>CM057153.1:27016468-27161819 GCA_029962745.1 Echinometra lucunter
TTATCATAATGATAATAAGTGATTATCATACACTGTGAAAAAACATATTGGGTAAAATTTTAACCAGCACGAGGGTAATTATATGTCCAACCAACTTTGGGCAATATTTTTACCCAATGCAGGAAGCATATTGTCCAGTTATGGTAAAAAAAAAAATAAGCAGTAATTACTTTAGAATGGGCAAAATTTCCATCAAAATGGATAAAAAAAAAAGAGAAATGCCCAGGAATTCCCCCTAGTTGGTTGGACTCATAATCACCCTCAGGTACTTTTTTACCCAATATTTTTAGAGTGTAATGATAAACATGATGAGTATCACATTAATAATCAGTTGTCTTGTAGCGGGTGAAATAGATGGGACAAAGATATTTTTTTTAAAGAGTAAACTTGGCACTTGAACAGGATACTGCTTTTTTAGTATCAATCTGTTATCACAACTCAGATTAAAAGCAACGCAGTGGAATGTTCAGTTTGCAATAGTGCATTTTTTCGTTGATGTTTATGACACTCTTAAAGCAAATCAGTTAAAAATGGCTAGATGAAAGGGTCAGTTGGGTGCAACTAAAATACGAGTCATTTTGTTTTACTATATTTTAGTCATTTGTGATCATTTTCTAGTCGTATTTTAACTGGAACTCAGTCATTTCTGACTAGAATATAGTAACTTTTATGACTAGATATATATTAGTTGTATCCAGCTGGCCCATAATCTAGTCACTTTAACCCATTCGTGACAGGAATTATTGGAAGCCTAATTTGATCAGCTTTTTTCTTTCAAATTGGCAACACCAACATTTTTATTTTATTGCTACATTTTTCTTATAAAACATCATGTATCTGAAATAAAAATAAATTGACAATAAGTATGATAAGAGGTCAAAAGTTGCCAATTTGCAGGATAAAAGAGTGATTTTAAACTTTCTATCACATTGCCAATTTAAGGGTTTTAATGCTTATTTTCCCTTAAAAAATTTTCACCATCAAACAACAAATTCTGACGCAACCAAAATGGGCACAGTTTGTGTAGAATTTTTTACTCTTTCTGCTCATGTATTTGGTATGATTTTTAGAGCTTTACATCAAAAGTTATTAGGCCAAACCACAAAATGGGGACCTCTGTCTCGAATGGGTTAACTAATATGTTTGGTCTATATATGCCATCATGCTCACTGGTATAGCTTACGATGAATACAGAACCTTCTTCTCTTTCTTCTTTCTCCTGTCAAAAAATTTCAGATGTATCTCCCCTGCACACTTCATCACATTCACAGAATAGAATGAAAAATGGCAAAAAGAGATGTTGTTGTTATTTCCAAAAATGGAGGGACAATCGAAATAAGAATAATAATAATGATAATAATAATCAGTTCGTAGAGACGCATAATACCATATAAATAGTCTCTATGCGTGTGGAAGAATTATTGTTTGTATAAGGCTAATACATGTGCTTCTTAAAAAGGTACGTTTTTAACACAGATTTGAATCTGTTGAAATCAGTTATTGATCTTATATTATGAGGTAGGTTGTTCCACAATTTTGGTGCCATTTTCCCAAAAGCTCTATCACCAAAAGTCTTGGACTTTACTCGTATTTCAGAGAGAAGATCCTTTGATTGTGAACGAAGATTTCGACTGGGTTGATATTTCTGAATTAGATCACTGAGGTAAGCAGGGGCAATCCCATTAACGCACTTATAAACAAGAGTGAGGACTTTAAACAAAATGCGAGCCTTTATCGGAAGCCAGTGGAGACTACGTAGGATCGGTGTCACATGTTCGATAATTCGATTCAACAGTGATTTATTAAGCAATTCAGAAGCATGTGTCGACATATAATTTGCATGAAAAGCAGTCGAAGCTAGATTATTCATTTTATCATAATTCCAGATTTAATAAACTGACTAAAACTTACAAACTATATTATAATTACACAATATTTAGTTTTATTTACATTATTCACAGTTAATCTTGAAACAAAAATAAAGCCAAATATTATAGCTGATACAATTGGTATATACTGTCTTTTAAAAAAAAGAGTGAACTCATTCACTCTGTTAAGGGTGAATTTAAGAAAAGAGTGAATTTAGAGTGAATTAAGAGTGAATAAAGAGTAAACATTGTGATATTCACTCTTTATTCACTATTTAAGGGGTGACCTCAATCACTCAAAATCCTTGAGTGATCACTCAGGTCACCCCTAAAATAGTGAATGTCATAATTTTTACTCTAAGCTCACTCTTAATTCACTCTAAATGCACTATTTTCTTAAATTCTCCCCTAACAGCAGAACAGAGTGAATGCGTTCACTCTGACGATCCTACACGGTAAACAGTCATGGTAAGAGCAGATGAAGATGATTTCGGAAGGATGCGATGAAGTATGTATATCCAATAAAAGATTCCAAGATGAGCTTTTTAAAAAGTCCTAGACGTTCTCGAAAATGATGTTGAAAATGTAGTTGAAAGTGATGTCCAAGACGATGTCCAAGATGAGGTTTAAGGTGTTCTCCAAAGATTTCTTAGCAATCAGATGGTGATAACTGAGCTTTTATAGACTGTAAGCTCAACGCTGCTAATCTGGATTGACAATGATAAATCATGGATTAATATTCTAATCCAGTCTGTGAAACCTCCCAATTTATACAAACAAATCTTTCCTCCAAAAACTATAATATTTCTGTTTCCTTCTCTCCTTTCTGGAAGAAAGCGAAATCTAGATTCTTCCCTACTGGATCTTAACTGTAAACATATCATTGTTATGGAAATTACGTGAACTCCCTGCGAGTAGAAACCAGTGTTCCCGTGTCCTGCTCATGAATTCAATACAAGGTCAGGTATCATGAGTATACGTTTACATTCAGAATGAAAGAACTGTGGATAACTTTCTGACATAGTACTGGAGTTTTCCATCTGACTTTAAAAACAAGAAAGAATCATTGTTATTCAAGAAGATTCCACACAATACACATGATACATGTATCTAAATTATTTCAGCATCTCTCAACAAGGACTGTTAAACATGGTTAACAGATTGCATAATTAGTATCATATAGGGCACAGAGTGATCTAGAATATTCTTCAACTTCTAGATGTTTAATTATTACTATGACTCTTTGTGTGGTAGTTAGGAGATTCAGCTATGAACAATCATTTTTACTATATGGTTATGGGTGCAATATAATAAATCTTGAAATAAATTCCTTTCTATATAATATTTGAGAATTATGTAACAATGTTTTCATGTTAACGAGTACATTGTGCATCGGATACCATTTGAAACATTTTCCAGGTCATTTGGTAAGAAGATTAAGACATATGGCACACCAGTATGCTAAAACATGAGTTCACCGAAAAAATTGAAATATTAATTGCCTTTGTTCTTAAAAAGATTAACAAACATGGATTTAAACTGGGTCAGTTCTTTGGTTTGGTGTGGGTTTGATATCGAGTAACATCACTTAGCTTATTAGCTTATTGTAAACCTAGACCCGATCTATAATTTCCTGACACTCATTTTGCTATTCAGTAAGTGCGTCGAACTGGAAATATGTGTGAAAGAGAAACCACCAGAATAATCATTTGCTGTGTATGGCGGTTTGAAGCTATTAATAATGTATTCGACAAGTGTGTAGAGATGTGCTGCTAAAAGCGGGCAATATTTTGCGCTAATGGGGCAAAAAGGAATGTGAATGTTTGTTGAGTCAAATGTTAACTCAATAATGGATATGGATTGTTACAAAATGTCGACCCCGTTTTAGTCAATTATGGTAAAGAATTACCCGACAAATAGGAAAATTACCTATAATACCCAATAGTGGTTAAAATTTTCACCTACCCCTTTGTGAGATTTATGTACTTCTTTATGTTTAATAATAAAGCTTATGATACAGAATGTTGAAAATTAAAGAAGATAGGCATTTTCCCACATGCACAATAATTTATTCCATACCATTAATTGAACTCCTTGTGATACCCCCTTTATTTCCCCCTTTCTCTTTCTCTCTCTCTCTTTCTCTCTCTCCTCTTTCTCATTCTTTCTCCTCTTTCCTGTTCCATTCCCCTTCACTCTCTTTTCTCTCTTTCTTTTTTTCTTTCTCTCTCTCTCCCTATAAATACACACGCGCGCACACACACACACGACGTACACATTCACTCACACCACACAACACTTTCCTGCTTCATTCCCCGCGCTTTTCATAAATACTCCTTCTACTCGTGTTCTCTATCTCTATACCTCATAGTGTAGGGGGGGGGGGTGTAACATAGAGAGATACAATCAATCTTACGATCAGTTGTAACTCTCGACTGATACCAATCGTAAGCTTAATTTTAATTTTTTATGTAACAGGGCACAGCTCTCATGACGAGACTGAATTTTTGCATATAAAAATGATGCCAAGATTAATTCCTGAACTCTCCTTTTGAAGCGATGATTTATTTCAAAATAATTGTGTAACCACCTTGAAACCTATTTGACCAGCTTAACGAATAAATAGAATGTATAACGGATCTGCTTAAATTCTTAAAACATACAGTTAACACAAATGTGAAAGAACCCAGTTATGAATAAAATGTTCTTCTATTGTGGAAACGCCTTTAATGTATAGCTTCACAATTTGTTCGGTTTAAAAACCAAAAGCTTTTTTTTAATTTTAGCTCTTCACTTAATTTGGTGGACTTCTGCATTTCCACAGGATATAGATCAAGTTTCATAATTACGTAACTATTCTACATTTCTTTTCAAAGATAGTATTTATGTACCGAATATGTTCATTTCAAATGTTATCTTCTGTATTAAGTTTTCAGATTATTATCATTATTATGATATTTTTCGATTTGTATTTTGTTGGAAATGAAAAAAAAAAGTTCAAAAGTTCAAGTTCAAAGCGACCTGTAATAGACATGTAGAATTCGCAGGTATCAGACACTATTCCGTTATAATGTCTTAGCCCTTATTGTACTGAGCTATTTTGAGCTCCTCTCTGACTGACAATGACCTCGAGAATAGCGTAAAGAACACGAATCTGTCATTATGCATGTAAATCTTAATTTCTTATTTTGATATTTAGATTAATGCAAATATATATTCTGATTGATAATCAAGTAAGAAAAGGCCTTGGAGATAAAAGTTTTATGCAGGAGGTCCTTTCTTAACCTTGAAACATTTGAAAAAAAAATGAAAGTGATTACAATATTCTTATATACTTTGGTTTATGAATTTGTTATATACCTCCTTGTTTTTCTCCTTTCTTTTATTTTTTTCTTTAGTTTTCCTTTTTCGGGATTTATCTGAACCATTATTTAGTTAGAAAAGACGATAATTACATCTTAAGTGTTACAGAATAAATTTTAGGTGAAAAGGAGGAATATGAAAAAATGCAGTTTCCTCTGCATTAGTTTTGTACACAAAAACTCATAGATCCTCCGTTTTCGGGCTGACATAGGTCACAAGGGGTCATGTGACTCGATAACGATACGATTTTCGTAAAGTTGGTGTCAAAATTATTGATGGCAAGATTTCTTTTGTGATGCTGTGATGCTGTGATGTTAGCTAATTTTCTTCTATTTTTGAATGAAACCTTGATTGTTTTGCTTCATTGACACATGGGAAGTGAGTATCATCTTTGTGAGAGAGACTTTTATTGACAATGTAGAAATTTTCTTGTTTACTGGAGTGCATGCCAGGTGAAATATACTGATGTGAAACCTGCTGAGTTGTTGTATTTTACACTCTAGTCCCATGTATGAACTCTGGTGCTGTATCTTTGGACTGCAGTTTTCCTGTTAATACATGGTGTGTGCCCACGCTCAAGTTCGTTGTACTTTTTCTTTTTCTATTCTACATCATGCCTTTCATCACTTGTACGATAGCATACATAATGTGAATCGTATTTTCCGGTTACAAAAAAGAGCATTACGTGTAATAACTAACTCACATTATTTGCATCCTTCTGCTCCGTTATTTTCAAGAATGAAAATATTATCTATTCATAGCATTATTTCTTTAAATACAGGTATTTTCATGCATAATTGTTATTCGGACAAGTTGCCATGTTCTCTCCAAAATCATTTCAATTTAAATTCTTCGGTTCATGCATACAATACACGAAACAGAAGTAATTTTCATCCCCCCTTATTCCGCACTGAACTTGCTAAATCCACCATTTTTTATCAAGGCCCTGTACTGTGGAACAATCTCTCTGTATGCCTTCAGAAAGTGAAGTCATCCAAACAGTTTAATTTGAATTATAAACGCCATCTTCTTCAAGTGCAATACTCTCTTTTTTCAATAGGAAAATAAAAGCCACTTTTCTTCTGTTTCTTCTATTTCTTCTTCTACTTCTTTGTATTCAGTTTAATAATGTAATATATTTCATTGTTATGTGTATTTTCTTGATAATTATGTTCAACTGGGGCCTTTCTTGACAAGCCTTTTGTGCTTTTATTGGTCCCCCACTATATTTTGATTGTATCATGTTATCTTGTAAATGTATTTTTATATGTGGAAATAAATGAAATGAAATTAAATAAAGAGATTTGCAAGACTTGCAACATAAAAGCTTGGTGTGCAGTGAAATGCGGCGGTTCGAATCGGGCCACGAAATTCGTTTGGACGGGTCTCCTAGCCTAGCTTTTAAGAAAAGGTTGAGAATCCAGCAATTATTCTAATGCTTTTACTAAAGATAGTAGGGAATCATGCCAATTACTGATTCCACACTATATTCCATAACGCAGTATGCTGTAATATAATTATTTGAATGAATTTGGAGCACTATCGTCTTCATTGATCTTCTTTCCTTTTTTTCTATTTTTTTTCTTTTGCAAGAAGCAGACACCAAGGTATATTTTGTTAAGAAGAGACCCGAAATTGAAAATAGGCAAGTAATGGGGTGAAAATGGTTCACTTTAATATATAATGGTCATTTCCTGAAAGTAGGGAAAATGAAAGTGGATATGAAACACTTTGATGCCTTTTTTTACTGAAGATATAGATAACATTCAGAGTACAAATTATGAATACCGACATTCAGGATGTAAGATGGCGCATTCATGGAGGGTGATTTGAGTTCAATAAACTTAAACTAAACGTAAACCATAGAGATATATAGTATGTATCTCTATGACATAAACCTACGGAAAAACTTTTAGAGACGTGCGCCCCCTTATATGTTAATGGTTGCAGAGACTCTTTTGCGGATGTGGGATGTACAATGCCGGGATACAATGATGCAGTCTGGCGCCACCTTCCAAAGAGTGCGTTTTTGAAAAATGCATCTTGTTCGTCAAAGTTACTACGATTGCCCAGGTTAAATACTTTTTAAAATTTATTCTATCTATTTATTTATTTGTCGTTTTATTTTAACACTAGGGTAGCCCTTTCAGTTATAAAAACTGCTCGACCAAGGGGCCTTTTATCAAAATGATTAAAAACATTTTTAACAAACATATAAAAATATATGAAAAATCATGAACACATAGATTGAACAAGATGAAAGCTGAAAATATAGTACGGCATTTTGAAATGATTCATGGTTTGTTTATTTGTTTGTTTTTGTTTGTTTTTGTTTTTGTGTGGGTTTGTTTTGTTTTGTTACGTTTTGTTTCGTGCTTTTTTAGGGGGGTCTACAATTTTGATTATTTGATTCGGCATTTGCAGTGGCGGATCCATGAATCTCTAATCTGGGGAACGTTGGAAGGGGGGGGGGATGAGACAAGTCACAATCAGTGGAACTTTTTCATTTACACAAACAAAGGAATAGTATGGATTACGAATGCGTGTAGGCATAACTGTATCACAAATCACTGGAAACGAAAGTTTGTTAATACGCTCTAAACACCGGCATACGGTGAACATGGTGAATAAACATATTGGTAGCCACAGCACCTCTACAACAAGTAGAGATGTTGTGGCTCAGTGGGTAAGTCTCCAGACTTTGAACCACAAGGTCCGGGGTTCGAATCCCCGCCGCGGCACTAATGTCCTTTGGCAAGATATGAATCTACATTTGTCACGTCTTTCGGATGGTGACGTTAAAGGTCGGTCCCAGACGTAAATAATCGTATTTGATGATTGATACACGTCTGTATAAAACCCCAATTCAACAACAACAACAACAAATTAATCTCCCGCCCTTTTCATAGTTACTTAGATTTTGTGTATCGATGAGGTTTCGAATTCGGAAGCTCCATGGTCGAGACTGCTGCTCTTCCACTCAACCATCATAATATCATTTTACTATTAAGAGGAAAAACACGTGGTACGCAGATTTTATTGATTAGGTAGTAAGATTTATAGTAACAATGATAATAATATGTAACATTCATATAGTGCTTAATAAGAACGTTTCTAAGCACTTAACAAACAGTGACAAAGAGATAACGAAAGAGAGAAAAAAAAGAACAAATATAAAATACAAAATACAAAATACAAAATACAAAATACGAAATACGAAATACGAAATACGAAATACGAAATACGAAATACAAAATACGAAATACGAAATACGAAATACGAAATACAAAATACAAAATACAAAATACAAAATACAAAATACAAAATACAAAATACAAAATACAAAATACAAAATACAAAATACATTACATCAAGTTACTACTAAGAGGATTGCCCAATAAGATAAGTTTTTTAAGAAGTGCGTTGAGATTGTTCTAGAGTATCGGGCAAGAGCAGAAAAGGCACGATCGCCTAGTACGGGTCATGGTACGGAGTCCTGGACGTAGCTGGAGGTGGGCAGTGGAAGCAGGACAGAGACGTCTAGTTGCTAAAGATGATGATGAACGGAGAGACTAGATCTTGAAGATAAGATGGAACTAGACCGCGAATGATTTTGTAGACAAGAAGAAGAACCTTGAAGATGATTCTTTCATGAATCTGGAGCCAACGAAAAGAATGCGGAACTGGGGGTAATGTCCTACGATTATCTGTGATAAATGTATTACTATCATTATTACTCGACATTCTTAACAGTGGGGCCCTTATTGTTTGATATATTGACTTCATTGTTTACATTTTCCGTCAAGTATTCCATGTGGACATACTTCACATAGTATCAACTTAAAAGCCACTCTTTTGAAAACACCATCTTTCGGAGAAAGGGAGGGTCTGCGAAAAGCAAAGTCAGCACTCAGAAATAGACAATTAAACCAAATAATGATTCAGATAAGCTCGTGAAGGTACTTGATGTAACATGGTACCAGACCGACGAAATACTTCTTAGATTATGCCTTTTATGGCCCAGTCACATAGTGCTCGGCGTCCGGCGTTGCGTCTAATTGCGAAAAATAATGCTGTATACAAATTAACGCAAAATGAACGGAGGCGACGGACGTAACTCAACGTAAGTGACTCTATGTGACTGTCCCTTGGGCATGATTTCTGTCAATTCAATTATAATTTGTGGACAATTGTCTAAGATCGGCTGAAAGCTCTATTGCGTGGAAATGGATCCGGGTAGACGATGTAAAGGCAAATAAACGTTATTTGAATTGTCTGGAAAGTATACTTCAAATACCTAAACTAAAATCCAGCCAGGACTCGACAAAAAATACAGACAAAAGTATTTTGAGTTAAATCATATCTGCGGTTGTTCTATTACTGACCAAATTCTTAAGTTCAACTCGGAACATATAACTAACTCAGTATCAAAACCCAAGGCCGAATTCCCATCTCTGAGGAATTACAAAACCCGAGTAAAAACTGGATCATTGCGCTTAAGGCTTCAAAACTTATAACGGTAAATTTGCCTATTGTGATTTCAATGTTTTGATGGTATTTTTAGTACGAGACATCCGGTGTAGCGGCAGATTTGGTTCTTGGCAGATTTGGCAGATTTGGTGACAAAATCTGCCGGCTGATTTCTGTTCTGCAACGAAATCTGTTTAGAAACTGTTTACTCATAAATACACAAAAGTGTTGTAAATAGCAAATTTTAATTTTTATAAGTGAGTTAAGAATTTATAGCTATAATTTATCGTCAAAAAGGTGAATTTTGAGTGAAAAATCATGCATATTCACTCGAAATGCACTGTTTTTTGACATTCACTCCTTGAAGAGTGAACAATTGCACTTGCTTTATCTTTTTTAAAGAGAAAGCACCTTTCCTTACACATACCGTACTTGGATTGATTCCTTGGATTGATCCCTGAATGAATGAATGAATTAATTAATTAACGATATCTACAGGCAGATTTTGTACCAGGTACAAAATCAGCCGCTGGAACCAAATCTGCCGCTGCGCCGGCATTGGTTTACTGCTCCACATCGCATGGCGTTGAACAAAAGGTCACTGCTGCTTGCTGGTTTGACTATACATGCAGTTTGGAGGACTTTTTTCACATCTGTTATGTCTTTTTGTCTGTTTAATCTTCTTGATTTTAGTATTTTCTTTTCACTTTTATTTGCAACAGAGACTCTGAAAATATTCATTCACAAATCTTAAGCAAAGCCTAGTGGCGTCTCGTGGGGTGCGAGGCGGGCTACTCCTCCCCCCCCCCCCCACACACAAGTTCCACAACAAAACAGATATTTAAAAAATGAAATAAAGAAAGAAAAAGGAAAAACGGGAAAATGAACAATGAAAGTACCAATACAACAAAGTTTCATTTGATTACTAAAAGGTACTTCAATATTTTTGCTCGCTCGCTTCGCTGAATCACAGGTACTTGAAAATTGATATTTGAGTCCCCTGCACATACTTTGCTATGCGCAGCCCCCTCAAAATTTTTGGCTCATTACGCCACTGGCCATACCTACATGAAAACTGAATAACACAATTTTAGTTAAAATCCTCAAACGGATCAGGTAAACTTTGAGAGAGGAAAAAAGAAAAAGAAAAAGAAAGGCCTGAACTTTAGTATATTGTGAAAATTATCAAACTAATATTTCAAACGAACCTTAATCTGGCTGGCCGTTCGTGAATAACTGTTTCTTGGATCCATGACCTGATTATTTCACCTAATTAGTATTAATTTTTTTGATACCGTCTAAAGAAATATGTTTTCCTGGCTAAAGTTAGCCATGCTGTTTGCTTACAGAATGTATATATACGGTTGTCTCTTATGCACAAAAAGCCAATGAATTAATATTACTTATCGTTTGGGAGACCTTTGGTCGTGGTATCCTGCGGAAATTTTTTGCTTTCTGGAAAAAGATATCTTGGAATTTCAGTACCAACGTCTCAAGTCATAAATTGACGAACACTGAAAATGAATTTACGTGAAGTACTCATGTACGTTCTGCAATTTCTGTCAGCATCAGAATTATCCAAAGCACTGTTGAACATACATAATCAAGTCAGTATATACTGCAACCTGCAAACTGCTTTAATATATAAATTCATTCCGATTTATTCTTTCTTAAACAACAAATTGCACTCGTTGGCTGATTAACATGATTAACGGACAACTTTGGGGAAAATTCTTAACTTTGCAAGGCAGGCTCCAGAGTCTATTGGTTTAGCCAACAGAATTATGATTTTGGAGGAACAAATGAGGTATTCTAATGATTATCACTGCGTTAAGCAAATAAACTTTGGAACGGAATTATCAGCTCATATTTTGTCGAAATATTGGAAATCGTCCCCACAGAGTACATACACCTTCCCCAAATTATAATGAAATGAATAAGAAGAGGATGTATTGCAGAAGCATTTTAACTGACGGGGAGAAGGTAATGGATTGATGCAGAGAGCAGAAATAAATTCATGTTTTAGTGATGAAATTAGACCTCACAATTGATTACTGATTTCACCATAGGCTCTTCCTGTCTATCATGGTATGTCTGGTATGTAACGGACAATAATCACCTGTTGATACGCATCTTAAAACGCTAAGGAATGCCGGATGGTGTGAATGAACTAGCAGGTTAATTCTGGTGTTGGTTTCTTCTATGCGTCATCGTAATCACTTCACCTGTTCACTTTAATTTTAATACATACAGACACATGTGTGTACTTTGAAATAGCAAACACGTTATGCAGTACACATATTACGTACAGCGTGTCGTAACTGTTCACTCCTTTTCATGGAACAAGGGTCTATTTATCTAGACCTATTCTTGCGGAACGCATTTCAATAACCTGACGAAGTCGTAAAGATTGGGGAACTCCGCCATGTCCGCCAAAACTTAAGGTCCACTTTAATGTCTGTGTACTGTATTGCGACTGGCGCGGCGTCGCGAATTGAGTGTTTTTGAAGGACGTAGCACCGAAGAAGGGATCATTACATGCACGTCGTGGTGTCATGCTATTGTAACCGTACGTGGGACTACAGGAAAGGGAGGACCATAACTTGCGATCAGTCTGTCCACTTTTTTTTCTTCTGAAACGTGTTGATAGGAATAAACAAGAAGTCAAGATGAGTGGGTCTCCGGCCCGTAAACCGGTAAGTTTCATTTGGCAGTAATGTTCTATCATATTATTATCCATATGACAATTCATTATTAAGCGGGATCTATGCTTATTCAGCTAAATAATGAATGAATAACAGAATATGTTTTCTGAAACTAGCTTGCCATTGTCATGAGATCTTAACAGGACTATTTCATGTATTTTGTCATCTAACATGTTGGGCCTACTTTACACAATGATCAGTGAGGTTAAAACCTCCAATGACATCAAGTCACGCATGTGATTTTTAACCCCCCCCCAAAAAAAAAAAAAGAGATAAGAAAAGGATATTTAAAAAATCAAACGTCACATACATTATGATTGAATATATTATAATCTATGAAATATTTCGTAATATAGAAACGTATAATAGTCAGCTGTGACGACTTGGCATACAAAATTAACAAAAGAAAAAGAAGAAAAATATATTTTGCTTAATTAAGTATTGATCACGTGGTAGCACTGTGTAGTTTGGAAATATAAGATGGAAATACCAGACTTGCTGTTAATTTAAAAGTGTTATATACATATATATATATATATATATATTTGTGTTTTTAAACAAACTACATGTACTTATAATTCATCGTAAACGCCATTATAACTTGTCTTTGCTAGTACGGATACGAAACCATATTTGAAAATAAATCTGTGAAGAGAAAATCTTAATGTTACAAAATTTATATTTAGGCCAAATGTATTTTGCTGATCATTGCTATCATTAATCTTTATTCTTATGATCATTGGATATTCGATTTTAAAAAAATTACTCAAAAAAAAAAAAAGAAAAGAAAAGGTACACATAATTCTATCACCAGTAGTATCTGTAATTAATTTTCACCCATGTCAGGTTGTGTATAATGTTGTGTATATCAACAAGATTCAAATGTACGTAAGTCAGTCTTAGAAAGCAATGAAGCAGAGATAATCCGGCCATGGTGATCAAAATTCCAAAAAGCGTACCCTTTTCAAAAACTTTTATCATATTTTCATGATATTTATTGTCTCTTTTAAAGCAAACTTTACTTTGTCGTACTCGTAATGGCATTGTGCCTGACCATGGGGCGCATCGCTGTATAGAGTTTCTTTAGAAATTGAGACCAATGCCATGATAATAGTGGTGCTGTTTATTTTCACACGATATAAAATGATAACTGCATTCCTAGCATTACATGGATTTCAACATCATTGCGTATTATGAGATTTGTAGGTTTATATGACTTATCAGCATATAATGACCTTTTTGTTTTGGTATTTCAATAAATCGTTTCATTAATTGAAACAATTATGATGGACGATTAATTTGAGAATTGGCACAAATACACGTCACTACCCATCAAATTTACTCCGGGGGGGGGGGGGGGGGTCAGTGTTGCATTTCTAAAGAAAGCTTTGTCCTTTGTACAATTCAAGTACAGGTTTATCTCATATCGTGGCAGAGCTATAAGAAAGGAATTTGAAAAGAGTGTGATGGCTTAGTCGTAGAGCAGCGGCCTCGCAATCAGGACGGGAAAGGGTCCGATTGAGTGCCATACTGAAATACTGATTCTACTATTAAATCGAATCCCTCCAATAAAGCCACTGGGTCTCACGTAAAGTGATCTTTGCATGCAACTCGCCCATATTGTTGCTGTATTATTTTGTTCATTAACCATGCATATAAAGCTGAGAAGCTGTTGAACTTTTGACACAGTAGATGGCAATGAATTTCCACTATGTTAAATCTGTCTATCTTAATACTATGAGCATGATGAGTGTGGCCATGCGACTTAAAGACATTGAATTGCAATTGCAGAGCTGATCCATAGTTGATGCAAGGATTTCTTAACTGACACCCTCTTTATTTATAAACCGCTATACGTCTATTAAGCCTCCATTATACACGGACTTTGGAATGAAGCAAAGTCTTCCTTGATTCATGTCAAATTTATGATTTTGAAGCTATGAAAACATAGATATATCCTTTGAGTTATAAGAACTTCTTTTTTCCCCAATTGGCATTGTCTTTTGCAACAGTCTTTCGCTATTCAAGAGAAGTAAAAGGACACAACTCACAAGTTTACTTGACAGTAGTTGAAATAATAACCGTCTTTATCATTTGCAAACGAATGCAAATGTATTATATCATACACGTACACATTACTTCGCAGCTGTAGTGAAAAAATCAATCATTTTTTATGACCTTCCCGCCATACTTGATTAAGTCAGCATCGGCAGAATGCACGCCATTTTATATCAGCTGTCACCAAGTTATAACCTAACTCTGTACTGCAAATATTGATACTTGATTCTAACTTAACACGATTTAAAAACATGTATTATGTGCCCAAGGTGAGAGCCATAATATGGGGCAATTATTGCTGAATGTAATGGGGATAACCTCTGTACCATAATATACACCCTTTGATCGTTACAGATTTGCATGACAAGTCTGAATTGAGAACTCCCTTTGCAAATAAGTTGCAAATTCCAAAGTAGGCCTAACTCTTAACAAAGATGTATTGAAAGACAAACAAAAAGTAAAGCAGTGACAGAATGAATATCTGCTCTAAAAATTTTTTACGAAAAATGAAAAGATACTTCCAAACAGTAAGTTATAGTATACTAGATATCTAGGATTTTTAGTAGTATGGAAGGGCATAATCGCACTTGTCTAATTGGTTATTCTGAGGTAGGTCTGCATTTTTATTACGATTTGTATTTGTACTGATTTTGCATTCTCTTATTCATCCGATCTTCATATTTTTGCTGTTTATCAGAAACACGCATACACATACTTTTTGTTAAAAATACGTGCACTCACACCCGCACACACAAACACACACACCCATACACACACACACACACGAAAACAAAAACACACGAACTACCAAAAGTAACAATGAAATCGAATGTACATCTTAGAAAAAAAAAGGTATTGATTAGAATCTTTTCTTGCCCCATATTTGGAACCTAAAAGGGTTCTTCAAAGAACCATTAGCCTACAACGGTTTTCTAAATGGTTCTAAAGGGGTCCTTAGAACCATTTAAGGTTTTACAAGGAACATTTTCGGGTTCTTAAAAAATATAAAGAACCCTTTATAGAACCCTTTTTCTGGAGGTTCTACATGGGGCAAAATAGGGTTCTATCTGGCACATTTTTCTAAGACTGTATAAACTCTATAATACTTTTTTTTTTTTTTTTTTTTTATAGTTTTCTCCTTTTTTTGTTCGGTCTTTAAAATTATTATAGTGGACCTGTTATTTCTAAAGCAAAGGTTTGCATATGGGTCCATGATCCCTCCATCACTGCATATCAATTCAATTTTCAATTCAATTCAAGCTTTATTTATTCTTCAGTTTAAAAACATACAACATTATAAAATATACAGAGCACTTTATAAGTAAAACAAAAAAAAAAGTACATGAATCAAAACAATATATGGAGAATAAAAGGGAGCATCGTTAAAAGCCTTCAAAGGCTTGACAGATTGGATACTCTCATGAATGACAATTATAAAGCAAAAGATACGACGAAAGGAATTAAAATCAGGGTTGTTTGGCATAAAATGAAACTGTACAAGGTACTAAAGTTTAAATAATAACAAGCTACTAGTAAATCAATTAAACAATAAGAAAGTACTAATGTCTAAATGATAAGCTACTGGTAGAATGATAAAAAGTATGATTTCAGTTATCTCTTGAATGAACTTAGAAACTGGGTTTGTCTTAAAGAGGCGGGTAAAAAATTCCACACAGTGCTTCCGAAGTGGCGAACTGATTTCTGTAAATGAGTGGAAGTAACTTTCCATTGATGGAAATTCATTTTATTGCGAGTGTTGTAATTATGAAGTTGGTGATTTAAAGAAAACATGGCCATGAAATACAGAGGGAGGTTTTTTTTGTAAAATAGCGATGCATGTAAGTGGCAATTTGAAATTTGCTGATATCGAAAACAGTCAGTGTATTTAATTTATAAAATAATGGTTTAGATGAGGCGTAAAAACTTGCATTACAACACAATCTTAGAGCTCTTTTCTGAAGACGGAGAATTCTGTTAACCTATCATAATTTAAACGGACTCTATTCAGAATATTTCGTCAGATATTGAATCTCTTCTTTCACAATGCTTAGACGCGTTTGTGATGGACAGAAGGGTCGGTCTGGAATTTAGTCAAGTTTGAAATCGCTTATTTATTCACAGCGACTAACCATGCTAACATAATGTGAAATACGTAATATTATGAATTATAGGAGGTCAAAAGAAAATAATGGAGTTTTTCTTGGGTGCAATTTGGTTTCCGCAAATTATAGTTATTGTATATTGCTTTCCTAAGTAGTAAAATGACATTGTGAAGATTGTGTAAACACACCTATTTCCCATTTTCTGCTGTTTGACAAGACAATTCTTATATAAAAGCTTTGCTATTTATCTTGTCTGCGTGGCTGCCATGCTGAAATGTAATATTCAAGTGTTAATCACAAAACTACCTCGAGAGCAGTTCTATCTGTCACACTTTTGGGACTTTTTTGTTGGGGGGGGGGGAGGCTGGAGCCACCACGGTGAATACATTCAGGCTGACAAAGATCTTTGAAAATAAGATGGTCATGGTCTGAGAAACTTTTCGGGGTCAAATTCGATATGTAAACTGAGGTGACTATGTCGGGACAGGCTCCCAGAAAATTAAGTCAAAATACCGAGCGGCCCGTAAGAAAAGCACCCCCTTCCAATTGTAAGTTGGCCCCGACATACGCTTGTGCAAAGTACGTCTGATATGTGCAACAGAATGAAAATTCTGAACTCAATCCTACAAATATATTTCTAGAAACGTGCAATTATTATGTGAAATGTTTACTTTGGCAGACACTCGGTAATGCCAACTCAATTATGAAGTTACTTTAAAGGCGCCATTACGCGTTAAGTGCATACTATTGGTAAACTCGATTTTTAAGATAAACAAAGGAACAGGAAATTATACAAGCTTGACAAAGCACCAGTGCTTGTACAAACATTGATCTGTGGAGGGCGTTTGTGTTTCTTTTCCAAAACAACTATAGTTGGTTGGTGTTAAAAAGCAATTAAAAAAAAAATATATCAAACAATTTTCCGTTGGTTTTATGAGCTTGACTGTCCTGCTGGTGTATAGGCCTACGTCGCTTGACGTTCAAAGGTATTGCTTTAAGTTCTCTTTAATGACGGGTCCGCGGAGATAAGTGAAGATTAGGTAAGTACAAGTGCATCTGTCAATATTCTAACTGATCGGTTTGCTTATGAATGCCGTTGAACTGCATGGTCCTATACCACCTTTGAGTAGTAAAAAGCCTTTTCGGGATATTGTGAGAAAAAAATCTCAGAGATTATCACTCTTTTTTAATGTCAGGCATGATTTGCATCCATGGTGGACTCCCCAATGAACAATGATTAATGTATTAGTCACAACTGTCTACTCTAATTACAGCCTTTTCTCAATTCTTGGTACCTACAAGCCTTTTTTTTCATTTGCAGTGACTTGTAAAATATGTTAACAAATATGTATCATGGACTATATGTAAAGGGTGCTCTAAAGTTGGACAGAAAAGGAATTTGCTGCCCTTTGTGCACCCCACATTGCAAAATTTCCCTTAATAATTGAATAAACTCATACACAAAACGATTGCTTTGACATGTCCATATTTCCTGATTACCTAACACTAGTAACTTTCCCTTTTGTCAGTGTTCAAATTTTCCTTCAGATCGTCACTGGTTTTTTTTTTTTTAAATTAGCTTCTATACTGAAGCCGACTTTCATATCAAGGATTAAATCGCTTATGAATCACGGGAGATTCCAACTCTGCATGTGTATTGCCTAATATTACGTCACGTATCATTTTCTAGTACTATACATCGAGGGACTTCCCTGTTGGGGATTTTGTCGCAGTGATGGCTTCGATTTTTTGTCCCTATGTTGTACATAATTATGTAACCCATATGTCCTATTGAGTACAACCGTTAATTCGTACATGTCGTAGCCCATATCTGTGTCAATGTTGCTCAAACACATCTTTGCATGGTGCCATTTTTAATTAAATATTTCATTTAATTGCAAATCCAGCTATTTTTTCAAATACGGGTCGGAACAAACCTAAGAATCAGTATTTTAATGATTGTTTGAAAAACTGGCCTACTTATACAGCTGGAACTCAACAAAATATAAATTTAAAAGTTAAATTTGATGACAATCTATTGTCATAACGTCATAATACTGTGTTGATCAGTATCTTGAAATTGCATTAATATATATATCATAGCTCAAAAAATCATACAATCAATGCAAGATATTACGAAAAAATCCTCTATATGTTGTGGTGAAGGGTAGATAGATGTGCATCTTTAGGGGTTTGAGTCATCCAGATAGACGAAGTGTTGTTATACAAATTACAAGCTCTTGAAATTAACGTACAACCGCTTCAGAAATTTGTTCACATTGTAATGCATAACAGGTGAACTGAACAGTTGACTACGGGTTCTGGAAAGAAATATGTATACAACTGAAATACATCATTAAAATGGTCATTTGGGGGGAAAGTCTGTTGGTGTTCTTGGTGTTACGTTGCATTAAGTATTGTTCCAATCTGAACACAAACTGATGTCATGTCACTTTATATCAACAGAGATCCAACCTCTGTATTTAGGGATCAATATCTTTCATGAGGTAGTTAAAGGAAACCAACACCCTTAAATCAAGTAGTTTTTAAGTCAAAACTGAGATGGAATATTACACATCGGCGAAAATTTGAAGAAAAAAAAATCGGACACAAAATTAGAAAGTTATGGCTATATGAAATTTTCTATTTGACATTTCTTCACATGCGCTACCATAGCTATTGATGACATCATTAAATTTTAGAATGAGAGGTTGTTTATTTTCACTATTAACATGACGGACAAAGAAAGCGGACAAAATAAACAACCTCTCATTCTAACCTTCACAATGGTTCTGGTAGTCAAAAGAACATCCCTTCACAGCTATTATGTTTAATCATGTAGTTCCAGGTGAATATGCATGTGACACCTGTTCCACATATTTTAGACAATAGCAGTGAAGGGATGTTCTTTTGACTATACCAAAACCATTGTGAAGGGTAGAATGAGGGGTTGTTTATTTTGTCCGCTTTCTTTGTCCGTCATGTTCATAGTGTTTGTCCGCTTTCTTTGTCCGCCTTGTTCATAGTGAACTCATATCACTAAAAGCTATGGTAGTGTCAAAAACAGAACATTTCATATAGGCATAACTATCTTATTCCGAGTCCGATTTCGTTCAAATTTTCGCTGGTCTGTTTTATTCTGCCTTGGCTTTGATTTAAAAACTACTTGACCTGAAGGTTGAGGTTTCTTTTAACGTATGGAACAAAATAGTTTAGCATTGTCCAAATTATGAACTATACCTTCGCTGATCTGTTTTATTCTGCCTTGATGAATTGCTTCTCTACAACCTTTTACAGAAAGCTTTACTCATTTATCTATACATTTAGGAAGCCGGGGGGGGGGGGGGGAAGTGAGAGCCATTTCTTAGACAAATTGAATAGGAATAGAGCTACAAGATGCTGAGGGAAATATCTTCAAATCATGAAATAGGTGAAAATATCATGATCATATTGCAATACTTGTTACATATTTGGCAGAACAAAGGAAAATTAAAGAAACTATTAAGATAACCATTTATCTTAGGTGCCCCTGTCAGGACTAATAAATAGTAATTGGGTCAATGCAATCTCTAAATCTTCAATGCATATTTTCAGTGCCTGTGGTTTCTGATGATAGACCAATACATTCCATTGTCACTAAGTACACTAAAATCAGGCGTCATCGGGTAATCTAGATAGAATATTAAATGACGTACAGTGTCATGTTGGAAGCTCACAAAGCAAACAATAAATCCGATGTTGTTCAAATATCCTCTGATTTATAATAACCGTAATAACCGAGTGAGTTGTCACTTTGGTATGTAGCGATGTCCTTTAATACTGCGTGGTCATTGTAATTCGGCATGTTATTAGAATATGACATGTTGCAATTTTGCAAATTTTTAGTATCGACAAGTCCGGAAGCTGGTGCATTCATACGCATTCGCATTAAAAAAAAAAAAATTCTTGTCTTGTACTTGCACATCTATACCTGATATTTTCATGTACGATCGTTAAGCTAAGAGTAACCTGTTTCAAGTGGAATAGAACCATAAATCGTGGTTGTATCATGTATAGGACGAGGGCCACGGAACCGGGGGGGGGGGGGGCTGCAGCTTCCCCCTACTTTTTTTAATTGACACGTTGGCCTCTATACGAATAACGCGGCAATGGTTATGCTTGTTCGCATGCTCAGCCCCCCCCCCCCCCCCTCCTCTTACAAAAACGCTCCGCGACTCCTATCCCACTTGTATTTTATTCCCATTTACATTGAACACAGAAGCGCGTATTGATTGATGGAATATTAATGAGTTAGGAAAAATCACTGGGTATATGATTTCCCTTTGTTTCATCAAGACGTGAAAATGATTTAATCTCCATTATGAAAAAGGCCATTTAAGTGAATAAATAATAAATAATCCTGTTTTTACATGCATATACGGTAACATTGGTGCAGACCCGTGGATCTATATAAGAGACCTTCCTCAATATACATGTATGAGAATTCATTTCAGAGTATGATAAAAAAAAAAAAAAAGAAAGATACTTTTTGGAACGAAAATTATGATATTCGTAGAACTAAAATTTTCTATGTTGATCTATACAAAAGAATCATCCGTGTCGTAAGGAATTCCCCAGAACAAAACAGAAAGCAAGTCTTGTACATGTAAGTTGATTTCTATAACGAAAGCTGAAGGCTTATTTCAAAGGCTCATTAATAACCACAGGTATGTCCTTTCATGCAGTACCGATTTAGATGTTGACAAATTCAGGTGGTGTGAGAAATTCCAATCGGAATTACCATTTCATATCAATGGCTGAAGGATTAGAGTATTTGACAAGTTGATCGTTGAACACCCCGGTTGTTGTTTGGCATGTTTTAATTGGCATTTAAATATGACGTCAACACAGTCGAGAACCAGCTCGAATGAATACGCTATTTGTGAAGAAGAATGCATGCAGGATGCTTTCAAATCTATAAATCCTTGGTCTCAACTTAGATGATTCATCATCGTCAAAAGAATAAATGAAATATCATGGAAGTGCTTTTATTCTCATCCCCGTATTGATTAGAAACCGACAAATAATACATTATATTATCATCAGAATGAATGTAAGCAGGTTGGGAATATATGCAGCGCTTTCATTCATTCTTGTTTTTTAATGTACTTAATAGACATGTACGTTTATTCGCAATGTTTTTTCTCCAAACTAACAATGGAAGGCGCACGTTTCTGTTATAGTTTCGAAGGAAATGTTCTTGCTGCCCCGTTTATTTTCAATGAAAAAAAGTCCTAATGAAAGGCACAAACTGCATGATGTTGACGACGAGCGCAAGTAGAATTGTTGTAAAAAGTGCCTTTTGTTTACCACAACAATTAACAGTACCTCTACCATCCTTTATGTTATCATGTCCTCATCATATACAACAAACCTGTGAACAACCACCAGTAGGTGTCGCTCGATTCTACGACACATATTTCACGTGCCCAAAGCCTAAAACTCTGTACCTGTCATGCTTAAAGCCCACCGCACACTATACGATCTGTCTGCGATCCGATTTTTGGAGAAAAAAAATTGTTGTAGCATTCGATATGAACATTCAGACATGTAAAATCTTAATGATCAAAGTTCTGAATGGTTGTATAAATACTAAGATGGATATTCCGGTCTATTGCAAGCCTCCTTGCAGGAATAAAAGCGAAATCAATTTCGAATCATAGTGATTCTTGCGATTGGCTACGATTTGATGTCGATTTTTCCTTTACTCCGACATCAAGGCTTACATTTAACCAAAATTTTGATTTTAGCTTTCCTATCACCATTCCGAATTTCAAATAAGATAGTTTCACTTGTTTAAACTTTCATATTAAATGCAAAATGTCATTTGTTCGAAAAATTGAACGCAGTCGGATCGTGTAATGTGCGATGGGCTAAAAGCTGATAAAACTCAGTAAGAACCATTTCGGAGCAAATTTTGCAGGTAGAAATGTCAAGTCATGCATGCACGTGCAGATCCTGTTTTTTTTTAATATTTCCACTATCATAAGCGACACATCGGATTTTTGCATACCTCTTTCAGAACAATGAATGCATCGTGATAACCCAGGTATCGTTAACATCCTACTTCATTCTCCTTTATTGAAAACGAGTGGTCACAGAGCATTTCGGTAACGATTTTTTTCCCCTTTTTTAGTTTTTGTTGCTTATTGGGGGCAATTTTAAAAAAATCTTCTCAAGATTTTCCATTTTTGTTTCTGACGATGATTTTACGGCGGGCGGTCGGTCGGTAGCGGTGAACACTAGAATGCAACATTCTAAAACCCATACAGATATTTATCCCGTTATGGTTACAGCCCGATGTTGTCACTCAGTATTCAAAGGTGTAACCATAATCCTTCGGCAACCCAGAATTTGACCCCTATTTCGCGGTCTTTCAAGTACATTTTCAGCCATTTTTACCCCTATTTTGCACAAAACGGGTACAAATTGGCCTTCAGAAAACACCCCTATTTTTCGCATTCCAAGTAGGCCTACACTTTTACTTAACCACCCCTATTTTCGCAATTAAACAAGGACCAGAAAAAAACAACTTTTTTCAATTTCGAGTAAAGGCTCAAAAACACCCCTTTTTTCGATTTCGAGTACAAGCTCATGAAAAAACCCTTTTTTTTTCAAAATCGCAAACATGCTTAAAAAAGACCCCTTTTTAAGCGAAATTTCGAACGATCATACGTACACGAAATCAATACAGAGTGACAACACCAGGAGTTACAGATGAACGAAGTCATCCGAAGGAGTATTTTTTGAAGGCGGTACGAGCTATAGCAATTCCTTCTCAATATTCCTAACAGAATTGTCACATTGCTTCTCTTTATGTTTAGGCTCGTCTATCTGGGAGCGGTGGACACCAGAACGCAGCATTCGAACCTGATACGTACCTTGAACCTGTTATGATTGATAATCAACCAAGGCAGACTAAGGTATGTTCAATTCGACCCCCCCCCCCCCACGCAAAAAAGGTGGAGAAAGAAAGTGATACAAAGCTAAGAATCTCTAGTATTCGCTACCATAATTACATTTAGGTTGGTTGAAAACAAGATGTATTTTTAGCTAGTCACTTTCACTTTGGTCAGAATTTACAATTTTCCGGCAAGGTTTCTTTTATATTTACCACCGAAGTAAATGTTCACAGAATGACAAGACACATACCACATTATTCCTTGATTAAATATTTTGGTTTCATATACAATATGTAATGAATTATAAGTATAATTTTTTTGTTCCCAAGGGATGCAAAAAGCTTGAATTGCTCTTCTTTCTCTCCCTCCCTCTAGATCTTCCAGGCCGAGACGTTACAAAATGGAGGAATTTATAATGCTGGTTTTCAGTCAGATGATCCAGCCATTCTTCCAGTGAGCCACGGCAATGCTGGATATATTGGACAGAACAATACACACATATGCCAGGATCTCAAACCTATCGGAGACTCGAACTCTAAACCCACTCAAAAGAATGGACACACGACGAGAAGCAACGATTACATGTACAGGGGAGCGTCAAACAGCACGCATGCTAGCGGCGTAGAGACGGGGCAAGAAGTACATGACTATTATTATCCCGATTTCCCCGTGTACAACATCAGCGGAAACATGAACACTGACGGGATAAATCGTCAAGACTCGTACGCTTTCAAAGGTCAGACGGAAGAAGAAAGAAATCGTAAAGAAAATGGAAAGCACAGCTCACACTGTTCAAGGATATGTGCCGTACTGCTCGCCGTTCTGATTTTGATCATCATCGGCGCAATCATCTATGTTGTCTTCGAGTTTGTTGGTAAGACCCGGTAACACTGTAGCGATCATGTTTCGCGGACGATGACGATTTTAAGCATACGACAGGGATTTGGTTTGTGACAGCTCATAACCTTCGTGCTGGAAGAATTTAACCAAATTCAAGTAGATTAAAGGCTGTCTCGAGTCGAGGCTTAACGATATTGTAGGCCACTTGAGAGAGATGTAGGAGAGCGTTCGCGTAGCTAGACGATCTGCACAAAAATGTCCCATGCCCAGGGAGAGATTATCAAAGTAATGGCTGAAATGAACAGAACAAATCTGAAGAACCCAGCACATCTGCAAAGCTTTTTAGGCGTATATCACGCATGCTATTGTATTTATGGATGAATATGTGAGGATGCATAGGTTGCAAAATACTGAACCAGATCGCTGTTTTTTTCTGCATAAACTATATAATTTGGGTTTAAGAAAACCACTCTCCCCCTCTCTTTCCCTGTCTGTCTGCCTGCCTGCCAGTCTCTCTCTCTCATATCGTCAACTTTTTCTGACTCCTTTGTTTCTTTCGTTAATATCCCACTCTTCCTCTCCCCACTCTCTGTCTCTTTGGCTCTTTTTCTTTATTTTTCTCCTTACCTCGTTCCATATTACGTGTTCTTTTATACCTCCTCTTTCATTTATGGGCTCTAAAGTTGCTTATATTCACTTAAAGAAAATTTGAAAGGAAGATAATTTTATTTCATTTTTCAGTTTTAATATAAATAAATTGATTAATCTCGCATTTCACTAAAAAAAACTGACTTTTTTTTTTTACTGTCACTAGGCCTATAAACATTTGACCTTAACAAAATTAGCCTAGAAATTGCAGGTGAATTGATTTGAAACTATTACATTTGACTACATTCGATTCTGTTCATTATTTTACGTGCAGTAAATAAACCAGAGGATGTCACAACAACGCAGCCATTACGTGAGTATATCAACATCCAGTATGTTTTATTTTTAGTTTCCATAATAATTCCATTTTTGAATTTATATTTTGTGGCTTCACAATCCTCAGGAAAGCCTGAGAATTTTGAAAGGCTAATGAATACCATCATATGTTCATTATAGCAATTAATGTGAAACTTTATGGTAACCCGGGGAAGTGCCGTCAATTTTTGTAAAATTCCGTCTTGGAATTTTAACCATTGTGAACCAAGGATTATGATATGGGTTTCCACACGCTTAT
The DNA here is from genome assembly GCA_029962745.1 of Echinometra lucunter. Classification (NCBI taxonomy): domain Eukaryota; kingdom Metazoa; phylum Echinodermata; class Echinoidea; order Camarodonta; family Echinometridae; genus Echinometra; species Echinometra lucunter. Next base: position 27,042,038 of record CM057153.1, read on the forward strand.
AGTTTTTCCAGTATTTCAACAGAGTAACAATGCTTCTGTCGACACAATCATCATTATGTTGTGCACACTGAAATCTTCGTCTAAAAATTCGTAGGAAATGGTCATTGACGTAACTGTGCGATGTGAAATTTGTCGTCATAAAATAGAAAAGAATGATAAGCTGTTTTGTTTCTTATTATGTATTAATCCTGATAAAATTATGAATAATATTCTCCCTTTCTCTCTTTTTATGACATCCATATTATTCCTCTAAACAGCGACAAGAGCTACCCCGTCTGCACAAATGTGTGAGTTCACATTATCCATTTACTTTATTGATCTTCTTTTATTTCACCATAAAAGCATTTCCGTGTTTTAGAATTGTCTCTTTTCAGTTTGGAAAAAACATTGATAGGATATTTGTAGCTATTTTTATTTTTTTTGCCGAGCAACTGGAATAATAATTGTCGCTGTTAAATTACCTAATTTTCAGATTTTGTTATTGTTGTTGCCTGGCCCCTGAGAGTCTCGTGTGTTGAACTTTCGTTATTGTCCAATAGCCTTAAACAAGCACGAATGAAGATTTATCAAGATTAGGCACCTACGTGTTAAACATCAACAACTCTTTAGACGTTTCTGTTATAGTTTCAGATATGTCGTCTCTTCAAGATGGTAAATGCATGAAATTTCATCATTGCATATAAACTGAACAGAATATTGAATATGACCACAAAATATTACTCACGTTCACAGATCTCGTAACGACTTCAGCGGTAGCATCGTTGAATTTAGTTTACTCGCCAGCTCTGGCAGACCCAAATACATCAGAATATCAAGAACTTGAGGCAAATTTTACTTCTTCGGTGAGTTCACATTTTAGCTATATACTCTCATTCCAATATGATAAAGTTATTGGACGTGGACTTAGCGAGATAAATCAAGCTTATAAGCTTGATTAATCTCGCTAATATTTTTTAATAGGCTTTTGATTTTAAATAATATATTGTAGGTTTCAGTAAAGGAGCAATTCAGTGCTGTGGGGAAAAGGGGGGTTTGTCTACATAATTAAAAACATATTTGTTGCACAATATCTGTTCATTAATCAAAACAGCGTCGTATCAACTGAATCTCTTCTCTTTTTTTTTGGGGGGGGTAGCTAAATAAGAGAAGCGTATGAGGAATATATTTTCGATTTCTTCAAAGAGGATACCCAAGTAGAAAGACTGAATCTTTTATTAGAGACTCAAGGTTATCAACGTTCAAATTGTAGAAGTTTACTTTGCTATAACGTGTGTGTGGTTTCAAGTATATGATACCAGGCAGTCTCTTACTTAATGTATATGCCATACATACCAGAAAAAAAAACTGCCATTGTAAATATTGTTTGGTAAGGCTAGTGTTTGCAGACCACTCTGAAGCAAATGTTTACCAAGCTTTATGTTCGATCTCGTAATAGGTAAACACTGGATGAAAACTATTCTGAATGGAATTACATGTATATCCTGGTCTGTTATTGTAAAAGCAATGATGAACTATCCTCTCGTTGGTTATGGAAGTAGATTTTTAGACTCTTCTAAATCAGTTAGTGGTTTATTGTTTCGAATTCCCGAACAATAGAAACCAGTGCCTTGAAGTATGATATAGAAGGCGTGATTGTCGTATTTTGGGGTGTTAAAGTTGCGTGCTGTATGTAGACTCCTCCTGCTGGAGTCGTCATGAATATAAGAGTGAAATTCCTACTATGAAACTTCATTCCAAAATAAGCCCTTTGAGAAATTACTGCAAATACGAAGCTGCCCCACGTGGTTTGTTAACTTGCGCCCCCAATTCAGAAAGATTTTATGTACTCATAATCATGATAATGATATTTGAAGAGCAGTATTTTAAAACAATATGAAGCTTCTTTTTTTAATGCTGATTTGAAAAAATATCTTTTAACAAGTCATGACTATCAAGAATCCGATTTTTAAACTAATTAACTATCCGTTCATAAATGAGATGTTTTAAAAATTTGCATTTTCTGAGAGGATCTTGTATACATGTATATGTATTTTATTTCTCAGTTTTGTTTTGTTGATATTATGCGTTTTCATCGATGATTGTGATTGAATAGTATTGTTACCAAACGGGGTCTCATGGAAGACCATCAAAGTTGATGAAAATGTACCTCCCTGCATAGATATTTTTAAAGAATGAATGAATAAGTAAATAAATAGATAATATATCATATTTTGACATCATTTTATTATTCATTTTATATTATTCGAGCCTAAAGTAAAAGGCTAACATTGTGAGAATTATAAAAAAAAAATCTCAGTTTGCTACTTGACAATGGTATAAACACAGAGTTATAGTTTGAAAATACCAGTCTGAAAGTTTCAAAGTATAATATCGAAGGAAAGTATTTTTAAACATTAAAAATGTAAACCATTGTTTGAAGAAAACATAATGGTCGGTTGCACAGACTGGACATAAGGAGGGTGCCAGTGCACCTGAGCAGTACTGTGTATGTGTATGCATATCATGTATTGTGCGGTAGGGTGTGTATTGTGTGTGTATGCATATCATGTATACTACATGAAGAGAGGTGCAGCTAACGTTTATTTGAACTCGTGGAAAATGCTCCTCTTATTTTTTGCCATTATGAGACCAAAAATAATGAAATCGTCGTTTGCGTCTTACTAACACTTTTTCATTTCAAATTATGGTTGGTTTCAGGGTTTTTTAGTACAAATTCAAGTTTTCATACACATGTTTCATCTTAGTTTGAGAATTTTTTAAATCAGCTACTCACAAAGTTAGCCAATGCCTTTAAGATTACAGTATCTAACATATCACATAATGGCATATTTCTGGTCAGGGGCGCTCTTTAAGCTCTACTGTTCATTTGAAATGGATGTTTATATGATGATATATCCGTAAACTTACATATTGCTTTGTTCCATTTTCACTGCACTACAGATGGATACAGCTTTTCAAAACGCCCAGATGCCTGGGGTGACATATGAGGCAATTGTTGTCAATAGCTTTAGGTACGGTTATTCTCATCAAGAATATGTCTGGGTGTCGTTGCATAAAGACTTGCTATTATAGTAACTTTGCCATCAATTGTAACTACCGTGGAAACGTTGCTAAACAGCCAATCAAAATACAGTATTCCATGAAAGTTACCACTGATGACAAAGTTACTATAATAGCAAGTTTTATGCAATGGCACCCTGGTATATTAATAATTATAACTTTTCACATTTACATTACTACATTGTTCCTTCAAACTAAATTCGCGAAATATTATGTCACACCATCAAAAGGTAAAACCCATATTAGGATCCACATTCATGTATCTTTTTTCCTTTGTATACAAGAAATGAAACTTAATTATAAACAACCTTGAGATGTGATACATGTGTGGTTATTACAAGTGATATATCTTTTTTAAAAGAGAGAGAGGGAGAGAGAGGGAGAGAGAGAAGAAAAAAAGACAAGCAAACAAACTCCGAAACAAACTGTACATGGTAAAAACCATATTAGGATCCACATTCAAGTATCTTTTTTCCTTGTATATAAGAAATGAAACTTAATTATAAACAACCTTGAGATGTGATACATGTGTGGTTATTATAAGTGATATATTTTTTTGAAAGGAGAGAGAGAGAGGGAGAGAGAGAAGAAAAAAAGACAAGCAAACAAACTCCGAAACAAACTGTACATGTATGTATTTCAGAACACGTGCGACGTATTCTCATATTGATTTATCAGTCTACTTGTACTATCATTATCATGATGATCATTATCTGTGCTACAAAGCGTTAAGTAATAAGCAGAATGAAAATGGCATTCAACTTAAAGAAAATGTCTAATTGTTTCCCCTTTTTTCTGATTGTGCTATTACAGTTCGGGCAGCGTTCTAGTAAACTTTGAAGTAATGGCCACTTATACGCAGAATACTCCACCGGGCCAGACCGCTGAGGAATCTGCGAAAAACGCGGTTGAAACAGAAGTCAGTGCGGTTCTAACCCAACTCACCGAGGACAGTTCTTCTGATTTACCGCTTACAAGCTTCAATGTAACCGGATCAGAAGCCGGTATCATTACGATTCACAAATATTTCCACTTAGCTCGCAGTTTGCATCTTGTATATTGTTTGTGTGTGCGCGCGCGTGTGTGCGTGTGTGTGATGGTATTTTCGAGAATTTTTAAGCATTTTGAAGCTGCAAAACACCTTCATGACATTTCCCAGCTGTGCGGAATCCCCCACATGAAAGGAGAAATACAGTAATATTGTTTATGTCTTTCTTTACTGTAATTTTTCCTTGATTTTGATCATTAAAGATTTAAATACATGTACAAAAACGTAGCCTCGCATTCACTACTCGAAGATTTTTTTTCTTGGATTGAACAATCCTTCCCTCAGAAAATGTATATTCGCTACTGTTTGAATAACCTACGAATCCTGATTTTTTTTTAAATTTGTCTTCTCTTGCTCCCCCCCCCCCTTCTCGAAAAACAGAAATCATCCTTCCTTCTACTCCTGAACCTACAACGCCACAACAGCCTACAGGTAAAATGATACACAAATACACTATCTAACACAGTTATTTGAGGTATTATTAAAAGGTAACCCCACTAAAACATTTAAATTTCCTTGCTTAATACTTTTAAAGTTACATTAATAAGACTGAATGCTCTATCAGAGTATACAGAGGATAGTATTTGTAGGCCTAGTGCATAATTTCATTTCCCAGTGCTTACGCTTGACGTGTTGATTTCTAACACATAATCCTTGATGTAAAGTTGGGAAAAGCGCATAAACTCATTATGATTAGAATTTGTCTATACATGCTTCAACCAATAGAGTCATGTTAAATGGGCAAGTCCAAGACATGTGGTAATTTCTTACAGAGTATATTATGGACATATATTTACATCAGATGTGTCATTTCACTTCATATTTCAACATCCAGCTCTAGTCCAGCTGTTTTCTTAAAGGGGGTACCCAATACTGAAACAATGTTAAAAGAGCATGATTTTTTTAGCAGAAAATCATCTGCCTAAATTTTTTTGAAAAGTCGTGTTGCCAAGGAAACCCCCGAATCAAATGTGGTAAGATTTCAGGATATTTTTGACCCCTCAGCTGTGACCCAGTTTCAACTGGGTACCCACTTTGACGTCAAAATGACGTCAAAGTGGGTACCTTGTCGCGCACTTCTAGCAAAATGCGCGCAAGGTATAATACATATTGTACTGTCTAGCGCGCAGCACAACTGCAGTGCGCGAAGCTGGGTACCCACTCTTACGTCATACATCATACTCAAATTTTTTGGTCAACTCTTGACTTTTCATGAGAAAATTAGCCAAAATGCATTGATTTCGATTGAAAATCAAATTTTTAATGTTATTCTTCTTAGAATTCTATTCTCGATCATATATCAAAAAAAAAAAAAAAAAAAAATTACCAGTGTGTAATCACTTTAATACAGTCATCAGGAGCACTAATTATCCTAGATGGTCCTTCACGAATGGGACAAAATAGCTTGGATTTGCCCAAATCCCATAATCACGTCGTGTAGAATTGCAACATACATCATAATACTTTGTGAATTTTTCAGGCCATACTTTGACAGAGTCAATAGTTCTTTTCAAAAATCGAAAAAAAAAATATGCAGGAGTGCTGTTTTTAATTCACCCTTTGCTTCAATTTCTAAAAACTAAACGTTCAATTTAGACTATGAAACAATAAAAACCTTTAAATAAATGCTGTTTCGAAGCTTTCGATTAAAAGAAAAAACAACCTTGCACCCATTGCTTTACCAAACGTATGATTCATTCACCGTTCTCAAAGTATTACGCAAATTGACGAATCAAATATGATTCGGATATTGATTTTGGGGACATGAAATGAGATTTTTAACTGATATACAGTAATTAACCTTTAACAGTCATGCCTACCATATCATTTTAATCAACATGGTTACTTGCATCATTGCTGTTCAAAAACAGTGTCAGTATACGCCGACTTCAAGCTTTACCATGCTTATTAACGCTGTGTGAACAAAAAAATGTCCCCAGTAATTATTGGTTCACCCCCCCCCCACCCCAATGGGGGCCATGAATGATCGCATTTACACACCAACACTTCATTACAGCGGCCCGTTTATCATTCCCACAGTAGAAACGGACCCGCCTTCAACCACTGTCATGCCTTCCACCCAAACTATGCTCATCAGCACTGCCACTTCTTCAGTAACGGATACCACGGTGGTTGAAACGGTTACGACCATGACCACCGCAACACCTTCTTCTGCTCAAACGACGCCCGTGACTATGACTACACACTCTGTTTCAACAGCATTGGTTACATCGGACACTCCGTCTTCTTCTACTAAGGCCACGTCCATCAGGACCACCACTCCGTCAGTCACAGAGACAGTGATCACAACAGATACGCCCATGACCACTGCCACGCCTTCATCTGCTCAGACCACACCCATTGCTACCACCACACCCTCTAATTCAACATTTCCTTCCTCAGGTCTGATGTGATATTTTGTCGAATATTCTTTTTTTTTCGTTGTTGTTGATTGTCAGACTGATGAATAGAAAAAAACCGTAGTACAGTGTTAATAACATGCAAGGTAAATGCTCAGTAATGCTTCATAACTTTGCAAGCTTTATATTTTGATCACTTGCAGTAGTTCAATGTGTTCCAACTTATATACCTTTCATTATAAAATTTCCTCATAATATGGACTGCAATGACCATTATACATGCATGTCAGGGCATTTAATGTCTTCGTTCCTCTCGTAACCTTTACATCTTCTTTTACCATCCTAACAACGTCGATTGTAGAGCAAAATACTATCAATAACCCTCTAACTTCCGATTTTCATTTTTCCAGGATTTCACAGAAAACATGCATTTTGAGCAAGTCTTGTTTTTATTCGTATATGTGTGTTTGAAAAAAAAGAAGATACATGGCACTGCTAATCTTCCTTAATAAACATTTTAATATGCCCTTGAGATTAATGTTATTTAGTTTATATCATACATGTATTTAGATGTTTTAGATAGAAAAAAATCAGTAGGTGTTCACTTTCGTTTTGCTTTGCTCTGCTTTGTTTGTAAGTTGTGTTTTGCTTTGTTTGTAAGTTTTGTTTTGGTTTGTTTGTAAGTTTTGTTTTGGTTTGTTTTGGTTTGTTTTTTAAATATGCAAGGGAGCTAGCTGCCCATAGTTAGCCAGGAATTTGGCATATTATGTAATATTATTTCAGCGCCGTAGAATTAAAGAGCAAAATTAGAGATTTGGAATCTACACATATATTATATGTAACCAATGTGGTTGAATTCTTATGCCACTCTGCCTTGATCTGGTCGCAAAAAAGTCGAACTTAATATTCTCAGTATATATATAACTTTGTAGGTAGTCAGCCGAATGAGAGTCCATGCTTTGATAGGGTAGGGTGCGTAGGGTTTGATGAGTTCTGTGATGGTATATTCTCATTCTGTGTTTGACTTTGCAGCTTGTCAGCCGAATGAGAGTCCTTGCTTTGATGGGGTAGGGTGTGTAGGGTTTGATGAGTTCTGTGATGGTATAGAGCAGTGTCCGGATGGATCCGACGAACTCTCTTGTTCAGGTAAGATGGAAATGATTATTTCCCTTGTTTCTAAGCTTATATATATATATATATATATTCATTCTCCTTCTTCTTTTTCTTTTTCTTCTTTCTCTTGTCAACACCCATCATCCTCTAGTTCTCCGCACTATTCATCTCATTCGTCCCCTGGCAACTCAGCTTTTTCTCAATTCAGTGCCCTCTTCATTTTCCTTTCCAACACAACTTCGTAATTTCAGCACATTTGCTCTCCTATGATACTTCTGGTTTTTTTTTTATTTCCGGGATTTTCGGGCTTGTAAGCTCTAAAACCATCTAAAAACCATTCTAAGATCATTCTTTATCAAAGAATGATCTTCTTTGACTGCTGTGAGCTAAACTTATTTGATATAATTTCTCTTCAAATCCTAACCAATTTGTTAGAAAAACTGACAAGAATATAGCGCTTAGAGACGTTTTGAGGGATACTATTAGGCGCTATATAAATGCAGCAGAATATTATTATTATCATCATTATTATTGAGAATTAATGGTTGCCCGTTGGTTTTAAGATAATGAAACCTTTTTCTACCTCATTACAAGGTTTGTACTTTCGTCAACACAAAATGCCAAGAATCATTTGAGGTATGAACTTCAAACTTGCAATGATAGGCATCACTATATAGGAAAGGGATTTCGTAAAGGCATAGAGATAAATGTCTGAAATATTCATCCTCTAATGCAATGTCTTGAGAATCATCACATGTTTGAACTTTGATTCAGCATGCTGCTATAGTATGTAGGCCTATCATGATAGAAAACGATTTGATTACAGTTTGGTTTACAACTTAGGAGGTAAAGGTCAAAGGTCATTCGGGTCAATTCTGAAATTTCAGATTTTAGCCATTTTTACACAATACAGTGCGTCCCCCCCCCCAAAAAAAAAAAAAAAAAAAAAAAAAAAAAAAACTTTACACTTTTGAAATGGCTGCCAAATGAAAAATACATGATTCTGGAAGAAAAGATTTATGTATGGATAGCTCATGGACTCGACTTTCATATGAGACCAAAAAGGCCGAAAATAATTCATGCTTGGGTGAGCACTGCTCACGTTTGTAAAGGGTATGAAAATTAGGTTGCGCAGGAATTGCACCTTTCAATTTGTGAGAGATGAGTCCTTTGGAGGTTACAGAATTAAGGGTGGTATGATGAATTCATGATCAGTTGCAATCAGTTTAGGTTTGCTGAGTGAATTTTATGGTTTATGAAATTAGAATTTTGCATTCATCATTGTAGCATTGTACCTTTCCCTGGTAGACTCAGTGGTGTGTTCATGGGAGTCAGGATTCTGTGGTGGTACATGTTGCAGGGGAGGTGAGATAGGGTAAAACTTTGTTGGGTGGATGGGATAAGGGTCAAGAGGACAGTATGCCCCCCCCCCCTCTCTCTCTCTCTCTCTCTCTCTCTCTCTCACACTCTTGCTTCCTGTGTGCTGGTGCATATCTTGACAATTCACATTCTTTGGTCTCCACTCCAAAATATCCAAACCACCTTCCTTTATCCCTTATGAAGAGAGCAAGATTGTGCATTGAAGGAAGAGGTGGACGTGTGGACCACTTAACTAGCAAACTTTGATTTTTAGTTTCCATTATCATTTATTTTCCCCCTTTTCTCTCTTACAAGATGGATGAAACAGTTGTAAAATTGAAATGAATGAAAATCAACTGAAAAAAAAGACTGACTTGTCATTTTACCAGTTTGTGTTACACTGTACCGTTTTTCTTGTCCGAAACTCAACTGCTAAAATGACTGGTTGGTTGGGTAAACTTTGAGTGATTGACTGAGTTATTGATTAATTATGATTGATTTATTGAATAATTCATTGATTGAAACAGCTGAATGGTGATTGAATGCTTGATTGATTAATTGATTGACTGATACATTGATTAGTTGAATGATACCTAAATGTTGAATGTCTAACTTACGGTATTGATTGATTGACCGACAGAATGCGATTGACTTCAGGTGTCAATGGGTCAGGATACCAGTCCCAGTCCAATTTAGGAAATGCAGGTAGAATTCGGGATAGGGGAATGTGGTCGGGATATTTTTGAGAGCAGACCAACGGATGTGAATTGTCAAGATATGCACAAGCACACCCAGGAAGAGAGAGAGAGAGAGAGAGAGAGAGAGAGAGGGGGGGGGGGGGGGGGGGGAGGGGAGCATGCATGTCCTCTTAACCCTTATCCCATCTACCTAACAAAGTCCTACCTTACATCTCACCTCCCCTGCACCATGTACCATCACCCAATCCTGACTCCCATGAACACACCACTGAGTCTACCAGGGAAAGGTACAATGCTACAATAATGAATGCAATTCCCGTTCACTCATGCACCAAATTTTGATTTAATAAACCATAAGATTCACTCAGCAAACCTAAACTGACTGCAACTGATCATGAATTTATCATATCACCCTCAATTTCGTAACCTCCAAAGGACTTACCTCTCACAAATTGGAAGGCGCAATTCCTGCGCAACCTAATTTTCATACCCTTTACAAAAGTGAGCAGTGCTCACTCAAGCATGAATTATTTTCAGCCTTTTTGGTCTCATGTGAAAGTTGAGTCCATGAGCTATCCATAAATACAAACCTTTTCCGCCAGAATCATATATTTTTTATTTGGCAGCCATTTCAAAAGTGTAAAGTTTTTTTTTTTTTTTTTTTTTGGGGGGGGGGGGACACACGGTATATCAACCATTTGAACTTAATAGTATGCATCTACATGAGATAAAATGACTAAATTTTGAAAGAAGGTGAAAGGTCACAGGTCATAGAGGACAGCATAAGTGTCATTCTGTTATCAACAAATCTCATTCTTTTAGCTCACTGTGAACTTCATACTTGGTACCAGTATGCATCACCATATAGTGAGACCAAGTGATTATATAATCAAAGAGGTCGATTAAAATGGGATTAGGCCTACAATTTATAGGGGCTTTTCTTCTCACTGGTATTTCAAGAACAGGTAGCCATGATCTGTATTTGGGCAGAGGCATAGTTTGAGTGACGCATGCAGGAGTGTTCGCATTAACCATCCATTTTCTATTGATCTACTGAATGCCTTCCTTAATTGAGAGAGAATGACTGTTGGAAGAAAGACCTTTGTTGGCCATTGTTGCTTTCATCATTACATGCCTCGGGACATGCCCCTTAATTTGAAATGTGTCATTCTCTCCCTTTATATAGCATCTTGTCCTGAATTGACATGCAATGATGGTCAGTGTTATCCATTCAGTGGTAGCTGTGACGGCAACGCCGATTGTACAGATGGTTCAGATGAACAATTCTGCCGTAAGTAGGCCTACATCTGACATTGTATTTGTACATGAGCCCCGGCCAGTTGAGAGCGGCATTTTTGTCCATCCTTGAAGTTTATCATTATAGGGAATGTAGTTAAAGAAGACTATCATGGAAACCAAATTGTATCAAATTCCAACTCGTTCAGCTAGTGGTGCTCTTAATTCAAAATGCAATGAAACATGGAATAGCTCTACATATTTGATATCTATTTTTCACAACCTTCAAACTTTAAAAATTTGTCAAAATTTCGTCTTTGACAAACCTATCAGGTTCACATAAAGCCTGCTATTATCTTTGCCATCCATTAGGCCTACATCTTTTGGTTATTTTCCTGTACTTTATAGTATGAAATATTAAGTTCTACTTTAAATTTTAGAAAAATGAAAAGGAGCCTTGTCTCGATCTCACGAAATTCACATGAATCGGTCGTTTGCCTGTCAGTTATAACCTAGGTCTAGATAACAATATGTCCATTTCCCACTGATCTGTTAAAAGCCGTTCTCGAATATAAGAACAAAATATAGAACTTTAGAAGACTTTGGGAGGAAGAAAACTATTGAATGAGCAGGTTGTAATATTTGTAGCCTCTCTATTGTTTTCGTTCGTCTAATATGCCCCCTTAATTTGAATGTGTTCTCTGCAGCGGGTAACGGTTGTGATGAATTGACATGTTATGATGGTCAGTGTTATGCATACAATGGTAGCTGTGACGGCAACGCTGATTGTGCAGATGGCTCAGATGAACTATTCTGCCGTAAGTATATTTTACCTCTGACAGTTTTACCTCTCCTATTTTTACCACAGACATATTACCTCTGCTGATATTTTTTACTGCTGACATTTTTGCATCTGAATTTTTACTAGGCACCCTCTGGACAAGGTTTGATGACTTTTTAGAAAGCTGAAAAAAAAAAGAAAATAGAAAACTGAGAACAGAAAGAGCAAATAGAAAGCCATGGCCTCATTAACGAATGTTCTTTAAAATATATCGGTGGCATGCAATCAAATGTAGGCGTGTCTTTGATCTTTTATAATCCCTTGACACCTACAGCTGCCTTTTAAAAGAAGAAGATCATTTTAAATAGTTTTTAGAGCACATTTGCAAGTCGCACCCAATCTGCACAAAAGTTTTATTTTAGATTGCTTAAATCATTTAGAGAAATGAAACTATTTTTTTCATTTAACATGTTTAAACGTTAATCAGTTTATGCGCTACTTTGCTATTGTTAGTGCTATCAAGTCAACGTGGCGAAATTTGTTTATGCATTGTAATTCTGTTCGTTCTCCAGAAGACCACAAATTGCAGTTTTTTTGTCAAAAAAGAAACCAACAAAATTTTTGCTATGCAGTGTTTGTAAGTAAGGTGTGTTTGAGTTTGAATGATACAAATCACTTAATGGGAAAGTGACCTAAATTGGAGTTTAGGGATGTTAATTCAATGGCAAGACCGTTTTAAAAGAATATTCAAGGCTACGCTGGATACCAAGATATGCTCTTTTTAATTGAAGTTCATTCATAGAAGAATAGCAACTAAAGAATTTTTGTTTCGAATTGGAGTCAAAAGTTCACCAACATGCAATTTTTGTAGGAAAGAAAGTCAAGATCTTATGCATTTGTTTTTCTGTTGTTCAGTTGCCAAAACATTTTGGAATGAGGTTAACAAGTGGCTGGTTGATTTGAACATTCTTACTTTGCCAATTTCGGTTTTATATATCTGTTTTGGAGTTCATACAAAGAATGGTTTAATTAACACAATTCTGTTTTATGGTAAATACTTTATCTATAGACCAAAATATACTGAAAAAACATTGATCTTTCAGCTTTTTCAAAAAGATATTTTATTTTTGGAGAAAGTAGAAAGAGTTATTGCAATTAGACAAGGTAAATTTTCAGTTCACTTAGAGAAATGGAAAACATTGATTAATGCCCATTATGTACTTGCTGAATTGTAGAAATTCATTTATGTATGATTTGTCTTTTATTATCCTGAAATTATTATATTCTGTTCACTGAAGTGAAGCAATAAAATCTGTAATGATAAAAAAGGAAGACTTTGGGAGGAATAAAACTACTGAATGAACAGGTTGTAATATTTGTAGCCTCACTATTGTTTTCGTTAGTCTAATATGCCCCCTTAATTTGAATGTGTTCTCTGCAGCGGGTACCGATTGTGATGAATTGACATGTTATGATGGTCAGTGTTATCCACTCAGTGGTAGCTGTGACGGCAACGCCGATTGTGCAGATGGCTCAGATGAACTATTCTGCCGTAAGTACATTTTACCTCTGACAGTTTTACCTTTCCTATTTTTGCCACAGACATTTTACCTCTGCTGATATTTTTAATGCTGACAATTTGCAGCTGAATTTTTACTAGGCACCTTGTGTACAAGGTCTGATGACTTTTTAGAAAGCTGAAAAAAAGAAGAAAATAGAAAACTGAGAACAGAAAGAGCAAATGGAAAGCCATGGCCTCATTAACGAATGTTCTTTAAAGTGTATTGGTGGCATGCATTATTGTAGGCGTGTCTTTGATCTTTTATAGTCCCGAAGACTGTTCTTCCGTAGGTACTTTAATTTTTTTTTTCATAAATACATGGAGAAAAAGAAGCAAACGAAATACAGCGGGGAGAGACTGTCATTCTACATTTTGGAGAAAGGTAGCCAGGGGCGATGGGGGAGGTCAGCTGCCTTTTAAAAGAAGAAGATTATTTTAAATAGTAGCCCACATTTGCAAGTCGCACCCAATCTGCACAAAAGTTTTCCTTTAGATTGCTTTAAGCCACAGAAAAATACTGGTAAAGTTTTAGATCCCAGTACATTCCCGTTTAGGATTGAGATTGGAAATGTTCAACTCAAATTTTCTTTTATTTTGTTTGTTTTGTAAAGGCGTCTTCCTGACGCTTTAACCCTATGTTAACTTGAGGTGGGGGGGGGGGGGTCAATTTGTCGTAATTTTGCGACTACTACGGAACCGCGGCAGATATGAAGTTATCCTTTCGTGACTTTTATTTCTGAAGTCTTGCACAACTTTTGGTACTAAATTTGTAAAGATCGGACTGAGCATTTGAAGGTCACATGAAAATTACGGGTCAAGGTCTTTTAAACATAGTGACTTTTCCATACATGTGTGTGTGTTATGGAATATGGACATGTTGTTATAAAATTTGTGAAAAACGGCTTTTACTAAACACTCGGGTTGTGTCGCGCTGGAGAACACTCGGGTCACGGCTCGCTGGTTATGGTGCGCCAAGTGTTAACTAGGTTATGTAAATATGTAAATAGACAAAACCATAATAAACAATGTAACTACCTAAATGTCAAACCTATCTATGACTATGATTCATTTGAGTCATTATGAAACTTTTTACTATTTTTCTTTGCAAAATAATAAAATAGCAAAAATTACCATACTTTGGTAATTAATATGCGCATAATTTGCATGTTTTACATTTTTATCGTCTAAATGAAAAAATGAATGCGTTGCTAATACTTCGATGTATCTCCATGCAAAATTTCGCGTGAATCGACAATCGTGAATGGGGGGGGGGGGGGTTGACCCCCCCCCCCCCCACCCGTTAAAACTTGGTATGAAGTAGCCCAGTTAAAATAGGGTTAAGGGTAAAACCACTGATTTTTCACTTATTTTGAATATTGTTGTAAATTTGATAACATGATAGTTTTACATAAATATATGTCATTTAAATTTGAAATTGGCTTATATTCTCTTCAAATTCTGAAACAATTTTGTGCAAATGTGGGTTACTACCTTTAAGAAAGAATCGAGGGAATGAAAGATAAAATCTTATGAATATTCTCCTGATTTTAATATTCATGATTGAATGTGACTTGGTGAATCATCTCAAGCTATTTATGTACAAGGCTCTTCAACAATATGGACTTTATCAAAACCATGTATTGATGACTTAATAAAAGTGACAATTCATTATACATGTATTCCTTAACATTGAAAACTTGTTTTCATTGCATTTGAAAATCATGCAAAACTTGCATATGCATTACATTACAAGTAGAGGTGCTGTGGCTCAGTGGATTAGTTCTCTGGACTTTGAACCCCAAGGTCCGTGGTTCCAATCCTTGAAGCAGCACTAATGTCCTTTGGCAAGATATGAATCTACATTTGCCACATCTATCGGATGGTGACGTCCCCGATGTAAAACATCAGAATTGATGATCGATACATGTCTGTATAAACCCAATTCATCACCCCCACCACTACCATGGTATGAAGTGACTGCAGTGGGTAGGCCTAGAGTATTATGTCTTGTTCAATCCCGGTGTTCAATATCTGCATCTTACAGCATATGAAAGCAATGATCTACTTATGGACATGAGAAAATTTATGTTTTTGGTAAATTACTACATAATTGTCATGATCTGATTCTGTAGCAACCTGTGAGAGCAATGAAGTACCTTGCCTAGATGGGAGTGGTTGCTATGTTTTTCCAGACGAGCATTGTGATGGAATACCTCAGTGTGAAAACGGTGAAGATGAGATTTATTGCCCAGGTATGATACGCTGTCAGTTTGTGGGTTCAGCCATTGGACGCTAACATGCACTATGAACATGACGGACAAAGAAAGCGGACAAAATAAACAAACACTCACCCTTCACAATGGTTCTGGTAGTCAAAAGAACATCCCTTCACTGCTATTGTCTAAGATATGTGGAACAGGTGTCACCTGCATATTCATCTGGAACTACATGATTAAACATAATAGCTGTGAAGGGATGTTCTTTTGACTACTAGAACCATTGTGAATGGTAGAATGAGAGGTTGTTTATTTTGTCCGCTTTCTTTGTCCTCCGTGTTCATCATGATGGGAGGTTGTTTGGATAATTATTTTGGGGAAATATAATAGAGGGTTCCTATCCTCATCTAGATCTATCTCAATTTTTCTCATCCATTTTCCACATTGACCTGTTTCTTTCTGTTTCTCATGATCTTTTGTTTTTGCCCTGGAGGGGCATACATCCAACTACCCAGGACAGACTTTCCTAGACATTTTGAAAATAACAAAACCACTACCACTACCACCCCCCCCCCCAATTATTTGACTGCTGTTACCACTGGTGTAGTTGCGGCGGCTTCGAGTGGTGCCCCTCCCCAAAAAGGGAAAAGGACAGGAAGAGATAAAAATAGCAGTATGAAAAATTTCATTCGTCATATTTTTTTTCCTTTGAATTTTTCCTGATTTTACAGTGGGAAAAATGGCATTTTAAATGTAGCATTTATTCACATCCTTCTTCATGGTAGAAAAAAGTTAAATTATTTTCTTCCAAACTTTTCACACTAGGTGTTTGTTCGGAGGGAAAGTTGGCCTGTGCAACAGGTGATCAGTGCTATAATGCTACATATCAGTGTGACGGGTACCAGGACTGTTCTGATCAGTCAGACGAGCAGAATTGTACATCTGGTAAATTAATTCAGTAGTGACTACCTTGCGTTTTCAGTTTCTATTTTAGTTAATTATCTCAGAATTTAAAATACCAGGAAGTCTTTAAGCATAAAGACGAAGGGCTGTTCAAAGTATGCTAGATGTAGCCTAGAAAATGTTTTGTTTGATATCCTATCGCTCAACTGATACATGTGTTCACACAACAGTCTCACATGCTATTTCAGTCTGACATTAATTGCAAAATATTAACAACTTAAACGCATCGGCAATGTTCGAGGGTCTAGAAAAATTGTGTCATAAATTATGTAGTACAATCAACTGATCTTGTTGATATGATGAGAGCAGGAGTAGACTAATCATAACATCTTTTAAAGGCCTATTTTAAATTCATTGTATCAAATCTCCCTAGTTCTTTCTAGTCCTTCAAGACAATTTTTCTGTGTATTCCTCTTTTTATTCGAACTTCCCTCTGTCTGCCTGTGAGATTCATTTTCTTCACCTATCCTTCAGCTCATCTCCTAGTACTTCTCCCTTGCCCCCTCCCCCCTCTTCTGCTCCTTTTCTTACCTACCAGGATTGCAGTACTCATTTCTCCGATTCCTTTATAATCCATAATTTCCATCCCTTTCAGAACTGATAGTGGTAAACCTGGCTGATGTGACAGGACCATACATTCTATCTAGCCCCAACTATCCTGACAGATATCCTCTGAATGCCAATCTTTCATGGCTCTTTATTGCTGCATCTGGAAACAGGTACGTAAACCCAGTGGTTACCTAAACTGGGTTTCCCCTATACCAAGGGAGTGTTTCATGAAGAGTCTTGTTGGTGATTTTCAGCGACTTATTTGCTCTCAGCCAATCAGATGCGTGGATTTTCAGTAGCTTATAACAGTAGTCAGTGCAAATCACCGACAAAACTCTTCATGAAACGCTCCCCAAGTCTACGAGAATTTGAAAATTCAGTAGTCAGCGGGTTAATCATTCATCATTCCTGATTTACACTTTTGTAACCTGTGTGTTGAAAAGCTTTCCTGTGCTTTTGTTTAACCAGAGTATAGTTGTTACTGAGATATTTGTATTGAGCACTAAGCTGCAAAGCTAGGCTCTTAGTCCAGATTATGTCATTGTTATTTTAATGAAGATTAACTGAAGTGTGTGTGTTTAAAAATCAAACAGACACGACTGTATATTTCATTTTTCATTAGATTACTGTAATTTTAAATATTAACTCAAAGTACTACTTAAGGTGTAAGGGGAATGTATGAGTGCATGAGAACCTATTACAGTCATTTCAGCCCCCCCCCCCCCCCAAAAAAAATGAAACCAACCTTGGATAGTTGGAGAGTGGGTGGGGTTTGCTTGATGGTTTACTTCTTGCAAAATCTAATAACTGTAGAAGATTCTAAGCTGTTGGTAGGTAAACAAAGTATTTTATACATTTTGCCCATTGCCTTGAAATTACCTTATGTTTTATATGATATATATCCGTAGACCACGTGTGGATATCAGCGATCTCTACACCGAACCAAACCGGGATGTGCTCAGTTTGTATTCTGCCAGTAGTCCAACAGGGCAAGCTCTGATGCTGTCTGGTGCTATGACACGCTCAGGAATCATCAGTTACCGATCAACAAACCAGTATCTTTACGCAACATTCACATCTGACAATGCTGTTTCCGTTCGAGGCTTCTATGCTGGAGTCACTCAAGAGTCACCTACTGGTAGGTCACCTTGAAGCAATGAAGGTCATCTTTAAAAGTTCTCAAATTGTCCTTTAATATTTGGTGTTGTTTTTTATGTTTTCAGTGCTCTTAAGGGTAAAGCAAGGATGTTATGTTAGTGAGTAATGGAATGTTCATGACATTGCAATTCACAAAATTGGCTCGACTGTTTGTAGTCTCAATTAAAGATCAATTATGAGCTCCTTTGAATGTGAAATGTCCGTCCCAACAAATCTATGAATGCTTGATTGCTGTACTAAAACTGATTTGTTTGATAAAACTGATAACACTATCATGGCGGTGTACAGTGGTAACGTTGAAGAACCAGTAGACATTTTGAATGTTTATGCTCGCATCTAAAGCATAGCTATCGCTAAAGGTGACATTGTAATACATGCGACCTAGATCTCAGGGTGCAGTCTCTGTATGGCCAATCAAAGATGACACTATTTGATTGTTGATGATGGGCAGAATTTTTTATTTTACTATACATGCTAAGCCTTTGTGAATTTTGAATTTCTTTTCCGTGTTTTTCTTTTCGTGGCAGCTACTTTATGTACTTCCAGCCAGTATGACTGTAATGATGGAGTAGTATGTATGGCAACAGACAAGACTTGCTCATGTCCTGTTCCTCCATCTGACTGCAATGCTCCAACAGGTATGGGCTCTAAGACACAAGCTCTGCCAACTGACTGTTTTTTCCACTGCCCATAGTGTTTTGTTGTTGTTTTTTTAATTTACTCAGTTATCTAATTAGGCTTGTTGATTACTATTGGTGGAACTATACAAAAGCTTTAAAAAACATGTAATGATATACACAATGCACTTAATATAACTATAGGACAAATGATTATATGAAGCAAGATATTCTCATTAACAGTCAGCATGTGAAAGAGAAAATGAATGAAAAATGTACAAAAGTCTTTAGTCACTTATTATCAAGAAGTGAATATACATTTAGATCTATAGTACAATATATTTAAATCCTTTGTTCATATAATATATTGCAGATTTATGTCCAGATCCTTAGTATGATTTGTTTTTTAAATATATATTCTGTTTCATTACTTTCTGGTTATTACAGATTGTTTCTCATGCGACAGTGGTAAATGTATTCCCTTTGAAGAAGAATGTGATGGCCAACAACAGTGTGAATTTGGTGAAGATGAGAGGAATTGTATGCTAAGTAAGTAGAATTAATCACTTTTAGCCAAACTGATCTTACAAAAGGGGAGAAAGAGGGTTTCAAGTCATATCTAATGGCCTTAGATTTCTGATCATTCTGATAATCCCAGCTCCTCCAGTCCTAACATTATCTTCTCCCAGATACCTCCTTAGACTTATACATGTACCTGTAGCATTATAGTCAGAACCTAATGATGGTTCATCCATTTTCCTTTGTGTCCTTTGTGTTTGATTGATGGTCGTTTTAAGAATTAACTGTTTCAAGTAATTATCAATAGGCATTTGTATTTAATTGGTCTCATTGGTCCTATGTTTACATAGTTCTTTCCATGCCAATGGCTACAATGGGTTCAGAATTGAAATCAAAGTTTCCTGATAAATCTTTTGATGTCTGTGGGTCCTGCTCACCATTGTTACAGTTCACTGTTGCATAGAACCAATAGTGTATAGGACCAGTGGTGTATCTATATAGCCCTACCACCAAAGATGCATACCACTGATGCTGCATAGCACGATAATGTGCACTGGCAGGACAAAAGGAACATAGAACCAATGGAATGTTGCCAGATTGACTAGCCTAGCGGTTTGTATTGTTATATTTCTTTGTTCTGTCCCTGGATCCTCCTTTACAGGATGTAACAGCTTCCTGTGCAATGACGGAATCTGCATGGCCAACTCCACTGTGTGTGATAACATTAATGACTGTACAGGAGGTGAAGATGAGTCCGACTGTTCTTATCGTAAGTATTCCTATACTACAAGATAGGAACAATTATGATTATTAGACAGTGACCTCAAATTATACCCTAAAACCATCATGAAAACTTAAGGAAAAGTTGAGTTCTCACTAGCAAATAAAATTTGATACAGTTTTCAACAAAATGGGGATTTTTTTCATGTCAGTTTTACATCTTATCTGTACAACTATTTGAATCAAGCTTGCACAAGGGTATACACCCTATGGTAAAAAACCTCAACCCTGATGCCTAATGTGAAAGGCTCCCGCCTTGGGGGCTCTTGCTCATCCCCCAAAATCTCTTTCTCATGCCTCCATCTCAGCCTATCCCCATATATATTATACACAACCCTGGCAATCTCATGGTTCCCTGCCTAAAATCTCACACATTACTGGTCTTAGACCTCGGCATCTCTTTAATATTAGGCTTAACCTAACCCTAGGGCAAACATTAGATTTTAACCCTAATCTTAGGGTTAACCCTAGGGTAAGCATTAGACTTAACCCTAGGGTTACATTAGCCTTAATCCTAGGGCTAACCTTAAACCTAGGGCTAACATAAGCCTTAACCCTAGGGCTAACCCTAAACCTAGGGCTAACATTAGCCTTAACCCTAGGGTTAACATTAGCCCTAACCCTTATGTTAACATTAGCCTTAACCCTAAGGCTAACCCTAACCCTAGGGCTAACATTAGCCTTAACCCTAGGGTTAACACTAGCCCTAACCCTAGGGTTAACATAAGTCTTAACCCTAGGGCTAACCCTACCCCTAGGGCTAACATTAGTCCTAACCCTAGGGTTAACCCTAGACCTAGCCCTAACCCAAGGGCTAACATAAGCCTTAACGCTAGGGTTAACATTAGCCCTAACCATGAGTTTAACATAAGCCCTAACCCTGGGGATAACATTAGCCTTAACCCTAGGGCTAACCCGAGGGCTAACCCTAACCCTAGGGTTAACATTAGCCTTAACCCTAGGGCTAACCCTAACCCTAGGGCTAACATTAGCCTTAACTCTAAGGTTAGCATTAGCCTTACCCCAGGGTCAACATTAGCCTTAACCCTAGGGCTAGCATTTGCCCTAACCCTAGGGCTAACATTAGCCCTAACCCTAGGGTTATCATTAGCCTTAACCATAGGGTTATCATTAGCCTTAACCCTAGGGCTAACATTAGCCCTAACCCTAGGGTTAACCCAAGGGCTAACACTTACCCTGTGGTCAACATTAGCCTTAACCCTAGGGCTAACCCTAACCCTAGGGTTAGCATTAGCCTTAACCCTAGGGCTAACATTAGCCCTAACCCTAGGGTTAACCCAAGGGCTAACCCTTACCCTGTGGTTAACATTAGCCCTAACCCTAGGGTTATCATTAGCCTTAACCATAGGGTTATCATTAGCCTTAACCCTAGGGCTAACATTAGCCCTAACCCTAGGGTTAACCCAAGGGCTAACACTTACCCTGTGGTCAACATTAGCCTTAACCCTAGGGCTAACCCTAACCCTAGGGTTAGCATTAGCCTTAACCCTAGGGCTAACATTAGCCCTAACCCTAGGGTTAACCCAAGGGCTAACCCTTACCCTGTGGTTAACATTAGCCTTAACCCTAGGTTTAACATTAGCCTTAACCCTAGGGTTAACCCTAACCCTAGGGTTAGCATTAGCCTTAACCCTAGGGTTAGCATTAGCCTTAACCCTAGGGTTAGCATTAGCCTTAACCCTAGGGTTAGCATTAGCCCTAACCATAGGGTTAATCCTAGGGCTAACATTAGCCTTAACCCTAGGGTTAGCATTAGCCTTAACCCTAGGGCTAACATTAGCCCTAACCCTAGGGTTAACCCAAGGGCTAACCCTTACCCTGTGGTTAACATTAGCCTTAACCCTAGGGTTAGCATTAGCCTTAACCCTAGGGTTAACATTAGCCTTAACCCTAGGGTTAACCCTAACCCTAGGGTTAGCATTAGCCTTAACCCTAGGGTTAGCATTAGCCTTAACCCTAGGGTTAGCATTAGCCCTAACCATAGGGTTAATCCTAGGGCTAACATTAGCCTTAACCCTAGGGCTAACATTAGCCCTAACCCTAGGGTTAACCCTAACCGTAGGGTTAACATTAGCCCTAACCCTAGGGTTAGCATTAGCCTTAACCCTAGGGTTAGCATTAGCCTTAACCCTAGGGTTATCATTAGCCCTAACCATAGGGTTAATCCTAGGGCTAACATTAGCCATAACCCTAGGGTTAGCATTAGCCTTAACCATGAGTTTAACATAAGCCCTAACCCTGGGGATAACATTAGCCTTAACCCTAGGGCTAACCCGAGGGCTAACCCTAACCCTAGGGTTAACATTAGCCTTAACCCTAGGGCTAACCCTAACCCTAGGGCTAACATTAGCCTTAACTCTAAGGTTAGCATTAGCCTTACCCCAGGGTCAACATTAGCCTTAACCCTAGGGCTAGCATTTGCCCTAACCCTAGGGCTAACATTAGCCCTAACCCTAGGGTTATCATTAGCCTTAACCATAGGGTTATCATTAGCCTTAACCCTAGGGCTAACATTAGCCCTAACCCTAGGGTTAACCCAAGGGCTAACACTTACCCTGTGGTCAACATTAGCCTTAACCCTAGGGCTAACCCTAACCCTAGGGTTAGCATTAGCCTTAACCCTAGGGCTAACATTAGCCCTAACCCTAGGGTTAACCCAAGGGCTAACCCTTACCCTGTGGTTAACATTAGCCCTAACCCTAGGGTTATCATTAGCCTTAACCATAGGGTTATCATTAGCCTTAACCCTAGGGCTAACATTAGCCCTAACCCTAGGGTTAACCCAAGGGCTAACACTTACCCTGTGGTCAACATTAGCCTTAACCCTAGGGCTAACCCTAACCCTAGGGTTAGCATTAGCCTTAACCCTAGGGTTAGCATTAGCCTTAACCCTAGGGTTAGCATTAGCCCTAACCATAGGGTTAATCCTAGGGCTAACATTAGCCTTAACCCTAGGGTTAGCATTAGCCTTAACCCTAGGGCTAACATTAGCCCTAACCCTAGGGTTAACCCAAGGGCTAACCCTTACCCTGTGGTTAACATTAGCCTTAACCCTAGGGTTAGCATTAGCCTTAACCCTAGGGTTAACATTAGCCTTAACCCTAGGGTTAACCCTAACCCTAGGGTTAGCATTAGCCTTAACCCTAGGGTTAGCATTAGCCTTAACCCTAGGGTTAGCATTAGCCCTAACCATAGGGTTAATCCTAGGGCTAACATTAGCCTTAACCCTAGGGCTAACATTAGCCCTAACCCTAGGGTTAACCCTAACCGTAGGGTTAACATTAGCCCTAACCCTAGGGTTAGCATTAGCCTTAACCCTAGGGTTAGCATTAGCCTTAACCCTAGGGTTATCATTAGCCCTAACCATAGGGTTAATCCTAGGGCTAACATTAGCCATAACCCTAGGGTTAGCATTAGCCTTAACCCTAGGGTTAACAGCCCTAACCCTAGGGTTAACATTAGCCTTAACCCTACGGTTAACAGCCCTAACCCTAGGGTTAACATTAGCCTTAACCCTAGGGCTAACCCTAACCCTAGGGCGAACCTAAGCCTAAACCCTAGGGTTAATATTAGCTTTAACCCTAGGGCTAGCATTAGCCCTAACCCTAGGGTTAACCCAAGGGCTAACACTTACCCTGTGGTCAACATTAGCCTTAACCCTAGGGCTAACCCTAACCCTAGGTTTAGCATTAGCCTTAACCCTAGGGTTATCATTAGCCTTAACCCTAGGGCTAACATTAGCCCTAAACCTAGGGTTAACCCAAGGGCTAACCCTTACCCTGTGGTTAACATAAACCTTAACCCTAGGCTTAGCATTAGCCTTAACCCTAGGGTTAACCCTAACCCTAGGGTTAGCATTAGCCCTAACCCTAGGGTTAGCATTAGCCTTAACCCTAGGGTTAGCATTAGCCTTAACCCTAGGGTTATCATTAGCCCTAATCCTAGGGCTAACATTAGCCTTAACCCTAGGGTTAGCATTAGCCTTAACCCTAGGGTTAGCATTAGCCTTAACCCTAGAGTTAACAGCCCTAACCCTAGGGTTAACATTAGCCTTAACCCTAGGGTTAACAGTCCTAACCCTAGGGTTAACATTAGCCTTAACCCTAGGGCTAACCCTAACCCTAGGGCTAACCTTAGCCCTAATCCTAGGGCTAACATTAGCCTTAACCCTAGGGTTAGCATTAGCCTTAACCCTAGGGTTAGCATTAGCCTTAACCCTAGGGTTAACAGCCCTAACCCTAGGGTTAACATTAGCCTTAACCCTAGGGTTAACAGTCCTAACCCTAGGGTTAACATTAGCCTTAACCCTAGGGCTAACCCTAACCCTGTGGTCAACATTAGCCTTAACCCTAGGGCTAACCCTAACCCTAGGTTTAGCATTAGCCTTAACCCTAGGGTTATCATTAGCCTTAACCCTAGGGCTAACATTAGCCCTAAACCTAGGGTTAACCCAAGGGCTAACCCTTACCCTGTGGTTAACATAAGCCTTAACCCTAGGGTTAGCATTAGCCTTAACCCTAGGGTTAACCCTAACCCTAGGTTTAACATTAGCCCTAGGGTTAACATTAGCCTTAACCCTAGGGTTAGCATTAGCCTTAACCCTAGGGTTATCATTAGCTCTAACCATAGGGTTAATCCTAGGGCTAACATTAGCCTTAACCCTAGGGTTAGCATTAGCCTTAACCCTAGGGCAAACCCTTACCCTAGGGTTAGCATTAGCCTTAACCCTAGGGTTAACAGCCCTAACCCTAGGGTTAACATTAGCCTTAACCCTAGGGCTAACCCTAACCCTAAGGCTAACCTAAGCCTAAACCCTAGGGTTAACATTAGCTTTAACCCTAGGGCTAGCATTAGCCCTAACCCTAGGGTTAACATTAGCCTTAACCCTAAGGTTAACATTGGCCTTAACCCTAGGGTTAGGGCTAATGTTAAACCTAGGGATAAGGCTAATGCTAACCCTATGGTTAGGGTTAGCCCTAGGGTTAAGGCTAATGTTAGCCCTAGGATTAACCCTAGGGTTAGGGCAAATGATAACCCTAGGGTTAATCCTAGGGCTAACATTAGCCTTAACCCTAGGGCTAATCCTAACCATAGGGTTAGCATTAGCCTTAACCCTAGGTTTAACATTAGCCCTAACCCTAGGGTTAAACCTAGGGCTAACATTAGCCTTAACCCTAGGGCTAACCCTAACCCTAGGGTTAGCATTAGCCTTAACCCTAGGGTTAACATTAGCCTTAACCCTAGGGCTAACATTAGCCCTAACCCTAGGGTTAACCCTAGCATTAGCCTTAACCCTAGGGCTAACCCTAACCCAAGGGTTTACATTAGCCCTAACCCTAGGGTTAACATTAACCTTAATCCTAGGGTTAACATTAGCTCTAACCCTAGAGTTATCATTAGCCTTAGCCCTAGGGCTAACTCTAACCCTAGGGCTAACTTTAGCCCTAACCCTAGGGTTAACCCTAGGGCTAACTTTAGCCTTAACCCTATGGTTAGCATTAGCCTTAACCCTAGGTCTAACCCTAACCCTAGGGTTAACATTAGCCTTAACCTAAAGGTTAACACAAGCTCTAACCCTAGGGTTAACATTAGCCTTAACCTTAGGGCTAACCCTAACCCTAGGGCTAACATTAGCCTTAACCCTAGGGCTAACAGCCTTAACCCTAGGGTTAGCAGTAGTCCTAATCCGAGGGTTAACACCTTAACCCTAGGGCAAACCCTAACCCCAGGGCTAACATAAGCCTATTTTTGGCCCCACAGCTGTGTCCCAGTTTCAGTTGGGTACCCACATGACGTCAATGTGGTTACCTTGTAGCGCAATTCTAGCAAAATGTGCGCAAGGTGTAATACATATTATACAGTCTAGCACATGCCAAAACTGCAGTGCGCGAAGCTGATTAATCACATCTACGTCATATCTCATATTCAAATTTTTAGGTCAAGCCTTGACTTATCACAAATAATTTGCCAAAATGCATTGATTTCGATTGAAAATCATCAAATGTTATTGTTCTTAGAATTCTATTCTCGATCAAAATTCAATTTTTTAAAAAAACCATTGTGTAATCACTTTAACCCTAACCCTAGGTTAGGGTTAACATTTATAGGGCTACCCCTTACCCTACAGCTAATATTTGCCCAACCCTAGGGCTAAAATTAGCCTTACCCTAATTTCAGGGCTATAACCCTAGGGCTAACATTAGATTTAATCCTAACTCTTGGGCTAACTCTAACCTTAACGTAGCCCTAGCCTTAGCTACTTGAGCAAACTTACGTAAAAAACACACACATATGCACATTAATCCCTAATCTTAAAACAAGAAGTATATTCTGAGAATGCTATTGCGCTTATCCAAAAATATTTTTCTCCTTATCTGTTTTTTTTAGCTGTTGGTGAAGAAACTGTAGATCTCTTTTACGGGGATATTCCTTATCCCCTGACATCCTATGGTTATCCTGCCGAATACCCAAACAATGTAGACTACAGCTGGATACTCATTGCTGGTGCTGGCTTCAAAGTAAGTTTGCTTTCATGACGAAAACCCATCGTTTAAAACTGAAACCCCGATTTGATTTTTGTAACTTCTAGACACCTGAGATTGCAGTAAGCCTAACTAAACAAAGCGCTGAACAACTTAATCACCTTACTGGAGAAACGATCGACCTTCACAGTTTGATAAGAGAGAGCAAGAGAGAGGAAGGGAGAAAGAGAAACACGCTGGGGCTACACATGCCTAGTGCACATGCAACGGGCTAGTTTATGGAGTTAAAAATGTTGCTAGAATCGCAATTTCTGGGTCATTTTGCTTCGTTCGAAGTTTAATTTTGGTTTTCATCTAAATTATGAGTGACTTTTGGACATGGCAATATCTTAAAACAGGTGAAAGATATATTTCCTACTTCACATTTCCTTTCAGGCAGTGCGGTGTTAAGAGTTTGTTAACACTATTATGTAAGATGATGAGAAGTGCAGGCGTAATCCAAAACCACCACCTCTCGTGCGAAGACGCTAGTACTGATAAGACTTTTAATGTGTCATTTGGATAGCGGGTAGCTATACCCCACCTAAGATGCCTAGGATCATGTGCTAAAGTGATGGGGTCTGTTTTAAACAAGGGATTTTCGTAATGTGAAATTTTTTTCTTCTTCAAAAAACATAATAAACAATCATCTTCAAAGTATAGAATACTTACCATGAAAGTATACTAGGTATTGAGGTGTAAATTGATTTTGTAAGAAATTTAGTATGTGAGGTAAAGTCCAAGATTCCAGGAGTTGTGATAAGCATTAGTGGATATATAATTTGCTATAAAGCCTACAGAATAGAGAATATTTATGATCATTATCTGACAGATCCAGAACTGTCTTAGGGGAGAATGGTAGGCAATTTTAAAATTCGTATATTCTGTTTGGCCTGGCTCACAGGAGGTGATTTTTATTGCAGTATTGCATCCACTAATCTAACGCATGTGGAGCCAATTCACCCATACATAGTGTATGGGTTAATGCACTCACCTTTTAACCAGTAGGCCTTTCACTCTTCCATGACTTGTGAATGACCATATCAGTTACTGATGCAGTCCTCAGGTTAGCACATGATGCCCCCATGTAACGCAGGCCCAAAGATAACTTCATTTTGTGAGATGCCCTAGTTGAAAATAGTTCCTCTGTCAATCTTAATTACTCTACAGATTCGCCTTCAATTTGAATTCTTCTCTACGCATGACGCCAACGATTACATCACAATAGGAGATGGGGATGTCATTGGTACTGACCCATTTTTGCGGCTCTACGGTGGTGGGTTTGTCCCAGAAGAGATTCTATCACAAGGAGGTGATATCTGGGTTACTATGGTAACGGACAGAGACTTCAATTCCATTGGATTCCTCGCTAATGCCACAGCTGTTCTAAATACTGGTTAGTAATTTCTCCCACCCCCACCCCCTCCCCATGACTCATCCCTTAAAATAGTTGTAAAGTTCATTAAAGTATGCACTATGTCATTAAGGAGATGTGAAAATGAGAAGTTTTACATTTGATACATGGGGGAGAAAAACATGATCAAAAGGAAACAATCACTTGGCACAGTACATAAATAAAAAGACACAAAGAACAATGTAACTACACATGTCTATAAACACAAAGATACAGAAAGAAGATGCAAAGTCAACATGACTGTAGAATTGATCACTTTTCCACATTAGATCTGGTAATAAACTCTTTAGTTCAGTCAATCATTTTAAAACAAAGTATATCATAAACCTATGAAGTCTGCAGCAAATGGGTTAGGCTGAGAATGTATCAGATTTATACACAAAAGCTATTGCTAGTCTTATCTACTGAAAATCAGTATTTACATTGTGTCATGTTTTCATATCTTAATGTGTAAGATATAGCTTTCCAAGGTCATAACTTTTCAAGTTCATCAGTCGATGTCTACATTTTCATTCCAGAGGTGCTCGGAGCATGTGCTCCGTCTGCTGTACAGTGTGGAGATTATGTGTGTATCCCTGCTGAAAGACTTTGTGATGTCACTCCACATTGTGTTCTACCCAGTTTCAATCCTGGCTGCCCTGCAAGAATAGGTGAGAAATATAAAAATACATCTGTCTTTTTTTTTTTCTTGTTGTACCCACAAGTCTGCAAAATTTTGTTTATTAAATGTTTTTGCCTTATCCCATTTACTACTTCATTTCTATATCCTATTAGAATTTATACGGGGGGGGGGGGGGGGGGGGGGGAATCAAGTCTGAAATTATCTTGCACTGGTGAAATGGGCCCACCCCTCCCCTCCCCTGACCTGCCACTGCTCCATGTCATTGCTTAATTCCAGTTGGAAAATTGGCTGATAAGTGAATAAATTGACCCGCTGACTACTGAATTCTCCATTTCTCCTAGACTTCAGTTTAACATGTTTTATTTATTCATATAATCATTATTTGCATATGTGTATAGGGCCTGCCAGTATCCCTATTTTTCATAAATTCATTGTAGGATCAATTTCATACTAGGTATTATGCACTTTTTGATGCTTGCTGATGTGTTTCTCTAGGCACTGAGGAAGAACGGTATTTCATTTTCACGCAGTCATTCTGTTCAAATCAAATCAATCAAGTTGTGATTCAAAATCTATAATCAAATCTGTAACACCAGTTCCAGTGATCAAGTCTGAAATTCTCTTGCACTGGTGAAATGGGCCGACCACCCCCCCCCCCCCTCCCCCCTGACCTGCCACTGCTCCCTGTCATTGCTTAATTCCAGTTGGAAAATTACCTTTATGCATAGATGGCTGATAAGTGAATAAATTGACCCGTTGACTACTGAATTCTCTATTTCTCATAGACTTGGTACACGGACCACTCGGTACCAGTAGCCAACAGTTTAATATGTTTTATTTTATTCATATAATTGTTATTTGCATATGTGTATCATAGGGCCTACCAGCATCCCTGTATTTCATAAATTCATTGTAGGATTAATTTTATACTAGGTATTATGCACTTTTTAATGCTTGCTGATTTAATGTTTCTCTAGGCACTGAGGAAAAACGGTATTTCATTTTAACGCAGTCATTCTGTTAAAATGAATTCAAATCAAGTTGTGATTCAAATAATTTATTAATCAAATCTGTAACACCAGTTCCAGTGATCATTAGTCCCTAAATTTTGCACTGAGTATAATTACAAATGTTTGTTTCTAAAATCAGTGATAAATTTTGTATTCATCAACAGACTTAGCTGGTTCTAGTCAACAATACCAGTCTGTGACATCCCCTTTCCTGACGCTCTACAGTGCAAACTACCCAGCACGATACGACAACGACATCAATGCCACAGTGTATTTGACGGCACCAACCAGGCAGCACATCCTCGCTGCCACCCGCAAATTCGACACGGAGGAAAACTACGACTTTCTCGCTTTCTACGAGGGTCACAGCACCAGTTCCAGTGATCTGATTGCAGAGATCAGCGGACTGGTGCCAAATCAGATCTACATGTCAACAGGGAACACAATGACAATTGTGTTCCAGAGTGATTATGCCTATACCTTCTCCGGGTTCTGGATTGAAGTCGAAGGACAGGCTGCTGATGGTAGGTGGACATAATGACAAACTTTGTCCATAAAAGTAAATGCATGCTCAAGTTTAAAACCAAGTATCTACCACATTCAACTGATAAACCGAGTGGAGAAGACTCTTTATTTGTAAACATCTGCTGACAGAATATCGAATGTTTGGGCAACTTATCCCCTAATGCCTTTAGAAGCAAATCTTTAATCGTATGGCTGTATACAGAATCACCTAGAGTGAAAAGTAGATGGTTCCCTTTTGCACTCTGCCCTTTTCTGTTGTTATATATTCTCCTTTTTACCTACATTTTCCTTCCACTTGACTGATATTGTACAATCTTTCTTTGGTTTTTCATTCTTCCTTAGTGAGACGTCATTAAATGTTCTTTATTTCATCTACTATATTACATTCCATTCTAACCATATCCCTTGTTTATATTCCTTTCCTTCTCTTCCTTCTTAACCCTCCATCTCAATTACCTTCTGCTTGTAACATCTCATTCTCTCTCTCTCTCTCTCTCTTTCTCTCTCTCTCATTCTCTTATTTTCTCATTATTCTCTATTCTGCAGGCTGTGGTAGCGGCGAGTTTGCATGTAGGAATGGGCAGTGTCGGCCTGAAAGCCAAGTTTGCGATGGAGAGATAGACTGTATCGACTTCTCAGATGAAGATAAATGTCGTAAGTCATCTTTTCACTATTTCATGACATATTATCCTTGCAACATCCATACCCTATACTGAATGAGAGATGAAGTGCCAGCTTATTTGCTATGATATTCCTCCATGTGTTTTCGGTGTAATAGTATGAAGGACATGATTTATAATTTAGCAACTGAAAACTGCTGCAGGCCTTCTGCCGAAAATGACCGACAAGCTGTGTGCTGTTATGTGGTTAAGCCCAAGAAAGAAATAGAGGAGGAGAGAAGGAGAAGAGAAAGCTAGAGAAAGAAAAAAGGGAGATAGAGAAAACAAGAAAGATAGATGGAGAGAGAGAGAATGAGAGATAACATGAGCTTTAAAAGTTCATCATTGTCTTGAATCTGCGACGGGTAAAAATGAGAAAGCTGTATATAATCAAACATTTTCATATCATTTGTGTTTTTCCACAGCTACCTGCCAGGCAGTCCCATCTCAGTGCTCCAGCATTCTGCCCTGGAGCACAACAGTGTTCCCCAATGCCCGCTACCAGTCGGAAACGGAGGCCCTCCAGCGTTACGTGGAACTGGAGTCGGTCGCTCAATCCTGCAGCCCCTCAGCTGGCAAGCTACTCCTCTGCGCTGCCCTCTTTCCTGAATGCCCGCACCACGGTACGACACGGAATCTGTGCCCATCCGTCTGTGATGCCGTGATCGCCGGCTGTCCTGCGTTGTCAGAGATGTCTGATGCTTGTTCGGGAAGCACGGTGGTGGATAACAACAATGGAAATCCTATATGTGCAGCCCGGAATGGAGGTGATTTTATATAATTTCTCAATTTCTGAAATGAAAGTCTGAACTTAAGGCCCCATGCCATTCTGTTGTATTAGTAATAATTAGATCATATATAGCACTTTTCATGACCTAAAAAGGAATTTCTGTGCACTCTGTATGAAAAATATATTGCAAAAGGATGATTTTCTTTTAAAAGTTGAAAAATGAATTTGACGATTGCAGAGATTATATATATGTCATGCTACAAGACTAAATTAAAGAAAAATGATAGTAACGAAAATTATATGGTGCAATAATTGCAAGCCTTTGGATGAAGTGATGATAATATGGCACATCAAATTAAAGGCTTATGGTCATATATTAATTCAAGAATAGAAATAACAATTGTGAATTTGATAGGTAGAATGAAACTTTGACCTTTCTTAATCAATCATGTTTTAATTTTTTTCTAGCACATTTTAAACAGATATCTTTCAATTTGGATTTTTAAAGTTTTTCATCCCTTCTTTTTACCACAGATTCATTTGGCACTGGAGTGTGTGGTACTCGACCAGCGTACCAGGGAGATGCCGAGGTTCAACCCCGCATCATTGGGGGCACTTTTGCCGAGATGGGGGAGTTTCCTTGGATAGGTTCTTTACGCACTCGACAGGGGGATCTCCAGTGTGGAGCCACTCTACTCAATGAGCATTGGGCCATCACGGCAGCTCACTGCACGTAAGATGTTATCTCATATATTCTTCAGGACCCACACCCCCCCCCTCCTCCTCCTAAAAAATTTGTTTGAAATAAGGAGATAAAATGTTTCTTGATACAGATCAGTAAATCAGTAATTTTGACGTGATTAAAATAAGAATTACTAACAGTCTTGTTTTGTTTTTTGGGGTGTTTTTGCTTGTTTTAAGAGATGCAGAAATATACATATATTGTAACAGCAATTTCCTATTCTTATTTAGCATTGCCTGACCTTTAAAAAAAAAATTTCAAAGTACTTTATTACATGCAGAATACAACTTGTATGCATACAGCTGTTGAATTTAATATACAACTGAAGCAGCAAACATTTAGTCATGGTACACTGCTGTCACAAATATATTTCCATCACCACTTTCTTGCACTTCCTGTTCACAGAGGATTCCTAAAATGAAACAGTTTTAGCAAACTAAAATTTAACACACCATGCATTAAATACAGCGCCACTGACCGTCAAAATAATACTCCATGTACCCCAACTACTATTTGATTTGGCACTGGACTACTGTGATGAGTAAATATAAAAGTTGCTCACATCTCTACCAAATGTAATATGCAACCAGATATTTAGTTAGAATTTGCTTCTGCTACTCAGATCGCTGACACTAATTTCTTATCATTTCTCCTTCCAGTGGTTTCTACGACGAAATTGTTTTCGGCGACCTACAAATTGACACACCAAGTAGCTACAGTGTTTCACCAACAATTGCTGAAACCATAGACCATCCGAACTACTTCTCAACGTCAGAGGGTGACGACATTACACTCATTCGTTTCAGTGAACCTGTCGTGTTTAATAACTATGTTCGTCCCATCTGTCTTCCCACAAAGACTAATGTCAGCGAAACTCAGATGTACAGACGATGTTATGCCGCTGGCTGGGGAACACTTGAGTTTGAAGGTAAAGTATATTGAAGTCTTAGCCTGCATGCACCCAGGAAATGTAGTGCATTCCCACTTGAATTGGTTGATCTACAGATCTTTTCAATGCCCATGGAAGAAACTTACGACTAGTTTGAACCTTCCACCAATCCCTTTTTTAAAAAAGCTATCTTACCATTCAAAGGCATACACAAGACGTGATGTCCTGGTATCATTTGCGATTCATATGTCAAAGTCATGGCATTTAGAATGTGAAAAGAAAATTTATAAGAAAAGGAGAGAAAATCATGATTTTGGAAAACAGCATTCATGAATATACAGTTAACCTTGCATAACTCGAAGTAGTATAATTTGAACTTTCCCTAAGTCGAATCAGTTTTTTTTAACCAAACTATGTAAAGCATGTGTTATATACATTTCTTAAGTTGAATTTTGCATAAGTTGTACTAGTTTTTGTGGTCTCAACAGATTCGACTTATGCAAAGTTAAGTGTACATATACTTTGAACTCACGGGCAGCTGTCAGATCACATAACCATTCAATATTTCCATCCTGTTTCTATAGGTTATGCTTCTAATGATCTTCTGAAAGTGTTACTTGGATTACTTGAGAATGATGCATGTGGAAAGAGCTACGATGACATCATACCATCTAAAATATGTGCAGGTTATCCTACAGGTGGCTACGATGCTTGTCAGGTATATTTTCCTCCTCTTTTCGATTTGCATTTTGCAACCTTTGCATTCTTCTGTTTTGATCTGTCAGTTCTATTTAATATACATGTGGTCAGTAAAGTTTGGACAAAATATCTCAACATCCTGTACTTGCCCAAAACAGTTTCTCTTATTCAGAATGATTGAAAAAAAAAAAACTAATGGAAAGTCGCTTTAAGAGTATCTTCTACCTGTAACATTACCAGCTGCAGGTGTTTTGTATTTGTGAGAAAAAATGTGAAATCCTTTGAAATTAATGATGATCATATTTAGATAATTCTTTAACACACATCTCCATTCTTGCAGGGTGATAGCGGTGGACCTCTGGCATGTGAAGGAGACGATGGTCGATGGCATCTTGTAGGTATCACTAGTTATGGTAACTTGGGTTGTGGGGATCCTGGGTTTCCTGGCGTCTACACACGCGTATCCTCCTTCCTCGATTTCATTGAAGAGAACACCGGGCCTTGACCTATTACGCTGATTACTATGAAAATGTGTGTAGCATTTGCAATTGATATAAATGATATTCAAAGGTGCCTTCTAATTTTTCCTATAGCATTCTTTTACATGTACATTGTAAATCTGTGAGTTATTTGAATGCCTGCTAGTAGTGGTAATGTATTCTATTATATTGACAATAGAGAAGCAAGTATTGTACATGTCAAGATATATTTCGTTATGAATTTAATTCTTCCTTGTTATCAACACAAAGAAAGATAACCAAAAAAATTCCTTATGCATTTTGAAATTTACTATGGAGTAAAAGGAAATAAAACACCTACCTATATATACAGAATACTCTACTCAAAATTACTAAAATAAAGAATCAGGAATCCCCATAGTAAATCTTG
The DNA here is from genome assembly GCA_029962745.1 of Echinometra lucunter. Classification (NCBI taxonomy): domain Eukaryota; kingdom Metazoa; phylum Echinodermata; class Echinoidea; order Camarodonta; family Echinometridae; genus Echinometra; species Echinometra lucunter. The sequence goes on from CM057153.1 coordinate 27,076,776, forward strand.
ACAATCTATAAGGGGTAGAGTAAAAAAGTAAAAAAACAAAAAAAGCCCATAACTGAGAATCTGATTAAATTACGGGTAGAGTACTAAGTTAATATGGCATAAGACACTGAATAAGTAACTATGTATTCAAACCATAGATACATATATAGAATTATCTATATTACCTTTTACTGTGTTTTGAAGTGTTGCTGAACATAACTTAAATCTGTGATTCCTTACAATTATCAATATGAAAACACATGAAATCATATAAACCAAAATGTGTTTAATTAAAACAAATTACAGATTAATCATCAAACAATTAGTGCAATAGAAAATAACTCTTACTACAAGAGGTTGATTGTGAATGCTTAGTGAATTTGTTTTTATTTTTTATTTTTTTGCTGCCCAAATCTGAATTATTACGCAGCTACTTGTATGTATTTTAGTCATGCAGTTTATCTCTAAAGTTTTAAATTGCTCTCTATAATTTGTTATTAAAACTCCAGAATTACAAAATTTTAGTTCTTCACTGTATAGGATGTGTATTTTATGAAAAATGTAGTCTAAACTATATCTTTAAAGCAGTTTGCAAACCATCCATTTATTGAATATTGTTGTCAAATTTATTTTATGTCAAATAGATGCATATAGATGTTGTACTTATCCATATTTTTTGTCTTGCGATAATGGTGCCCATTTTCATAATGTGCTGTGATGCATTACACTTTGTTGTTGTCTTATTTAAGTCAAGAGACAGAGATGTATTTGTGTTTAATTGATTGGAATGGCAATTTGAACAGTTACTTTGAACTTTCAACAGTATGTATTCTTTTTATGAATAATATAAAGTACTAAGAATGTATAGACTTTTTTTTCAAATCAGAGTTTGTGATATATTGTAACCAAATCCTGCAGATACTACTCTTGCAATTGTATTTTATCATTGTTAAAGTACTCTATTGTAATTCATACTAAGACTGTATGTCATGTCTTTCATATCAAAAGTAGATAGAAATACGTCTTTCAAAAATAGTGTCTTTCCTATAATCTAAACAAGTATTTTCTAATGTTCAGGAGTCTTAAATCACTATATTATATGCAGTAGTTTTTCTGTTATTTTTTCAGAAATTATTTAATGATACATGGACTTTTCTCTTCCCCCTCCCCCAAGTGCTGTGTTTCTGTAAATTGGTCTCTTTCATTTCTTACTCCATACATTCTGTTTTGTCTCCACTTCATTTGATAAGTTTTCCATCTATTATGCCCTTCTTCCTTCAATCTGTTTCAATCTGTTACCTTCCTTTATCTGTTACCTTCTAAGGCGTCTTTAATAGGAAAACACCGTGGTGTGAAAAGACGCATCCAGGACGCAAAATGGAAAAATTGTTGAAAATCAGAATTTTCAAACACAGATTGATAATTACATGGATAGCATGTAGACCTTGTAAATGAATATACAATCTTCTTGTGGAATGATATTGGCTGAAATTTCTTTCCAATATGTCACAATAGACATTTTAATTTTCGCATTTTTGCATTTTGGGCTCGGACACGTTCTTCCGCACCATGGTATTTTTCTAAGACGTCAAAATTAATCATTGTTAATCTTATGTTAAGTTTACGTACATTATTGATATTGATATTGATATTGAGTATTTATTGTCCATATTACATGGAAAATTGTTTTTCACTGGTATCAAATCATTTAACAAGATGAAACTGTCTTAAGTAAATACAATAAACAATAAATCAAACTAACGGCGAATTATACATGATTATACATTGCAAATAGGAATGCAGAAAGTTAATATGACATACGTCCAATTACAGCATTGAGGGGGGAAGAAAAGAAAAGAAAAAAAAAAGGAAAGAAAAAAGAAAGGAGAAGAAGAAGAAGAAGAAGAAGAAGAAGAGGAAGAAGAAGAAGAAAAAGAAAAGGAAGAGGAGAGGAAGATTCTCAAATGTGGGGATAAACATGTTAGCAGTGATAAAGGTCAGACGGAAGGATGCGAAGGACCCGAGATGTGGGGGGGGGGGGGCGTACCCATGTGATATGTGATATGTTTCTTTACTTTATTAACTACCCTAATTAATGGTCATGAATCCTTAAATATATGATCACTCTTTCGTACATATTCTCCAGCAGTACTTGTTTGATGTCATTACTCAGTACACTGGCTGTTTCCCTCGGTTTCAAATTTCGTGAAGCCGCTGGAATGGGAAATATCTGACTGATTGGATTTGATCTTGTATGTATATATTCGAAAATTATCCTCTTACCATGGTAAATACTTGTTATTAATAGCATTTGATGATTTTGTTATACATTCCTATACATAGTGCCCTTATATGTATATCAGTATATATTTTACTACACATGCTATCGTTTTCATATCTGCTCTTTTGACAAGTTCCCTAAAAAGATGAATAATTTGCAATTATATATTTAACTGCAAATGAGATGTTAACTGCAAAAAGGAGAATTTGTATTCATATGAAGTGAATGACTCTGCATTAAATCCAAGTGTGAAATAAATTGCCCTTTTTCCTACTAAATAATGTATATGTAGTTTATTTTTAGTTAATTTCAGGGTTATTATATGGGATTGTCCCGTATGTAAGGCATACCGATATGCCCTGGTCCTGTATGGACCCTCCCAGGATGCCATTTTGTCCAGTACAATGCATTTCAAAATTATTATTGTAACCAGGGAATATTTTAACCAAAATAAATATATTACAATTGCGTACATGCATAAAACGTGCATGAGAAAGCAGAAAAGTTTTGAGTTTCTGTTCACTTGATTTACTAGCTTGCTGGTTCACAGACAGCTTGATTTTTTTTTTTCAACCCGTCCTCTCGCCCTCTGAAGTAAAAACTCTCAAAGTTCCATAGTTCAGGATTCAAAATCTTATTACCCCTGCTCTCGTCCGATGTGGACAGAAAAATTATGTCTCAAGTACTTTTTTGAGGACCCATCATTTTGATTTTGGCCCTTTCAAAACTCTCCTCTCTAAAGGGCAAAAAAATCTCCAAAATTACAAGGGACATTGGAATGCAAAATCAGGCAGAAAATATAGCATTGTTTTGAGAATAAAAGTTAAAACAAAAGATATTCTTATCCATTTTCAGAGCCCTCTGACATTTTTTGCAAGAAAGCATTAAAAAGAAAAACCTTCATCAGCTTTAACTACAGTTAGGCGGAACCAGTGACCTTTCCCTCCCCCTTCTCTCTTTCTTTCACTCTCTCTCTCTCTCTCCTTGTACAAGAAACAGTGCTCTACTAATCAAAACAAATTATTTACAAGATGATGTTTGTAGAAGATGCAGTGTATAATATGTACAGCAAACATATTCATTTACGTCCATAGCTTAGTTCCCAACATACAAGTACTTATTCTAATTAGCTGAGTCGTATAATAATTGAATGTGATATATATCCACTATCATCATCAAATACGCCCTACAACAAAACCATTCACAGGAATGCAGAACTTATCACAGGTTCTTGTCGTAGCCGATTCCTATTCACAATGCGGATTATTCGGACAGGTAAAATGAACTTGCTGGAAATCATATTTGCACAAACAAATGCAAGACAATCAGTTTTAAAAAAAATAATAAAAATCAGGATCATGAATGGTAAACTGATGTAGTATAAAGTACAAGTTGTAGTCTATTACCACAGATAATATGGAAATGTGATAAGTTCATGTTTGGCTTTCATTAGCAAAAATGCCAGTGATTGGTTTATATTTACATGATTGCATGTAAATGTGTATAGTAAAATAATCAAAATCCAATTATACAACATTTCACAGTGAGGACAAATCAAGTTGTGTCATCTTGTGACATTGATTAGAATAAAAAAAACATACCAAAGGACATGTAGCTCCCCCCCCCCCCCCCCCCCATAGTGTTTCAGGAAATTTGAAAGATACCTGAAGAAAAAAAAAATGGTCATAGTGACCATTAGTATAAAAGAACACCATGTGTATAAAAGCCACATTCTTGTTTCTTAGAGACAGTGTTTCTCATGCAAAATGTTTCCAACAGAAACCAACAAAACACCTGATCCGAAACGACCACTGTCTGGGTCTCCCATGGGGGATCTTTCTGTACAAGTTTGACTTGGAGCTTAATATACAAATATTGACTGTTTGAAGGGCACGGTTGAAACTATAGCTCAAGATCTCGAAAATGTCAGGGGCATAGTACAGTCACCAAAGTGCTATAGTTTTTAACCATTATTCGAAAAATAAGCAGTCAATATTGGCTTTATATACCGCATTTATGAGTGATGATTCCTGAAACGTGGATATTTCGACAAAATACACTTGTAAAATGTATTCATCTGAATGGAAACCAGTCTAAGAATAGTGTGCGTGTTAACTTCATGTGTCTAACTGTGCGTATCCATTGAAAACATCATACACATCTGCTGTATCACTGTTAGAACTATGCCCAGCAATATTTTTCACTATACATGTACTGTCCTGCAGTCAGTAGTGAATTTCATGTCTGCAGATTTGACCAATCAGACGCCTAGAAATCTAGACATGCGGTACAGAAAATAAAGATAAAGAAAACCTGACTGTACGGACCATCACTCAAATCTCTCCTGGATGGCCTTTCTGTGCAAGTCCAACTGTATCATGTGTGCGATACCATCCAGACCAGCTCACCGAAATAGGTCTCAAGGAACAACAACGTTGTCTGCAGCAAGGGGTAGGATTTCATCTGTCTTTTTCCTCCAGTTCTCAATGCTCTTAGAGGCGGCACACCAGACCTCGCCATGATGAGGTTCAGCTAAGATACACCTGTCCCTGACAGTCTTTTGTTGTTCCTAAGAGTAATCAGAGAAGAAAGTAATAGTCAGAATAACTTACAAGTAAGAGAATAATGTACATATACTTCTAGTCATGGGTGGATGAGGGATTATCTGAAGGGGGAGGAGGTACAAGTTCAAAAAATTGTCAAACAAGAAGAAAAGAGTTCTCACATTTTCACATGCCTTCTGGTAAAAGGGGGAATCTATAACTTAGACTGTAAAATGAGGCATGAGGCAGTTTATGAATCTATGAGGCATTGCTCAAAAATCCAATACTCCTATTAAGTTGGAAGTATTACCAGAATTTGCAAGCAAAAATGTGTTTTTCATGTTTTGGACTGAATGCTCATATCTTTGTCCAATTTCATGTGTGTTATAAATGGTACAATGTCATGTACTTGTGTGTCCACAAAATTGCTCATATGGTTTCGTGAAAGCTGGCCAGGGCTTAACTAACCTCATTTCCATGAAGCAGTTCAAAGCGATAGAAGTAAGCCCAGGCATCACCAAGATCTGGTTCAATCTTGACTGTCCTGGTAAACCACTCCCTTGCCTTAGTCAGCTTACGTTCACTCCAGAATAACCTGCAAAAGTGCAAAGGGATGACCATATCATTATTTTCTATTTCATTGAATGATGGTTTCCACTATGGAATTATTATATCTGTTTGTAAACTCTGCTTTAGTTAGCTTTGACTCAAAGAGCAAAAAAATAGTTTTAAAACTATTACTAAATTAGTTTACTAGTATAATAATGTCAGTAGTTCAAGATATTGTCATACTTTCATTCAATGGACCTCAAATCAAGGATCAAGTTAAAGCTGACAAACAGTGGCAAATACAAACTCCTGCACACAAATCAAAGGCAGTGCCATAACAGATATGGAAAAAAAAAGAGAGAGAGAACACCACCAAACAAAGAGACAATGTCATAAAATTCATAGCTACAATGGAGGAATATGTCTACTGAAGGAATGGAAAATAAAGAGAGAGAGAGAGAGATGAAAAGAAAGTAAAATCCCCTCCCACACCCTGCCTCAATCAGTGTCTCTCTTTATTTTCATTACATGTAAATAGTAAGACCCCCCCCCCTTCCCCTTGATGTAAGTTGCCCCTAATGTTCAGACCAAGACTTCGCCAATGACAAGATACATACTTGGACACTGCGAGTAGCACATGAGGATCATGTTCACATCTCTTCAGAGCATCCACACTTTTTGTCTTCCTCTGCGGTCTAGCCTCCATGAAGATTGATTCAGCCCACAAGATACCCGATGTTGGACATTCTTGCATTGCTGGAGAAAGAAGAAAAAAAAAAAGGAAATCATCAATGAGGTAACATGAAAAGAATGCCTGGAAATAATTAAGCTAAATTAGATTAAGCTAAAGATGGGCAAATGTCCAAATTCACTATTTAACTTCTGAAAATTCATGTTGCATATCAGTCCAAAATATAAGGTGGAGGAAAATGGTATGATTTTTTTTTCTAATGGCTTCTCTAAAAACATAACATTATAAAGAGTTATTCTTACAACAAGATAAACTGCACTCACATAGAATCTTTGGACAGTTTGGTTACTTTGAGGATATTTTTCTCAAACAGCCAATGCAAAAACAGAGAGAGAAGGAATACTCTTACCTCTTGCCATTGTAGAAAGTGCTATGGCTTTATTGCTAGCTCTGTTCTCAATCCTTACTGCCTCCAGCCTAAATGAAAAATAAAGAAAAAATATAAATAAAAGTGAATGTAGAGTAAAATAGGCCATTATGATTATGTACATCACGAGGAACGAATCAAGTTTAAATTTCGTATATTTGTCAATGTTGGCTTCCTCATGCAAGTATCTACAAGAATTAGCATCTGATCACTGCAGTGAGGTTCCTAACAGATCCAGAAAGACCATGGCCTGTATTCAAGAAAGCTGCCGAGCTTTAGGCCAAGATAAACCTTGCTCAACTCTCAACAAGCTTTGGTCAACCAGGGGATTGCCACAGTCACATTTGGGCGCATGTACAGAGCACATGTATACTATACTCGAAACAATACTGCAGTCCAGTTTTAATCAATGGCAAATTGAGAGTAAAAAGCACAAAGTGCATCCACCGATTTATTGAGTACCAAAAAATAACCTCTTTGTCTAGTACTAATCCAGATTGTTCACTGTAAAAACTTTGAAAATGATAAAAGACGTCTTATGTTCAATTTATAACTACATGTACATCAAAAATGTCTACTACTCTGTTCTAAATAACAGTTTATGTGAGATGTGGGGGCTGATACTTAGTTTTCCAGAGAGCTGCAATAAGCCTGGTTGAACTAGGACAACTTTTGAGAATATAGGTCTCATAATCATCTTAAGGGGGAGTGGAGAGTGCACTGCAAGGTGTAAAATATTTAATCCAGTGACCGAAGTGGTAATATCATAGGCACCCTAGTTGGATACTCGCAACCCAGAAGGCACTGTATAAAATGATAGCTTTATGATCGTCACTGGCTAGTGAACTCACCATAGGTCAGGGCACTGTTGGTTGGTCAGTCTGGCTTTCTCCATGATGGCTCTAGCTTTGGTCAAGTTGCCTACTTTCTCCTCCAGCCTGGTGGCCAGGAGCCACAGGGGAATGGACCTTGGGCACTTCTTCAGCTGCAGAGACGTGAAACAAGAAGATTATTACGAGGCTATGAACTTGTAAATAAGGAAATACATTCAATTGTAATCTTCAAAGTGAACTGTTTTTTGGCATGGTTTAAATCAAGACCACATGTGCCAAGTCAGTACAATTTAATGTAGTGAGACATCAAAAGGTGAATAAATTAAGGAACAATCAGCCACTGAATTACTATGCCATGAAAAAGAACGCTAAAGAGCAATGTTTATTTGTGATAATTACATGTATAAGATGATGTCCAACTAACATTCATTCTCAATGTGAGGTAGGATGACCTTGTAATTATAAGGCCCTTTTATGTAATTACTCACTGTATGACTGGGGCCCCATAACATAGAGATTTGCAATCAATCGCAAAGTTGTAACAACCAATCAAGACCATTGTTTCATGGGCATCTCATTCAAAAAGATGACCCTGGACCAATCAGAATGGTTGTTTTAAAATTTGCGATTGATCGCAAACATTTGTGTTACAAGCCCCCTGGGCTTAATCTCTTCGCTGCACTTACACAAGTTCCTTTGTTTAATTTGAATGCTGAATAGCATGATAATTCAAATACAAATCTGAAATGGCATTGTCTTGTCTACACATGTACCAAGAAAAACAAAATGTACTGAGTGAGCTTTGAAGCAATCTTTACAGTTTTCACATGCCTACATCGAGTAAGGAGCTTACCGCTTGAGTGTATGTCTTTCTGCTCTCTTCCTTGTTACCAAGCTCTTCTTCTATCTGTCCTTTCATCATCCAAAGCTGTCAAAAAGTATAAAAATAAAAATCACAGGCTTAAAGAGACGGTTGAGTCCTGGTAACAGTAACAAATAATTTGAGAGCTTTCCAGTTCTTTCTTTGTTCATATGTAAGCATACCATAATAGTGAAACTCCATGGGAAGAATTGAATCAAATTCTGAAGATAGCTGTGTGTATAGTTACATATATACCTATCTGTGTGAGAGTTTTTCATTGTTTACAATTTTCATTAAGGTTTAGTTGTAATTCTGGTCATTCAAAGATTTCATGACCTATAATGCTCCTTATCTACTACATCATCAATCATTCCGAATATGTTTTGGGGAAGGTTTTTTCTTTTCACAAAGACATTACACTGAATGTTTGTTGCAGTGAATGATGTTAAGGCCTGTTCGAGACTACACACTTCAGATTGGCGAAATCTGAAGCATTCGCCTAGTGTGAGTTTGGTCAACTCCGTGACTTTTGATCTTCTATTGCATTAGTCTGAATGGCTCCCATAAAGGATGTGCGATGTGCAGGGATAAACAAGCTGTTTGCAAATTCCGCACAATTTTATTTCTCCAGTTCTCAATTGAATCCCTCTTTGTAATACTGTCTTTAAATAAAGAATAGCCTCTTACCTTAGGAAAGTCACCATACTCTTTCACACCTACAGCCAAGAGTTCTAAGGCCTTCTGCTGACATCCCAACTGCCATTCCAACTTTGCAGATTTCATCATCACCTGGAGAAGGCCAGAAAGAAAAGAGAAGTGCATCAATTAAGTCTCTTTCTACAATTTCCCACTGTTCCATTAGTCCAACAATAAATGCTTCTCTTTCAAACTCCTTTCAATAACAGCTTGATTTTTTTGTTCCTTTCACTGAATACATTCTGCAGCATTAGGGGCAATATTCCTGGCCCCAGATGTCTCTTGCTCCTCGTCAACAAAGTAGTGGCTGGCTGGCAAACACATGCTTTTCTCATGACATTGTAACAGTCTACTTTGTCATTTTATGACACGGTACACCTATCTTAAATGGAAGTTTGCAGTGTATAAATTGTTTCTCTTCACACTTACTGATATAACATCTTAGAATTTTTCTTTCTTTCCGTTTAGGTGATGCCCTGCAATACACTCAGTTGAGCATGTGTTTTATCAAAAGTTGGTAAGCCTCTTGACATTACCACTGACAAAGAGAAGTAATACCACCAAAAAAATCCAACATTTAGTCACGTTCATATCAAAGACTTTTGTTAACTAAAAAGTTAAGATTTCTGTTGTGTTGTATGTGACATGTTGCACAGAAGTGCCCTTGAAAAGATGCATACCCTGGCAGTGGGGGCACTATCCCTGGCCCTAGCTAGCAGTCTTCTGGCTCTTTCGTCCTCATTGTTCTCACTCTCCAGCTTGACAGCAGCCAGCCAGATCTCTTCGCTGTTAGGGTTGGCCTGGAACGCCAGCGCAAGGATACGACGAGCAGCTGGAACATCACCCTGCAGAAGGAATACATTTGAAAAGGGTTCACTGTTTCTGCTGATAATGTGAAATGATTTGTTTACATAATTCCGTAAAACTGGTAATGAATCATTAAAAGCTACTGATTATTGACACAGTATAAAAGATGAATTTAAGAGATGAATTTGAAATTGCTCAATAAGGAACACAGAAAGGTGAGACAAGTGTGATTTATGAGACCACTGATACAATCTGCAGTCCCAATATATGTGTGAAAGCATTTCAGAGTATGTAATTACAAGCACAATTTTTGTTTCACTGTTTGCACATCCTAACCTGTAATACAAGCTTATAAACAACATGATAAACAATTGGTGGGTACATGATAAACAATCTACAGGGACTGTAGGCTACATAAGCAATAATAATAGATGAGTAGTTAGGGGTATTCCTTACCGCCATCCATTTAGACTTGGCACCCATAAGCCAAAGAACCTCAGCCTTGGGACAGTGAGCTACAGCCTTCTGCAGTAGGGTCTCTAAAGACTCCCTAGATGGGATAGAAATGAAAAGGATGGGAAAGGAGAGAGAGAGAGACAGACAGACAGACAGAGACAGAGACAGACAGACATACATACAGACAGAGGAAGACAAAGAAATGAAAAAGAGAGAGAATAAGAAATAGAAGATATGAGTGGGAAGACAGAGGGGAGGTATTACGGAAAGAAAGAGAAAGGGAGAGAGAGAGAGAGAGAAAGAAAGAGATATAAAGAGACCGAAAGGGAGAAAAAGAGAAAAAGAGAAGAGATTTAATGCAGAGAAATATCAAGTCTAATAGGGTGTTGCAAGAAAGTTGTAATCGATTGCAAGTTGCAACTGATTGTCACTGGCCAATCAAAATCATCGTTGCATGCATGTCTTCTTAAAAGGGCAGACCCTGAGCCAATCAGAATGGTTTCAAAATTAGCAATTATTTGCAATTGATTGCAACCTTCTTGCAACACCCCATTAGACATGTAGAAACAAAACGGCACACATTATCAAACTAGTTACCTGTAGCTAACGAATTTGTAAAGATATAGATTACCAAAAAATTGATAATGAGAACATACAGACTCATACTACTAGTAAATTCTGCCATCAAAGAGTAAGTAGAACAGTTCCTTGCCTATATTTAGAAAAATGTCATTGATTTTTTAATAGTGTTAAGTAGGAGTTGGGAAGCACAGGGCAGTGACTTTCATGAACAGTATTTGTTTGAAATAATGAGGAATCATCAGTTAATATCAACTTTTCAAAATTCACAAAACATTTGTAATACATACCTTGAAATTCCTAGGGTGGACAAATTTAGGGAACTAATTTTATTTGCACGATCAAAATTCAGCATTATTTATTTTAAAAAGACAGCATTGTTTTGTGGGGTTTTTTTATGCATTATCAAAATTCGATATCATTTCTGTTAAAAAGAAAAAAATTGTTTGCACTGCTGTGATCATCTTTACCTTGTGCCATGGTTCTTCTCAAAATACGCAGCCTCCATCCAAATCTTCTTTCTGCTAGAGAACACTGTGAGAGCATGGGCGTAGATAGCTCGAGCACACTCATGGGCCCCATGGCTTGCACACTGCACCAATAGACAAAAACAGTAATTGTTTAGCAAACTGAGTCAAAGAATCATCTTACATTACACATCAACTATGTTTCAACCAAAGTATTGAAAGAGTCCATATCTAATGAGTGAAAGTTGTCTTAATCTTTTAATGCCTGCTTTCCTATGCAATCAAAAAATCTGTATGCATACATGTACTCATATTAAAGCAGCATAAGTATTGAGAGAAGTATCAAAATCCTTTGCAAACTTACAGTAGTAAATGAATGCAACTCAATTTTGGCATTCATGTGTCTTGGTATTGTGCACTAATCTTTTAACTTCTATTACAGTAAATCTTTCGAAAATTGATTGTATGAACTTCATATGACCTTCAGAGACCTCAAACTGATACTGCTTTCACACCTAGGTACGGTCGCTGCGACCGATGAAATCATAGTGTGAAAGCATTTCATCGGTCGCTGAGTACGGTCGGTGAGGTACTTCAGCGATCGATCGCGACCGATGCAAGCTAGATGTGAAAGCACATCGTACTCAGCGACCGATCGAAATGCAATGACCCCCCATACATGCCTACGCACTATCTCTACTTCCGCTTCCGGCTAGGTCAGCTATACAGCGACCGATCGCTCTGGGCCTGACCAAATTTTGACGGAGGTGTGAAAGCACGTCCGATCGGTCGCAGCGACCGCTCGCAGCGACCGTACCTTGGTGTGAAAGCAGTATTAGTTGTGACCCTAGAAAATGGAATGTTTAATGACTATGCACATTACAGGAGCGAGCCTGAAATTAACATGTTTCCTGCATCCTCACATTCCAAATACACAAAGATGTTAATTACACTAGCATACCTGTCAGTCATAGTGAATTTCACTCAAGTATTCTATATTGGGAATGCAAATTAACACCTCCTTGTAAATATCTGTCAATCATGGTATACATCACATCAAAAATCTCCAAAACCGATTTTTTTTTTTTCCAAATCCATATTTTCTTCAGTCGCTTGAAACTGGAACAAATTTTTTAATAGATATTTTGCCTTTGTTGTAAGTTTGAATTATAATATCCATGGTAATTCTGTAATATTTACAGGCCTATGGAACATGACCATTTTTTTATGTTTGTAAAATCATCTAACTATAAAGTTGTAAGGCCTGTAAAATGTTTTATCCACTTTTGAAACTTACATTTTGGGGGGCTATGTTTAAGTAACAGTAATTTCTGCAAGGGGCAATGCAAACTTATTGGCAGGCTAAATGCACTTTGCTTTTAAAAAAAGCAGATGGATAAAAAGATTATAATTTTTTCATAATACAATCATATAGCAATCCTCTAATAATTGCATAGCAAAGGAACATCCCTCTTCTGGTTTTACATGTGAAAAAATACTCACACTATCAGCATCATCCATCCATGTTGTTTCTCTGTCTTCATCTTCAATTCCTATACCAATCACTGCTTGACTGAAACAAAGAACAAAGATTTGATCAATCAATCATTACAACATGCAATGCTGAATTGCTAAAATTTTGACACTGTTGCAAGTATAACAAGGTAGTTTCAGTGGCAAATTATTTCAAACAAGAAATCAAAATAACGCCTCCGTTATCACCCTTGGTGGACAAAGGCATAAAAAGAAAATGACAAGATCATCTTGCTGCCTGAAGGGAAAGTGATGCTTGCCAATTTTAGAATTCTCAGGGAAGAATTCCAAAGCCCCCATCCCCCCTCTCTCTCTCTTTCTCTCTCTCTCCTCTATCTATCTCTCTATCTATCCATATAATTACATATTTCTACATCGCTCTATGTACCAACAACCTATCCCATCTATTCATTAATCTCCACAATTTATCATATCTGCAACATGACCTGGCTTCTCACACTCCTCTTGCATCTGCTATTCATCCATTCATCCATCCATCTATCTCTCTATCATATATACTTATATGATAGCCTCATACACTGCTACATGGCCTGGCTTCTCACAATCCACTGCGCCTTCTATTAATCCATTAATCCCTTCATACATTCATCCATTCACCTATCTACCAAGCCATCTATTTCTTTATCACATTTACTTACATAATAGACTGACATGTTGCTACAGAGCCTGCCTTCTCACACTCCTCTGCATCTTCTATCCATCCATTCATACCTTCATCTATTCATCCGTTCACCGTATCGATCTATCTCTCTATCATATATACTTACATGATAGCCTGACATGTTGCTACAGAGCCTGCCTTCTCACACTCTTCTGCATCTTCTATCCACTGTTCTCTATTGATCTCTACCATGTTTGCCTTGAGAGATGTGATAGCTAGAGAATGAATGATCAAATAAGCATGTCAACAAAAGCCCAAGAAACTACACAAAGAAGATTCGTTACTTGGAATTTTTGTCCGGTGAGGCTATTGTTCACTTCTGCATTGTATATACAACAAAATCCTTCACAAAAGGCTCGGTAAACTTCCTAAAGCTGCAATGCCAAAATGCTGCTTGCAGATGAGTGCAAGAGAAATTGTTTTAGGAAGTAAATCTTAGATGTGCAGGAAAAAACCCCTATGGTAATTTACTTATCTGCGTTTTATACTTGAAAAAGGCAGTACAAATATCTGATTTAATTTTGACGGTGCTTGCTGAGGTTCTTTAACCAGATGACAACATAATATTCTTACTCACATAGGTTTAATACAGGGACCATCTGATTCATATAGGCAACAGGTTAAAAGATTATAGTCCTATTCTGAATTAGCACACAATATTACATGATAACTTAAAGTTTGCCTTCCGACATCAAGCTATGAAATGTTCAAAAACATTTATTTCATTTCAAGGTGAGATATGACAAAGACAAGTACATAAAGAACACAAAGATAACAAAATCACAGTACATTGTATAAAGATTTAGCACCAGCCAATGCCTGGGGATTACCTAAAAGAGTTCAGGAATTCATGTACTACTACTGACAAAAGAAAGCACAAAACAGTTTGGGAATCTAATTGGACTTGTCTAAAACTTCAGATATGGGGACACATTTCACTCTGTTCAGTTCCAACACTAGTTTGGTTCAAAAGTCCATTCTACATTCAGTAATCTTTTACTTGAAGCTTTTTGCAAAACAAAAAAACAACAACAAACAAACATGTGAACTAGTGTTAGATGACTACAGTGAAAATGTAAATTACATGTATCTTTAAAATCAAGCTGTGAATAATCATGACAATTCTGAGACGACCTACCTCTATCAATGATCTTCTTCACATTGCCAAAGTTATTGTTAGCTTCTTCCAATTTAGCTGCAGAGATCCAGATTTTTCTGTCTGTGGGAATGTTCTCTCTGGCCTTGTTGAGAACCCGCCTGGCATTGTCATATGGCTCCAATTTGGCAAGGGCCAGCCATAGCTGTGAATTAATGAAGAAAAAAATGTAAGGCCTTTTTCCATTTTTTTTTTCTGGTTCAATGGGTACATTATATTATCTTATCATCCGTGGTAATTTCCTTGAAATGTGTTACACTCTTGCATCTTTTACCTTAATGATGTAACAATCTCCATGATTCATCTAAATCCCTATCTACTTGCCTACATAGATATTATAGGAGGCAGTTTCTCATTCCTTGATGCCACAGCAATAATCACAGGCAGCCCAATGTATCTGGTCATTTGGGACATTTTATTGTGAGAAAGCATGTGCATAATATAAACTGAAGGTATTTCACTGCAATAAAATTTTTCTGATCCATCTGTTCATACATAATAATTCCTCGCATTTTGGAATACAAGATACTTGGAAAGTGTCAATAAAAGGAAACATTGTACTGCTGTGAGTTAATAGGAAACATCAGCAGCAACATCATCAATATCATCAACGTTACATCTGTTACCCCTAGAAATCACTCTCATCTTACCTCCACACTGGAAGAACAGCACTCTACAGCCCTGCTGAGCAAGATCTTGGCTTCTTCTGGTTCCTCTAGCTCCACTGCAGCTTTCCACAGCCTCACTGAGTTGGGCACATGTTCCAAAGCTGAGTGAACGAGTAACAAGCAGGAGAAACAATTAAGAGATGGAAAAAGCAAGATCAAGTGAACAACAGTAGCAAGAGCTGTTCTGTACTGAAAGATAAAATGTACAGGGTTCATACACTTATACATTTTCAAAATTCCATGACTTTCCATGACTTTCCAGGGCAGAAAAATGCAAATTTCCATGACTCATTGATCATAATGATGCAAAACTCACATAAAAAGCACGCTGATTAAAAGAGTTTCAAAGCTGATCTGAGTGCAATGAATGCAGGGCTGGCCAGAGCGCGAATTTATTAACATGAAAAATATCTTGAATAGATGATTTTCCATGACTTTCCAGAAGAAACTGACAAATTCCCTGACTTTCCCTGACTTTTTGCTTTTGGAAAAAAGAATTTTCAATTCCCTGACTTTCCAGAAATTCCCTGACCCGTATGAACCCTGAATGTAGTATACATCCAGGAAGTGAAGATACACCCCCCTTCTTCATAAAACCTACATTTATTTTTAATTCTCTCCTGTCATACCATCATCCACAGACAACTACCCTCGAGGTCAAGTATCCCCTAGGACGAACCCCGTGTAGGATAACCATCTCTAGAAAAATGTCTCTTTTTTTTTTTTAAAACATGTGCACACGTTAGTATCAATAATGCCAAAAGCATTTTCATTTATTTGATGTACGATTAAAGAGCAAATGTAGATAAAATTCCTTGCTCAAGGGCATAAGTGCCGTCCCGGGGATCGAACCCCCGACTTTTCCGTCTCCAATCAAGCGCCTTAGACCACTCGACCACGGCACCTCCTTTAAAAAATTTTTTTTAATCTTTATTTTTTTTTTAATTTTTTAATTTTTTTGGGAAAACTATCCAATTAGGATAATTTTACAACCCCCCCTTCCACACAACCATACACACAACCATACCCATTAATTCAAATACATAGAGTTAATTGGGGATTTTTTTCAGGAATTGGTTGTAAAACTAATAGTAAGTAAATAACAAAAAAAAAAAAGTCAAAAGAAATCAAACACTAACCTTTCCTGTAGACCTTCCGCTTGGCCCTAGTATCTGTCTCCACTGCAGCTGCTCTGATCCAGATACGTACAGAGTCAGGAAGGTTGCGCACTGCTTGAGCTATCACTGCTTTGGCTGTGTCTCCAGGCTGCGAAATACAACAAATTGAATAACAATGTAAACAAGTTTATCAGAATGGTTGAACTCGTTACAGTTTCGTTAATGACATATCCAAAGGCTGCCAGACCTGTCACAGATTCAATGTCAATTGTTCAGAAACCTTCCTTAGGAGAGTAGTGGTAAAATTAAGCTAGCTGCCAATTTCTCAATTGCTAGATCTCCAAATAAAAAAAACTTCAGGTTACCTACAAGACTGGCAACTGACTTTAATGTTTAGGTATGTTGAAGAAATAATTCCTAGTTACAGAATTAAACATATGTAGGAGTCTGAAAGTGTCTTGATTGAGGCTTACACAAGAAAGTCAACAGAAAATTATGGAGTGAAATAAACAAACTGTAATACATCATAAATGAAAAATGTAAAACAATGAATGAAAAAATGTAAAAGACAATGAATAAAAACTGCAAAAAACACTGAATATAAACAAAGCTCCATGAGATTTTTCTCACCGCCACTATGAATAATCTTTGATTGGATTTGATTTGATTTGATTTCATTTATTTCCACAATAGCAGCAAACAATAATATTGACAGAAATTTTCTCTTTACAAAATCAATACAAGCATAAAATACAAGCGATTAGGTTTCACAAAATAGGGCTTTAGTTTATATGTTTTAAATGATTAAGTAATTAATGAATATATAAACGCAGGCTGCATTGTGGCGGAAACCTTGAAAGCAATGCTTGTAACTAAGGTTCCCAGTAGGGGAAAAAGTCACCTATTACATGTAACTCAGCATGCTAATTAGGTTTCTTACCTGTAATCTTGATGCCTCCAGCCAAAGTTCTTCACTACGAGGGCATACCTCTGTTCCTTTCATGATGGTGTTCCTAGCTGCCTGCAGCTTACCTGTCACCTCTTCAAGACGAGCCGATGCAATCCAGGCTGTAAGGACACAAGTCATTGTAGAAGAATCAGTTGACACAGGTTTTTTGGTGGTTGTATGGCATGTGCTTTCATTGGTAACATTTGCTCACCAGTTAATATCCTACTCTAACCAATTTCTTGACTTCAACCTATGCCAAACACTACACCTTACTTTAAACCTAAACTAAAACCAAAACCCAATTGCAAACCACATCCTAACTCTCTGTCTTTGGCAAAATAGAATCTGGAGCATTACATTTGGCTCTTCTGCTGCACAATACCTTATCACTTTGATATTCTATCACCAACAATTTTCTTCCTTTTCAACTTGCTGAAAGTTTGTCTCACAAAGCAAAACAATAATGTATGCAACCTAACTAATCTAACATCTGAAGGGTAATATGAAGTACTTATATGTTACTTCAGAGTACTACATTATATGCTTGATTATTTTTAGACCCTGGAGTAAATTATCTCGGCATTAAGTGAATAGATATCAGCCTTTAAAAGCATGAGGAAGGTTAGCATATCATACCTGGTGGATGGTTAGGGTTGGTCTCCCTGACAGCCTTCAACCACTGCCTAGCTTTCTTCACATCTGAGATGTCACCAGCATACGAGGGCAGCATACTCTGAAGATCGGTCAAGTAACCTTTGGGGTCGACGACAGTCTGTCCATCCACAGAGTCTGAAACCTACCGTAAGCAATAGCACCAAATGTGAAGACTAAAAGGCAAATCAAAGGGATATTATACTGCTGAGTCTACAGGATCTGGGATGGTCAGCATTCAGGATGAAGCGAAAATCCTCAGCCATATACTGCGCTGGCGAAATGTTATACAGGGAGCCAATATGGAACACACACAGAGCAAGAATTGCCGACAATATTTTTCAGCCACACAAAAGCTGAGAAAGTCTGTTGACCTTTGCGCTGATGTATATCTCAATACCAAGAGATACGCTTTTGAAATAGAAGCAAGGGGAGTCAGCAAACATCTCAGAGCCCCATATACTGTGACTATAATATCCCTTTAAACAGTATGAGATGTTAGAAGTCGAGGCCATTCATGGGGTAACTCAGCACTGAAGGTCATTCCACAGGTGACACAATTTTTTTTTTTTAATATGAGACCCTGTCATATACTTTGATGATAATTGTAGTTGAACATTTGTCAAATGGATACCTCTTAATTCAAATAATAATTCATAATAAAACGATTTATTGAAAAAGGCAGGGATTTAACCAAGTGCTCTGTGATTCACAGTTCAGAGATTTTATCCTCTAGATCAAAAGAACTGTAATAATAAGAACTCTAATAATAACGACAACAAATAACACACAAAAGCATAACACAATACTGATGAGTACATTCTCTGACATGTAATACCTTGCCAATGAGAACCCAGGACCTTGTGATTCACAACCTGACGATTTACCACTAGGCAATGACAAATCTAAATTAATTATTATATAACACCTAGATAGATCCCTGTCATTTGATTGATTGTTTGATGTTGATCATTTGTCCCATTGCACTATGACGTCATCATTCGTGCAATTGTGGCTCCATTTACCATGCAATCTTGGATCCATACGATTTGCTCCATTGCACGAACGCCGAGAGCCCGGCACACATTCGGTGAAAGATGAAATTATTGATCCATTCAACGAGGCTGTGCCTTGTTGAATGGATCATTTCATCTTTCACCTCATGAAATATTCTGTCCATTGCACTCATGAACATTCATTATTTGTATACTGATTGATTACACAAAGAGTGCATATTCTAACCTGGTTAAGCTTGACTCCCATGAGCGTGTTCCTTGCCTCTCCCACCTTCCTGAGATCGTATTCTCCCGATGGGGTTAACATGCCTGGGGTCATGTTCCCTGGGAAGGGGGTATTGATACCCTTCTGCACCTGTGTGTCCATGGTGGTAGAGGTCCCCTGGCCCAAGGCATGCTTGGCCAGGAAACTATCTGGTACTGGGGTGATTCTGCAACAAGGAATAACAATATAACAAATTTATAGTGCTTTTTACATGTGTTGTATGGTACTGCACACGCAATTCCATGTAAGACTTTTAAAACTGGGCTTTACTAGAAACAAAATTTTGGAGGTATGATGGTGCAAATCCACTTCTAATTTTGAAAAAAAGAAGAACTTTATAAACTGAATTTGTTTGTAAGTGAAAGGCCAGTGGAGGGAGTGTAGAATGGGTGTGAAATAGTGTCGTAATTTTGCTTTTACAGTCAAAAGCCACGCTGCACTGTTCTGAATACGGTGGAGGGGAAATGTTGATGACAAAGGAAGAGGTCATAACCATGATACATGTAGGTTTACATCTTTATTGCTCTTATAAGTATTTCTTATCTATGTTCAATGTCATTCACAGCATACTTAATCAATTTTTATTCTTATGAATTGTAAAATTTAAACATTAAACATTCTTTCAAATATATAAAATAAATGGCAATCTTTAGATAATAACAGAAATCCATAAATGTATTTTTGCCAAGTAAATGGATGTACAACATTATGAAAAGAAAACAACTGTCCATTGTTAGTACACCTTTTTGAGATTTGAAAGATATAAACTATGGAAGCAATGGCAAAGCACTTGCAGGATTATCTGATATAAAAAATAATTTAATAAATTTTGATGTGAAACAAAGTTGCAACACCAGATGAGCCCCCCCTTTTATAGAGTTGAGATTGATTCAAATCCATTGCAACTTTGAGACTAATCTCAACTCATCTCTTAAGTACACAGTTGAGATCAATCTCAAAGCTGCTATCGATAGGAATCAATCGCAACTCTTTGTAAGACGGGGCAGCCCATACAACTTACTTATCAGCTCTTGGATTTCTCTGATGCTTGTTACGGGCATCACCAACGGTTGGAATGCTATTCCAGTCATCCTCTGTCACCTCAGCCAGTTTTCTCTAAAAAATGAACAAAAAAACAAAAATTAAAATATACCCTGTATCATAATGAATATGCACCCCTGCTGAACATTAAACTAGCATAGTGCTTTCTTAGGTATACCTATCTAATCTCAAACTAAATCAAAGCTTTATTTCCAGATACCTCTTGCAAAGTCTACTAATAATCATCTAACTATAAAATCTCTTTAGGCAATTAAACAACACCAGAACTTAATAGCCACTTCATGTATTCCAATTCTATGGATGTCTCTATAACAATGACTGCTAATGATGGCCCTAATGCTTGTTAGGAGTGTCAGACATGGTCACAAATGACATATGCAAACTGCATCCTATTGAAATTCCATTCCTCACAACACATGAATGAAATTTGTTACCGGGTTCAAGTTGTGAACTTGTTCATTGATAGTAGGATTTGATTTGACTTTGTGAATTGCAGTGGCTGGCGCATAATAAAAACTAGATGAATCTTCGACCACGCGTGGTCGAACTTTATGCCTCCGCCATTACCAAATCAGAAATAAATAGCACTTGTTGATTTATTTTCATTTATACAATGACATCTTTGACCTTGACCTTTGACCTTGTGACCCCTAAATCTAATGAGAGCATTGCCCTTTCCATATGCATACATGAGCCAAGTTTGTTGAACCATGAAATAGTTACTGAGTTTTTACAAGAACAAACCATTTCTATGTACATAATGACCTCTATGACCTTTGACCTTTGACCTTGAGACCCCAAAATCTAATCAGATCATTGTCCCTCCCATATGCATACCTGTGCCAAGTTTGAGGTTGATCGGTCAAATGGTTGTTGAGTTATGGTGAAAACGAACCATTTCTATGTACATAATGACCTCTATGACCTTTGACCTTTGACCTTGTGACCCCAAAATCTAATCAGATCATTGTCCCTTCCATGTGCATACATGAGCCAAGTTTGAAGCCAATCTGTCAAATGGTTCTTAAGTTATCGCAAGAACGAGCCATTTTCATGTGTATTATTACCTCTATGACCTTGACCATTGACCTTGAGACTCCAAAATCTAATCAGATCATTGTCCCTCCCATATGCATACACGAGTCAAGTTTGAAGTTGATCTGTCAAACGGTTCTTAAGTTATCGCGAGAACGAAAACGGGACGGACGGACGGACGGATGGACGACCCGAAAACATAATGCCTCTGGCAACCACCTAAGGTGGGCGGAGGCATAAAAATAGTCACATACCTTGAGGTCTGAGAATTGCTGCTGAATCTTAGGTCTCTCCTGACGATACCTCTCAATTTCTTCTCTCAGGCGCTTCTCCCTTTCGTAAACAAAATTAGAAAAGAGAGAAAAAAAAAAAATCAGCTGATTCGATGCATGCATGTATACAATGCTCCATGCTAAATTTTTTGGTAGGGGTTCCAGATTGAAATTCCAGGCTCTCCATGTATTGCGCCATGTTTAAATTGTCCAATTTGGGGCGTTCTGACCTAAATTTTGGAGGCCCATGTGTCCTGGGTGCCTGTCAATGTCAAGTCCCGACGTATATGTATCTGTCTGCATGCCATAGTTTTCACAAAGTCTAGGTTTTTCTACATTTCTATCCTAAATGGCAAAGGATTGTAAAAGTTGCTGTACCACTGATCATGGGGGGGATATTACCTTCTCTCTTTCCGTTTCTCATCCATACGCTTGTCAATGGCATCATACACTGCATCGGCTTCCTCGTCGTCCTTCTCGTAAGGTCCAGAATTGAAGAGGCTACCACCATAGCCAGTGAACTGCATAGGAAGAGAGAACAAGAGAGAGAGAGAGAGAGAGATCAAGGATGTGGAAAATACTAGTTTGTTTATGAGTACTCTGTTTGGTAAATTTTCTCATGACTATTCTTACAACTCTTTTAGAGCTGTCCAGAGCTAAAATCATTCAAGTGTATCGTGAAAGGATGTGTCCGTGTGAGGGAGGACCAAATGCCCTGCCACCAAAACAATTGTAGCATTCTGATAATTCAGACTTTAATGTCATTCTATGAACTTGAGAAAAAAAGTCTCTTAAAAAGAGGGAACTTACAAACAAGTCTATAAAAGAAAGAAATACAGCTGCACAAAAGAGAAAAAATTCCCTTTGAAAGAACCCATCAGCGACCTCTATGACTCAATTTTCAAACCTGCCTTACATGTAGTTTAAGTTTCAAGCAACTACTTAAAGCTCTCAATAAAAAAAAAACTGAAGCCTCATAGTTTTAGCAATTGACAATGTGGATGGATCGGATAAGACAAAAAAATAAAAATCTGGAAGAATTGAAGATTCCCCTCTTTCTTTGACAAGTATTCCTACAGCTTATGTTAGAGTCAGTCTCTGATGCTGGTTGGCAACTTTAATGGCAAGGATACACTTGCTCATTCTCTTTTGATGAAAATGTGTGATTAAGGATTGTGTTTATTCAAATTATCAAAGAGTTTAACAAGTCTCGATTATCTTTCCTCTCTTGTTTCCATTTTCTTTCAGTTATAGCAAACATCACATACCTCATCAAAATTGTTATCGTTCAAGTCTTCATCATCACTAGCATTCTCGTCATCATCTTTCTTCTTTTTCTTCTTGGGAGCTGGATGACGGTCATCACTTATCAATCAAAATGAAATAAAATAGAGAAAAGTTTCACAAATTGCATTTTAAAATATTGTATGAATGATCAATGACATGTAAAGTGCTACATTAAAATGCTACAGTCAAAGGTTGAATTGCATCTAAGATTCTATTCTCTGGTCAAAGTAACTGAACAGCTGCAAGGACATGTCATTCAACACAATTAATGAATGAACAAACATCATAAATATGAGCATAATATATGATGGCATACCCAACTTCAAATATACTGTGTCAAAAAATTGTGGAACACTGACTTCTAATTTCAAAATCATGTTCCCTTGCCTTGTAAACAAAACACTTAAATAATAAGCTTGCATATTTTTTAAACCTTTATTGAACTTTGTATGCTTTCCTAAATGGAATAAAGGGAAGTGATCTTTAAAGATGACAAAGAAGTATGTATTTACCTTATGTCATTTGCTTCTCTGGCTGGACCAATGTCAGATCGAGTCGTGAATCCAGTAGCTCTGTTTTAAAAAAAAAGGAGGAACAAAGACAGAAAGAAATACAGAAAAATGAAAAACATATTAGACACAATTAAAAGTATTCAAATACTTCTAAGAAGGAAATGTACCAGTGTCTTTAATCAAGGAAAGAATGTGTATGAGTAACACACACACACAGAACTAGTGGTAAAACACACGCAGCCCTCATTTTAATTTTCCCTTGTACTTGGACTAGAACGCATCTTTTTTTTCTCGTATGTTGCAAGGATTGTTAAAGTGCATGGGAGTTTGAATTCAGCTGCAATTTTCATCAAACCGAAGACAAAGGACTCTTTTTACTGGAAAAGGATAGTTTACATTACATCAATAAATTGATGAGTTGTACACCTTTTAGAGATAGTAGATGCTAGGCCTATGTATTTGGATTCTATTACAATAGTATCTAAGGTAGGAATTATGGCCATTTTTCCAGTTTTCCTACTACTACTATGATTGTAGTAGTCATGCATCATTTTGTCTGTGCATGGCTTACCATTCATCCGCTTCTGAGGAGCTGACCCTACCAGTAGAGGCGCACGGCCGATATCGGAGACTGTCTCCTTTATGGGAGATAGTTTCCTATATCGGAGACTGTCACTGTGGCACGATCGGCGCGGCAGCCAGCGGTCTCCCATTTCGGACACTATCGCCGATGCAGGAGACAATCTCCGTCATTGGCGACTCTTTGAAAATGTGATCATAACAACAATCTTAAGTCTCCCATTTTGGAGACTGCGGTTTGGGAGGTAGATCTATTTAGGGTCTGACTCGAATGCAATCTTTTTCTTTGTTGTTGTTGTTTTTTCCAGACAAGACTTACACTTTCTGGATGAACTAGTTTCTATTCTCCAGACGTTTTTGATTTTATAATATGATGTGAACATGATGAATGGGTAAATACATTCAGATTTGTAAAATTTTTTATCATAAATGCCTGTCACAACATCTATGACACGAGTATGAGTGTTTCGGTTAAATGTAATTTTAATTGACATTGTCCGGTTGTCCAATATGTTGACATTTATGTTTGTTGTTGCCTTTCACTGTTGTTTTTGCTCAGTCTAATTTTGCAAAATTAGAAAATGAAAATTCTGAAATCTTAATTATATCATCCCCTCTTTTTTTTTTTTTTTTTTTTCTTTTTTTTTTTGGGGGGGGCTACTTTAAAGTTTCTTTTTCAGCAAATAATCAGGATAATAAATGGGCCAACAATTGCCGGACCTGCATCCTGTCTGTGTGCTGCTAATTTCAGGCATATTCTATTCCGAAGGGATGCTAGATCAGGTAAGCCTATAAAACTGTTTCTTGAAAATATTCCTTATGCATGTACGCAAATGAGCCCATAATGGCATAAAAATGGTTGTTTCAAAAGAACAGGAAAAGAAGCATTTCTGTGTAGCTCATGAAAAATTCAAAATAGTTTGTTCGAGTTTGTTCATATAAAATGTTCAGAATTAATAGCAAATCAATAATTTGACTGGTAATTTATATGAAATTTATATTCACATTTCACATGCATATTCAATGTACTTGCTTGCATATCTAGGTACTTGTGCCCCCAAATTGAAGAAGTTAATCACTCTGTACGGTCAGCAGAACTGGTAAAGCATGCTGCTTTATCAAGAACTTCCAAGGAGATAGGAATTAGGATCCCGCATCTTGGATGTAGGCCTAGCTGATGATCGATGCAAGGTGGCAATAGGTCTTCAGAAACTTAGAACTGAAATAGTTATACCGGTACAACTGTACTTTTCATATTTTATGACCAGTGACACAGGAAAGAACAACTCCTTTAGAAAGCCAATTCTTTGTTTTGCAATAACATTTATTTGAAATAATACTGGTAACAAAACACAGAAAATTCATAAAAGAAAAAGGAAGTCCAGCAGTACATAGAACCCTTAACTCTCTTTGCAAAGCGTGGATATCTTTTCCACGAACATGTACAGTGTGTCCACATATGATGTAAAACACTACAAAGATTAAAGGCTAAAAAACAGTGATTAATAATAAATTGATTACAACCCCACTGACATGTATGTCAATGAAGTAAGATGAACATTACAGCATGATGAGTGGCATCACTTCTGTATTGAGTACTATCTGATATTAAAAATGGATAACAATTATTTAAATGTCATGACAATCGGCAAGAAGGTATCAGTATGTTGCACAATAAAGTTATATGAAAATAAATACCCATCTTGAAGTAACCTGTACAGTTTTGGCATGTGTAAACATAAAACAAAGTAAAATGTATTTTCCACAGAAATACATGCATGAAAAATAAAGTAAATAAAAAACATGATCTCCACACTTCTTTCTTCTAAATAGAGATATGTAACCAATCATATTCATAACCGAGGCAATGAAAAATCAATGATATGCATTATGACTGAAACCAGAAAATGAAAATTGTACTTGTCATATAATGATGAATCTACTTATTATGAAATATGTGAATAGCTTTCTGGTATTGACCCCTCCCCTCCCTCAATAATATTTCGTCAAGTTTCATACACTTAAAGTAACTCGATCAAAGCCTTGGTAGATGACGAGGCACAGCAGACTCGCCGACTTGAGCAGAATATATATTTTTTTTTTTTTAGTGTTTGGGATGGCTTTAAACTGAATCATCTTCCAGATTCTGATGTCGCAATGTAGTTTGACTAACTTCAGCATTGGTATGGATATGCAGCATTATCACCTGAAGAAAAAAAAAGAGAGACGAGGATTAATTTTTCACCTTTATTTTCTATAAGTATGTGCAATCAAAGGCCAACAAGTATTATGGCTGAAATTAATTGCCTATATATGTAAATCTAAGTCAGAAATAATCTGTAAAGGATTTATTTTTCTGTGTATGCAGCAGCCTGTGCAGTTATGTATTTTAATCTGTTGTAATTATATTGTTTACTTGTATGTTATTAAATGTAAATTGTGAATGTGAGCAATTCAACCACTGGCTGCCACTCACAAAATGGAATAAACTTCATGTATGAAAAAATGAAAATAAAGTTATAGAAGTTTCTTAATCTAATGTTAATGTTATATGATTCAGTAAGTATGATTGTGAGTTAGCAGATGGTAAGGAATAAACCATCATGGTAGCAGATTCTGTTGTGTGTAATGCAGCTAGCCAGTCACAGTCCTGAGGATCAAGACTACATGTCCACCGGCTGCGTTGGTCACGTAAACTTCAGAAAGGTCATTGTCAAGTAAGTTGAATTCCGGTTAAACTTTGCTTTAAAATCCATGAAAAGCCAGCATGGCCAAGCTGAGATTCCTCACGTCGTTTCATCTAAATCCCCATTAAGAGAAATATAACATGAAATATAAGGGGGGAGGGGGAGGAGGAACGTTTGTCTGCTTAATTATTTTGACTAGTCATGAATGAACGTCAGCTGATCTATCATCACCCGAGTAGACTGGCGAAGTCAAGGTCCAATCGGCATACGTCCATGCACTGCCTCCTCCTCCCCCCAAATCGAATTCATGAAAATTTGAATCCATATTCACACATAAGTTTCAACCATTCGAGATTCATATTTTGTTGATGTATTTACAGATCTACTGTATTTCATTTTATATTGCCATTGCCGTCGCGCCTGTTGACATTTTCACATGCGCCACCACCATGACCACGCGGGAGATTATGGACTTGTGCAATACATGCATGCATGCGCCAAGTTCACTGCACTGTACATACTGCCATATGCCAGAGATCTCGCCGCGCCTCATGCAACACACTTGATCATTCTTCTGTTATCGATTGCGTAATTGCCAGTATTCAATCAAACATGGATAGTCGGCACAAAACAACTCGATTTCTTTTAAAAATTTATATAAATTATATATTTTATAATAATTATGCTTACCCAAGTTCAAGTCATCATACATGACCATCGCAATTACCTCAGCAACAGGGGCCGACGGGAGAGTTTATTTGCAATGATTTTCCTTTTGAACATAAGTCAACAGGCTGGGCTGGGTTGAATAAGATGTGTGAGTATGGATTATAAATAAACATAATTATAAATATTTTTTTTTAAATGCCATTTACTATAACAGTTAAGCCGGTTTCCATTAAAAAGATTTCTTTTATTTCTTCACTATTTAAAAACAATATCTTCACAAATTCACAAGGTAGCAACACATTCTCAAGTATATTCACATGCCAGAATCATAGAAAAAACATTTTGATACACTGAGCTAAATTATTAACAAAAGAAGTCAACATAACTTTTGACATAAATATTTGGGAGAAAGAAAACAAAATCTGTATCGATCATCCGATTGTGCTTAATATGAACGTGCCTAGATGTATGGAAGTGTGTGTACATGTTATCCGATACTACGATAGTGTGTGTGTGGACGTGACTAGCCTCGGCTGGCTACCGAGAAAGGAGTTGCAGTGAACAAACCACCATTGCGCAATGATTAGACGGTGGAATTTTGAAGTAGACGGTGAAAAGGGGTATTTTGATCCGAGGAATCCGATTATCACATTTTCAATTAGCGCAAATGTACCCCCGAGACCGCAAATGTAAATAACCAAATTCGAGCTCCGATTTAGGAGACAGTCTCCTAAATCGGCGACCACAAAAGTCTCCCATAACGGAGACAGTCTCCCAGTCAAGAGACAGTCTCCGATATCGGCCGTGCGCCTCTACTGCCTACCCAAATAAAACTTTTTAAGAGGCTAACGAACTAGCCTAGAGACAGAAAATTTGGTCTAAAGTCATCATAGGCATGCAACTTTGTCTTTGATGCAAGTTGGTCATAATTACTTGTCAAGAGTTTTCAATGCTAACTTTAGTCTTAGAGAACGGCCGCAGTAACCTGTCATGCCTGTGGCATGCAATTTGCATTTGTGTAGTCATGGTAGTTGTGTCATCAGGTCATCATGTTAATAACACTGCCACTGGTTTGAACTGAAACTTTGTCAGTGGGTGATTTCACGTTCGGTGTTCGTGAATGGGTTGGTGTTAAGACACAAATTTCTGCTAAAATCGAGCTTGGGCCTGGCCCTGAGGCTGAGGCTGAGGCTGAGGCTGAGCTACATTTGCTTGCATTTGCACACGTACACAAATGAATACTGCGCGCGGGTTATGGCCCCTATTCTCCGGGTTTGCAGTAAAATATTGCTCATAAAGATAACAAATTAATGATGGAAGAAAAATATGCTTACCCTCGACCCAATCCAGGAACATAGCCCAATGGAGCGGGCATGTTCATGAATTCTCGACGCTTTTTGTTGACGAGAGCACCGGGCGCTGCCATCTTGAATCGAATCTGCAACGAAAATGAATAGCGCCAGCTAGCTAGCTAGCTGGTTTAATTTCTCAAAAACGTAGCAAGGCCTCCGAATGCTGAAGGCGAAGCAATCCTGAAAGGTTCAAGAAACTGTACTATGATTGTTTAATCTAACAGGACAATGTCTCGACAGGTTTGTTATATTTCTGTATACCTTTTGTTGTATGTTTGTTGATTTTTCTTGAAATTCATTGAGCGAGAGAGACGGAGTAGCGAGAGAGGTGACAACAAATAACAATGAGCTCACCGTTTTGAACGAATGGGACTGTAGTAGACGTGTTTACAGCTGAGCTCGAGCAATCATGGCAATGCCCAATGATGGCAATGATGGGGGGGGGGGGGGGGGGGGGAGGGGGTGCTAGCTGAGGAAGATAGGAGAGTCTTGCTTCTTTAAAGGCTTGTTCACATATGACAGTAGAGGCGCACGGCCGATATCGGAGACTGTCTCCTTTATGGGAGATAGTTTCCTATATCGGAGACTGTCACTGTGGCACGATCGGCGCGGCAGCCAGCGGTCTCCCATTTCGGACACTATCGCCGATGCCGGAGACAATCTCCGTCATTGGCGACTCTTTGAAAATGTGATCATAACAACAATCTTAAGTCTCCCATTTTGGAGACTGCGGTTTGGGAGGTAGATCTATTTAGGGTCTGACTCGAATGCAATCTTTTTCTTTGTTGTTGTTGTTTTTTCCAGACAAGACTTACACTTTCTGGATGAACTAGTTTCTATTCTCCAGACGTTTTTGATTTTATAATATGATGTGAACATGATGAATGGGTAAATACATTCAGATTTGTATCATTTTTTATCATAAAATGCCTGTCACAACATCTATGACACGAGTATGAGTGTTTCGGTTAAATGTAATTTTAATTGACATTGTCCGGTTGTCCAATATGTTGACATTTATGTTTGTTGTTGCCTTTCACTGTTGTTTTTGCTCAGTCTAATTTTGCAAAATTAGAAAATGAAAATTCTGAAATCTTAATTATATCATCCCCTCTTTTTTTTTTTTTTTTTTTTTTTTTTTTGGGGGGGGGGGGGGCTACTTTAAAGTTTCTTTTTCAGCAAATAATCAGGATAATAAATGGGCCAACAATTGCCGGACCTGCATCCTGTCTGTGTGCTGCTAATTTTA
The DNA here is from genome assembly GCA_029962745.1 of Echinometra lucunter. NCBI lineage: Eukaryota > Metazoa > Echinodermata > Echinoidea > Camarodonta > Echinometridae > Echinometra > Echinometra lucunter. The sequence goes on from CM057153.1 coordinate 27,106,688, forward strand.
GGCATATTCTATTCCAAAGGGATGCTAGATCAGGTAAGCCTATAAAACTGTTTCTTGAAAATATTCCTTATGCATGTACGCAAATGAGCCCATAATGGCATAAAAATGGTTGTTTCAAAAGAACAGGAAAAGAAACATTTCTGTGTAGCTCATGAAAAATTCAAAATAGTTTGTTCGAGTTTGTTCATATAAAATGTTCAGAATTAATAGCAAATCAATAATTTGACTGGTAATTTATATGAAATTTATATTCACATTTCACATGCATATTCAATGTACTTGCTTGCATATCTAGGTACTTGTGCCCCCAAATTGAAGAAGTTAATCACTCTGTACGGTCAGCAGAACTGGTAAAGCAGCTGCTTTATCAAGAACTTCCAAGGAGATAGGAATTAGGATCCCGCATCTTGGATGTAGGCCTAGCTGATGATCGATGCAAGGTGGCAATAGGTCTTCAGAAACTTAGAACTGAAATAGTTATACCGGTACAACTGTACTTTTCATATTTTATGACCAGTGACACAGGAAAGAACAACTCCTTTAGAAAGCCAATTCTTTGTTTTGCAAGAACATTTATTTGAAATAATACTGGTAACAAAACACAGAAAATTCATAAAAGAAAAAGGAAGTCCAGCAGTACATAGAACCCTTAACTCTCTTTGCAAAGCGTGGATATCTTTTCCACGAACATGTACAGTGTGTCCACATATGATGTAAAACACTACAAAGATTAAAGGCTAAAAAACAGTGATTAATAATAAATTGATTACAACCCCACTGACATGTATGTCAATAAAGTAAGATGAACATTACAGCATGATGAGTGGCATCACTTCTGTATTGAGTACTATCTGATATTAAAAATGGATAACAATTATTTAAATGTCATGACAATCGGCAAGAAGGTATCAGTATGTTGCACAATAAAGTTATATGAAAATAAATACCCATCTTGAAGTAACCTGTACAGTTGTGGCATGTGTAAACATAAAACAAAGTAAAATGTATTTTCCACAGAAATACATGCATGAAAAATAAAGTAAATAAAAAACATGATCTCCACACTTCTTTCTTCTAAATAGAGATATGTAACCAATCATATTCATAACCGAGGCAATGAAAAATCAATGATATGCATTATGACTGAAACCAGAAAATGAAAATTGTACTTGTCATATAATGATGAATCTACTTATTATGAAATATGTGAATAGCTTTCTGGTGTTGACCCCTCCCCCTCCCTCAATAATATTTCGTCAAGTTTCATACACTTAAAGTATCGTAACGTAACTCGATCAAAGCCTTGGTAGATGACGAGGCACAGCAGACTCGCCGACTTGAGCAGAATATTTTTTTTTTTTTAGTGTTTGGGATGGCTTGAAACTGAATCATCTTCCAGATTCTGATGTCGCAATGTAGTTTGACTAACTTCAGCATTGGTATGGATATGCAGCATTATCACCTGAAGAAAAAACAAGAGAGACGAGGATTAATTTTTCACCTTTATTTTCTATAAGTATGTGCAATCAAAGGCCAACAAGTATTATGACTGAAATTAATTGCCTATATATGTAAATCTAAGTCAGAAATAATATGTAAAGGATTTATTTTTCTGTGTATGCAGCAGCCTGTGCAGTTATGTATTTTAATCTGTTGTAATTATATTGTTTACTTGTATGTTATTAAATGTAAATTGTGAATGTGAGCAATTCAACCACTGGCTGCCACTCACAAAATGGAATAAACTTCATGTATGAAAAAATGAAAATAAAGTTATAGAAGTTTCTTAATTTAATGTTAATGTTATATGATTCAGTAAGTATGATTGTGAGTTAGCAGATGGTAAGGAATAAACCATCATGGTAGCAGATTCTGTTGTGTGTAATGCAGCTAGCCAGTCACAGTCCTGAGGATCAAGACTACATGTCCACCGGCTGCGTTCAAGTGCGTTGGTCACGTAAACTTCAGAAAGGTCATTGTCAAGTAAGTTGAATTCCGATTAAACTTTGCTTTAAAATCCATGAAAAGCCAGCATGGCCAAGCTGAGATTCCTCACGTCGTTTCATCTAAATCCCCATTAAGAGAAATATAACATGAAATATAAGGGGGGAGGGGGAGGAGGAACGTTTGTCTGCTTAATTATTTTGACTAGTCATGAATGAACGTCAGCTGATCTATCATCACCCGAGTAGACTGGCGAAGTCAAGGTCCAATCGGCATACGTCCATGCAATGCCTCCTCCTCCCCCCAAATCGAATTCATGAAAATTTGAATCCATATTCACACATAAGTTTCAACCATTCGAGATTCATATTTTGTTGATGTATTTACAGATCTACTGTATTTCATTTCATATTGCCATTGCCGTCGCGCCTGTTGACATTTTCACATGCGCCACCACCATGACCACGCGGGAGATTATGGACTTGTGCAATACATGCATGCATGCGCCAAGTTCACTGCATGCACTGTACATACTGCCATATGCCAGAGATCTCGCCGCGCCTCATGCAACACACTTGATCATTCTTCTGTTATTGATTGCGTAATTGCCAATATTCAATCAAACATGGATAGTCGGCACAAAACAACTCGATTTCTTTTAAAAATTTATATAAATTATATATTTTATAATAATTATGCTTACCCAAGTTCAAGTCATCATACATGACCATCGCAATTACCTCAGCAACAGGGGCCGACGGGAGAGTTTATTTGCAATGATTTTCCTTTTGAACATAAGTCAACAGGCTGGGCTGGGCTGAATACGATGTGTGAGTATGGATTATAAATAAACATAATTATAAATATTTTCTTTAAAATGCCATTTAGGCATTTACTATAACAGTTAAGCCGGTTTCCATTAAAAAGATTTCTTTTATTTCTTCACTATTTAAAAACAATATCTTCACAGGACGGTGTCTGAGAACCGGCAGGATTCGGTAACCTGGCATGATACTACTTTATCTATAAAAATAAATAAATAAATAAAAATAATAATTCATAGTAAAAAAAAAAAAAAAAAAAAAAAAAAAGAGAGAGATGCCAACAAAATTATCTTTAAAATACCAAAATTATTTAAAAGAAATAATCAACAAAAATAAAGCTAACTTAGTTGGTGATAATAGTCAAGACTGACTGATCGCCATTCAACACGAATCAACAACAACAAATTCACAAGGTAGCAACACATTCTCAAGTATATTCACATGCCAGAATCATAGAAAAAACATTTTGATACACTGAGCTAAATTATTAACAAAAGAAGTCAACATAACTTTTGACATAAATATTTGGGAGAAAGAAAACAAAATCTGTATCGATCATCCGATTGTGCTTAATATGAACGTGCCTAGATGTATGGAAGTGTGTGTGTACATGTTATCCGATACTACGATAGTGTGTGTGTGGACGTGACTAGCCTCGGCTGGCTACCGAGAAAGGAGTTGCCGTGAACAAACCACCATTGCGCAATGATTAGACGGTGGAATTTTGAAGTAGACGGTGAAAAGGGGTATTTTGATCCGAGGAATCCGATTATCACATTTTCAATTAGCGCAAATGTACCCCCGAGACCGCAAATGTAAATAACCAAATTCGAGCTCCGATTTAGGAGACAGTCTCCTATATCGGCGACCACAAAAGTCTCCCATAACGGAGACAGTCTCCCAGTCAAGAGACAGTCTCCGATATCGGCCGTGCGCCTCTACTGTATGAAGGGGCAAACACCCGCAGTTAAACTCCCCCCTTTTCATGCTTGAATGAATGGTGTTTGGCCTTTGGGGAGGCAAAAACAAAAATGCTGAGCCTGAGGCTGAGGAGTGAGGGCGAGGCAAAAAGAGGGTCTATTCCAGTTATACACATGATACATGTAAGATGTAAGTTACAAGCTTATCTGAGAATAAGCTTGTACTCCATAGTAGTCATTGTGGGTGAATGGATTAGTATGAACTAGATCTATTAATGTTAGACAAATGTGTTTAAAGTCAGTGCTAAATATGAAGTTACAAGTTTCTCTGTAGTCTGCACAATATTTGTAAACGTCTCTTAACTGAGCTTGAACTATAATTTACGCGTCAGTGCGCATCTCATCGTAATTGGTACGGTAAAACAATGTGAGGTTTTTTTTCACGGGTGTTTGCTGGCAATGCTCCTGGATATCTGAACGAGTCTTGACTGATAAGTTTGATAGACTTTGTACATGTACCACTAAAGGACTGCTATTACCCCACTGAATATTTTGCAAAAAAATGTTGATTACTCGCTGATGACTTTTCGTCAGTCTTCCTGACCTGTATAATCTTATGGTGTAACATAGAAAAAGTGTCATAGAGCAGAATTTGATGTTGCTTTTCGAATGAGCAAGATTATGGGCTGCCATATCCATAGATAGGAAGAAGAAGAAAAAAAAAAAAAAGAGATGGAAGTCCAGTAGAACTGACGTAAACATGTCATTACTTTCTTCTCCTCTAAAATTGACAGGTATTTGTAGCATTGAGGTATGGTTCCTTGCCCATGTTGGGTGTAGGCCTCCTCCAAGTCAAAGCAGAGGAGAGCCCAGCCACATCGGACATGGCCCCATCATCCATTAGCCTGGTGAAGCCCAAGGACCTGCCAGTGTACAGCGAACCTAAGCAAACAGAGTTTCAACTGATACCAGAGGGACCTAGCGCTCTGAGGGATATGGTGGGCTCAGTCAGGGAGCAGGTCTGGAAGTTCTCTGACACCTTTCAGGTAAAATGGGGGTCTTTCAAGCTTTCGGCATGTTGTCTTCCAGTTCTGTTCTAAACTCGTTGCAAGGACTTGGGTCATGTTTTCAAAAGGGGAAAAACTTAATCTTTGGTGTGTTTTTTTTTTCTTTCTTTACACCAGGTTAAAATATTAGTAAAGTCATATATATATATATAACAAAATTTAAATTGGAGCTACAAAATTATTGCTCATCTCAGTTATAAATTGAGTTTTCATCAAATGTTTATATGTCTGACTCCTCCTCTCACTGTCTCTCATCCTGTCTCTCATTCCACTTTTTTTCTCTATATAGGGAGCTGTCAGGTTTACAAAGAAAACATACAAATCAGCAGAAGAGACTACTCAGAGTAAGTGCTGCCTTTTTTGCCATTTCTACCGTGGATCTCAAATAAGTAATTCTTGAGATATTCTACACGCAACTATGAGCCTACTTTGAATGAATATATACAAAAATGCTATTAAATGACAAGTATATAAAATTCTCCATTATGATTCATGGCAACATATCATACCCAAATTCAGACATACACATATTTTGTATTGCTTAAAGGCATTGGTTAACATTGTTATGATTTTAAAAAATCTTGTTTTGTTACTTGAAAATGGGATAAACATAAGGGTTATAGTGTAAAAATACCAGTCTGAAAGTTTCAAAGTATAATATCCACAGGAAGTATGTTTAAATATCAAAAATGCGAACCAATGTTTGAAAAATATACGAGAGTCGGTTGCACAGAATAGACATAAGGAGTGCGCATGCGCGTATGACTCACCTTACCGTACTGTGTGCATTGGCGTATCACGCGGCGGGAGGCACATAACGGCATTTTCAAATTCAAGCAAAGCGGTCCTCTTAGTGAGTGTCTCGTGAGACGAAGGATAATAAAATTGCCGTTTGCGTCTAACTTACACTTTTTCATTCCAAATAATGGTTGATTTCAGGGTTTTTGAGTACAAATACAAGTACTCATAAACATGTTTCATCTTAGTTTGAGAATTTTTTAAATCAGCTGCTCACAAAGTTAGCCAATGCCTTTAATGTGAAAAAAATAAGTATTATATACCTCTATAGGGTGGGGTAATTGATTCTAGACAAAAATCTAGAGTAAAATTCAGAGAAAAACACTTTTTTTGTAATGTCATATTAAATGCTTATTTGATTTTCAGTTCTCAAATTGAGTTTTGATTTACACTTACACAGGTGTGGTGAAGTTTATCAAGACAGAGGAAGGTTTCTACCCCAGGGCAGGGGTCATCTCCATTGCTGGTCTTGCTGGTCTTGTACTGGCAAGGAGAGGTATGTTGGACAATAATCGGACATGATTACCTCGATAGACTTTAATGTTGGTATTAGACACACTTTGCACAGACTATAACCCGAGTCATCTTGTTATCCAGCAAGTTGAAATAGTTTGAAATGGAACAGGGGATGATGTGGCAGATGATTGAGGATACCAACTGTTCTTGAAACTATGAGATGATAGCTTCAAGATGATTCACTATACTAATTTCCTGTAACAGATATGGGTTTTTCTTCAATAAATTAACCAAAAACGTAACCTTCAATAAATTAACCAAAAACGTAACATTAGGGCTAAAATTTCAAAATCAGTTTAAAGTTGCAGTTTCCATGTGAATGGAAGTGTCATACACCCATGTTTGTGAAAAAAAAATGGGTGAGAAAATTAAACAAGGCGATTTGGTTTTATGCCATCCACTTTTTTTTGTTTTCGTAGTTATTTCTGAATAGCAATTTGTAATAAGATTTCGACACATTTCAGTTACATGTAGCTTGTCCTCTGTTCTAGACACCATATCCAAGATTTTTTGGTAAATGTGATTGTTATCACCTAGGTACTGGGGCTTATATCAGACAGAATATCAATGGAAAAATATTTCTATTTCAAATTCATATTCGCTACTCAATTACACAATATCATACTATGTTGTATCATATAGGACTCAGGATGGACTTGCCGTTATAGAAATTGCAGTTTGCAGTGTATGTTGTTACATTCTCTATGTCTACGTTCTCTCTCTAACCATCCTTATTTTCTACCTTTCTAACAGGCGGCATCATCAGGAAGGTTCTGTATTCGGGTGGGCTCATGACGGCTACTGCTTCACTATGCTATCCTTACCAGGCAGTCAGGATAACCAAGGCTGAGATTGAATGGGTTAAAACCGAGGCTGCAGACCTCTATAAAGGATATACAACACCAGCTGCTGTAAGTCTGGACAGTTTTGTTTTCATTAGCAAAATGAGCTACTTGCATAGAGGGCGTGGACTTGCAGGTTAGATTCTAGACATGTGGAGGGGTACGACATTAGCTCTTTTCAAAGTTAAAAATAATGTTATCAAGTAAGTGGATGAGGCTGTTTCCTCATTTTGATGATGTAATTTTTGTGTTTATGAGACATCAAAATGATTACAAAAAGATAGGTAAAAAAAGAAGACCCCCCCCCCCCCCCCCCCCAAAAAAAAAAAAAATCTTATAAACATGGCAGTAAAGGAAAGGATATGGCAGTCTTGAATTGAAGTCTGATGAAGGGACTAACTTGCCTTTCCTTTTTATTGATTTGTAGGGTTTTAAACAGTAATTTTCTTTCCTGCCTCATGAATTTTTCAAACATGTTTGAAAACTAAGCTAATAGAGGTAAATGGAGAGTATTTAATTGAAATTTCAAACCCAGTTATCCAAAGTTTGTCTTAACCTAAATTTATTCAACTTTGTACAGGCTGAAAAAGTAGCAGCAACAGAAAAGAAGGCAGAAGGAGAGACGTCCAGTTCAGAAGACACTGGTAAGACAGAAGGAAGCTCATCAGATGTTAGCCAGGAGGATCATGGGCAGTCAAAACCAGAGGATAAGGACATGTACACAACCAGAAGCTGAGTGCATGACGGGAAGACAGGTGTAACCTGTGTTCTGACCTGTGAACTTTGAACTATTGGCCCTTGGCAGCTTTAAGCTTGTCACTCTGTAAAGGATGATTTTTATGCATGACCCATAGATGGAATCGACTTTATTCTGCCAAGAGACCACCAAAATAAGCCAGTCCCGTTAGGGAAAATCATTGAACTTTGGTATAGGTAAATGTGGATGCAAATGGGCAAGCTGTCAATAATACTGGTAAATAATTGTATTAAGGTCCTCCATGCATATGTACAATATGTATTTCGCTATTTATCATTAATTCACTTTGTATCCCAGTAAAGGGAATACAGAGAAAAATCAAATATGCAGTGTTGTTTTATCGCTCAATTCCTTTCTTGTATAATGGAGAGAAAGAGAATCACTTAAGTGAAAACTGGAATGGGTGGGGACAGGACTCCATAAAAGTATCAATCTGGGAATGATTGGCCAGAAATCAGCTAAACAGTGTGTTCTATGTATTTTATTGTGATAGCGTGCAAAGCTGAAGACATTTGAGCAACTAGTCTGATTATCTTTTCAATAAATAAGCTATAATATTATCATCAACACCTGTGAGTCTTTGATAAAACCATGGTGTGACTCATACACGTAGTAGATATATTGTCTTTATCCAGTCCTCATTTATGTCTCCATCTCTCTCCCCCGCACTTTTATCTATTTCTTGATCCTTATTTCTCTATCTTGCCTTCATTGTCTTTTCTAACTTTGTCACTCTCACTGCTTCTGCTTGTCTATCTTATTCCATCTCTTTCATTCTATCTCTCTCATTCCTTGCTCTATCTCTACTGAAAACTTTTCCACCTCCATCTATTTCAGTCTACATTTTCTATGGAAAAAAGAACAAAATATTTCACTCAATCCAAGTACTAATTGACTAGCCACCTGAGAAATGACAAATGACTTTGCTTTTTGTTTTTTTAGGAAAGTGAGTTTTACTGCAATAGAAAAATATAGATTGCGTCACAACAATAGATAAAGTTGAATAGATAAAGATTTTGAAATACAAGAGGATATATTCCACAACAGACTACCATATAGTAATACATTGTTTCACACAGTCATTCATAAAATAATTTCATTACCCAAAGAGCTTTGCAAGCGATTATTGTCAAAAAACTGAAAGACTAAATCTTAAGTAGTACTTCAAGGTGTTTTTCTAAATATCAAATTATCCTTCACATATAGCTAAAAAATGACTCTTTTCCTACCTAATCCTTATCATAATGAAACAAACTTCAGATTTGCATCTTATATTTTGTTGGCCGAGACTAAGAGACACAAAGGTATGGAGTCATATTCACAGCCTCCTGACTCACCAGATATTATCATGCTTATTATATTTGTGCAGTGGACATTCACTAGATTAAAGGCTTGTTCACATATAAAGCAACAAACCCTTGTTGTAAACCCCTGCAGGGGTGTTGCTGAATGAATGGCATATGAGGGGGCAAACCATAGACATATAATAAATATACTAAACGAAAAGCAGCACGCGCTTATATCATTACGCGAATAGCATTAGGCTCGCCTCTTTCGGATCATTTGAAGGTCAACCTAAGCACCCGTTTTTGATGCATTATTCATATACATGTATACTGCGCGTGTGGCGCGTATCACTTTTATTATGATACAGGGAAATCCCGATATAACGAGCTCGGCTATAACGAGATAACGGCTATAACGAGGGTTTTGTCACGGTCCCAAATTTACTTACGTGTAAGTCTATGGCGGCATGAACCTGTTATAACGAGATCGGCTATAACGAGATATCGGCTATAACGAGCTAAATCCTGAACCCCTTAAACAAAGAAATACATTGATAATCATTCCCGTTATAACGAGCAAGCAAATTTCACTGCAGCTTTATCAACAAAACCCCCCGCTAAAATCATTCAGCAGAGATAACGGCACCGCTACTGGCACAAACAAGTCCCAGCTCGCTCAACTGGGTGGCCGATGCACGCAGATTATGTGTTTTTATTTGTAGCATAGTACAGTGCGTAACTTTTTTTTTCATATCGCAGAACAGGCAACCTCGATGGTGCGATGAACTTTCATGTCATCGGTAATTTTGGCGTCTGAAATTAGTAGTTTAAACACATTTTCTAATATTATCCAGAATATTATCAGCTAGATCAGAGAATGATATTATTATCAATGTCTCTGTAGCTGCAAAATGAGTTCATAAGTAGCGGCAGCAGACCTCTGTACATTCATGTACATGTATGTACATGTAGTCCCATACATACACTTTTTTGTTTGTTCTGATATAACGAGGTAACGGCTATAACGAGGAAAACCCTTCGGTCCCGACGACCTCGTTATACCGAGTTTCCCCTGTACTTTGATTTAATGCGCATTGATTGTGCATCATTGCGCATGTTTTTAGCTGATGGGCGTAATGTTTTAAAACATGCACAAACGCATGCAACTCCTTGGAATCATCTTACAAAATGAATTATTCATTTTTGCTAATAAATATTGATGGTGCTTAGGTCGGCCTTCTAATGGATCTGGACAAAATGGTGAAGCTTTAGGGGCCTGGGGCAAACAAACCCCTCCTGGTGACAAAAAGTTGTGGACCAATACAATTCTAAAAGTTCACGCAAAATATGAAGTCACAAAAAATGAGGTTTGTGCAACCTTTGGCAAATCTCTTATTTTTGAGCTTGAACTATTATTGACGTGTTAATGTGCTTCTAATTACCATACATGGTGCATTACAAAAAGAACGAGGGGGTTTCTATGGGGATTTGTCACTGGATATCTGAATGAGCCTTTACAAAGGTTTACAAGCATGTACGTTATCAAAACGTTACCAAAACAACATCAGGGGAGCGTTTCATAAAAGTTGTCAGCCCTGACAAGTTGTCAGTCACTGACAATTTCAGTAAAATCCTTGGTTTTGATTGGCTGAGAAGCACTGATCACCGACTGTTACTATGGTAACTGTCAGTGACTCTCAACTTGTCAGTGCTGACAACTTTCATGAAACGGTCCCCAGAAAACACAATGAATGAAAATGATTTTTAAATATATTGCTGGATGTCAGCCATTATACATGTACATGAAAAAAGTGCAAGACGGCATAAAAATAAAGACTTGTATCAGATGGAATCTTTTTGACAATTTCAAGGAATACTGTATACAGAGTTCAAGGTGTGCATGATTCAAGGTTTTAAAATGTACATTGTCCTCCTAAAAAAACCCTCATTTGAATTCAAACTTGTTCACATAAAATGAATACTGAAAGTAAAAAAAAACTATAAACTGATCTCCAGTCTTTAAATGACTTTAAATAAAAAAGAAATGAAGTTGGTGATGTTTAAACTCCAATAAATGCTATCATGAAATAAGCATACCACATCTAGAAAGATTTTCACACCTTTTGATGCTTTCATCTAAAACATACAAGTAAGATGGTTTTAAAAAAATGTTCTTGATTCTATCTTTTAAAGCACTATTAACAACAAAGCATTATAACACATGTAGCATGACAAGACTTGAATACTGACAGCATATTATTAATTCAAGGTGATCATGAATACAGTATGTATAACTGATCAAATTGTGTCCACATTGTGTACCCAGCAGATTTACCATCCTACTGTCTCTTTGCTGAGCACACGTTTAGTTTTACAATTTATAGATAGGAACTATAGTTAAGTACTAAAATATTGCAAATATTGAAAACATACACTGTGTAAGATGGATTTCATTACAAGCAAATGAATACAAGAACAGACTGTGTGTCACATGTGTGTGATGATTCACAGTAAACAGAAGGGCCCACATACGTTGTAAAACCTTCTGCAAGTGTATGTACAATGCACTGATAGTGCAACAAAATAACTTGATGTTGACTTTAACTTCAGATATATGCATGTGAAAGAACACCTACAAGAAGCTCAGACAGCACTTACATATCTCACTTATATTCATGTGTTAAATTACATCATCCTTAAGTATACTGTATTTCTTGGCAAATTTTCGAGCACATTTGGAAGCAAGACTAAGGTACATGTACAAAGAAACAGACACATGAAAGGAATGAGTTTGATATCAAAGGAAATCAAGAACTGAAATACCGATGAGAGCTTTTACATTCACTTTACATCAGGCTACATTGAAAGCTGTTTTAATGTACATTTTTAGAAGAATACAGACTGACAACTACATATGCATATGGCTTCTCTGCCACTTACTTACAGGAAAGACTTGAGTAGATATAAGTGCACAAAAGAAACAAAAGTAAATCAGAGAACATTTTCAGACACCTATATAAAATAATTCATTTACCGGTAGATCATAACTAACTAGACCAGCTAGCAAATATATTAATGATTATTATACAAAATCACACTTCAAATCTGTTCATTTTCACATGAAGGAAAAGCTACTCACCCAAGCAATACATTACCCCACATACTTTGGTTTCACAACAGAATATTTCATCAGCCAAGGTCATTAATGTGTTTCACTGGAATGTAACCTAATACTTTGCATACAGGCAAGAATTTTGCTCTTACAATTGAAGATTTTTTAAAACATCAAACCTTCAGACAATTTCTGACTCTTCCAAACCAATATAACAATCATTTCAAAAGTCTCCATGAAGCAACATTAATCGTTACAAACTTAGTATGTGGAAGACTATTACAAGCAAGCATGATACTGTTCTTCATAACCTAAACATCTTTAGGATTACATTCATATAAAGACCAGATTACCCTAAAGTGTAAACCTATTTGAACTTAAACTTGAATTAATCCATTCGTTTATGACAGCCCTACAAGTCAATCTCTTTATTCTGTAAAAAAAATTAGATAATGATTTCATAACATGATCTTAGTTTGTTCATGTAGTTTCAAAAATATTCACACTCTTACTTCATGTAACTCCATCCCATAGACAGGGGGTGTACATCTCGACTACTTGTATAGTTAGTACAATTTTTAGAAAACCAGGCCCAAGTTAAACACAATTTTTTCCATGCTTCCATGGATATAGTGTCCATTTTGGATATTAGAATTGAACCATAGCTTATTTCATCCATTTTCACACTATTCTGCTGATAATCCTTGGCTACATGCCACTTTTCAGCATATCACCCACATGCAGTGCATCTCCAGAAAGGAAAAGATCTTTCTAAATTTTGCAGCCCACATCTCATGCATTATCTCATCTTCCTGACTTCTTTTACTACTGGAACCTTCTCCGCTCCTGTATCCTCCACGAAACAATCATCTGCTCCTCGAGACTACCTCAATGTAACATATGATGTACCACGTGATCCAGCATCAGCCACATGACTGGACGTTGAGGGCATCGTCTGCATTCATGAGATTGACAGGTAGGTCTCCCTGTGAGATCACAAGATTCCGAAGACAACCGGCGTAACCTTTGCTGAATAAGCCTCCTGTAGCTACGGAGATATCTGTAGACAAGCCAAAACCACCTATACAGAAAAAAATATTTTAGAACTGGTAGTGACATGGGTTCATCATATAACAAAATTAAGAGAAGAGTGAAAGAATAAAAGTGAGCCATTGCCACGCTTGACAACAATGCAGTGCAAGCTGAATATACACGTACGTATATCTTTTGGGCAACACGATACCAAAAGACAACAATACTGGGAGTATGGCAAGACATCTTTGTATGATATAATCACAGATCCATGTCTTATATTGTTTACTGTTTGTATTGTATATGTTTTGTTTTTAAATATGACTACGGTCAAATAAATCTTGAATCTCGAAATACAATATCACAAAGGGATTACATACTCACCCTGACGTGCAGTAGCACACTTACTAGTTTTTACATTAAATGATAATTACAATAAATGCTGAATAATACTGCTGTGAGATCATTAGCAGTTGTGTATCATGTAAATTGAGCATATTCATAATGTAGAGGAGCGATTTACTGTATATCATACCAGACATACAGATGGTGTTTCTGGTACATAAATTGTACATATACTTGGTGAAAATTGTAATTTAGGTAAAATTTAATCAATTTTTATTTTCATACCTAGAAAATAGTGCCCTCCAGTGTCCAATGCAGAGAAGGAACCTCCGATATCTGCTACAATGGGCTCCCCTCCATCCACATAGACTCTTAGTAATGTACTTGATCTGATTTGAAAATAAGATAATATTACAGTAAAACAAGGGTTATCTAAAGTGAATGAAAATATACAAATACAATATAAGTATATGAGTTATAAATCTAAAAAAGGCCTTTTTACCGCACTTTACAAAAGGACATGATATTCATGTATCTTTATGGAATGAACGGAAGTAAATAAATACACATCTTCATTACAGATAAATATCTGCTTTGTCCATCTTGTGTACATATACACTTGTGATACCTGCCTTCCTTTAGCTACTGTTATTAAGTATTTGATGTCACCTACATGTGGAAGGGGAAAGTGATCTTAATCACTGTGACCCCCCGAGTCTCTCCTCCCGATATAAGAGATTGGGATGTGCAGGTGTACCACTACACAGGGGTTTCCCCCCTACTTTCTTCGAATAGGGCTGTGGGTTCTTAATGTGTAAAGGTGGTGACTCTCCTTTAAATGGGGCCTCCATTTAACATCCTATCCGAGGGATGAAAGTTTTACCCTAAAACATAGCTTGCATCTATGAACCAAGGAAAGGGATCCAAATAATGAATTACCGGTACTAGTAATGAAACCAAATGAATATCTTTCTATACCACAGTCACTGTAACTGAATACTTTTGTATAAAACACATGAGGATCAATAATTTTGTATTGCATTTTCAATATTTGATGTGCTGAACTTGTATTTCTTTCTCACCTTGTGATTATAACAGCATGCCATAGACCATCAGATATAAACGTTGAATGATGGATATCACCGTAGGAATCATGTCCAAGATTGATACTGGTCAAAAGACAAACAAGTTACAATTACATGTAGTCCATTGTTGAACATGTACATTTGGTTCAATACACACTGTTGAACAATACAGTATTCTAAATGTGAATACTATACAACTGGGAACAAGTCATGAAATTCATGTCTAAGCAGTTTTAGAAATGTGCATAATTATGCCACAGATTTGTTTTAACCTGTCCTCATGAAAGCACACTTCAACATTAAAATATTAAAATATCTGTATATATACATACATGTATACCTTTCAATTTATATCTGATTCTATATACAAATTGAAATGAATGTGAGGGATTTCCTACATTATATTACATTTATCTAGTTTCATTTTAATGATAATTTTGATATCAATTCTTTGGCAGTTTTCTTTTCTCCAGAAATTCATCATCATTATTTTACCTGAATTTCAAGAAGCCGTTCTCGACACCAACCCCTAAGTAGTCTGTAACACCTGTTGTGATTGGCTTTCCATTCCAGAGAATCAAGCCCTGATTGGACGATGTGCTGAAGTTGAAGGACAGCGAGGTCATGGTCTTGTTAGAGAGGTCAAAGTTCAAGTCTTGGAAGTAGAGATGACCAGATGAAGTGAATCTTGCACTGGTGATATTGACACCTATTATGAAAACAAATGGAAATGAATGTCAGTGGATGGACAAACAATGCGAATCATCACAGTATGATTCGAAGATGAATGCAATTTTCACACAGTAGATGCCTTGAATGCTTCTGTAACAAATATCTCAGCAGTTACAAATCCAAGAAGTACAGCATCTTCACGATCATATGATGATGACATTTCACATCTATCATAAAACGGTGGGGTTTTGATCAATGAAAATTGTACAGGTTCTTTGTTTGAAAATCATACTATACTTGGTAGAAGTGATGAATCAGAAGAAAATTCCAATTTCGGTCACGGCATCACAGAAACGTAAAATGTAAATGCTGTCAAGCTTTTGTGTCACAATGAAACAAGGCACAGTGGGTGGATACCCCTCCTTCTAACCTATCCCACCCCTACCCTCCTCTAGGGTTGATCTCTCACTTACGTTGTTCACAGAATGTTCCTTGCCAGCCAAGAGGGCATCCACAGGTGTAGTCTTGGGTCTCATGGTCTGGTATGCAGACGGCATCATTCAAACATTGATGATTCACACAGTAGACAGACTCCTCACATCGGGAACCAGTGAATGGCTGAAAAGGGAGTAAGAATCAAGTTTCCATCGTTAGAAAGCATCAAGGGAAAGATTTAGTCAAAGGGACTTTTGTTCGTTTGTGAGTTTATTTCTAATTCATGGTGACTAAGCCATGGACTAAAAATAGCCTGATGCTAAAGTCAATGCCCAGATAACAGTAGATTTTGCAGGTTTAAAAATTTTTCGAAATAGACTTGTTTCATTCATATGCAGGGTGTGAAGCCAATCTTAAACACTTGTGGTTGCAGCAAAAAACCTTTCTTACAGAATCAAGTGGTTGCACATCTCTGATTTGAGTTAAGGACAAAACACAAAGATTAACGTACATATATGTCCCTCAAGTCATATATTTTCACAAACCCTAAAATCCCAGACTAAACAACAGCTATACACAGAAAGGACTCACCATCACACACTGGCAAGTGAAATTCTGAGTGCTGCCATCTACTGGCAGGCATGTGCCATTGTTTCTGCAAACGTTGTATCCACACCCCGTCCCATCACAGTCTCCAATGTTCAATCCTCCCGATGCTCCTGATATTGTCAACTCCAGCTCCTGACCATTCACTACCACCCTGCGAATGCAACCTTGATAGCTTGTGACAACCCCATCTACAGCCATGGGATGGACAGCGTCAAGCGAGGGCGCACCGCCAATGAAGATGTCCGTGTTGATGTCGAGGGAGATGAGATTTCCCGGGGCTCGACGGAAGAGTTCTTCATCCCCAAAGCGTATGATTCCATTCTGGTTGACTCTGCTGATCTCTATGATGTACCAGGTGTCAGATGTGATGTTTACTTGGCTCACTGTGCGCAGAACAGCAGGATCGCCTCGCCCATCTTTGATTTTATGTCAATGAAAGTTGAATGAAATGAAGCTAAACAAAGATATCAATTTTGCAATTTGCAAGGAAAGTAGTATGTAAATGTTCAGTACTTCTCTATACCCATAATATGTTTTTATCAAACGGAAAAATGACACACCATCTATTTGTAAATAAGTGAACAATAACTGGAAAAAAAAATTATCACATCTCTGGCCTGTAGTAATACCACAACATACTCTTTGTCTTTGACAAAAAAAAAAAAAAAAATATATAAAAGTGCTATCAAATGTAGACCCTCCCAATATATTAAATAATGCAAGTACCTGTATGCAGAAGGGTACAGAACAAAGCTTGAAATGCTAAGATTCAAAGTCAAATAAATAAACCAATTCACAACTTTACAATCTACAAGGTACATGAAAGAGGAAATACTCAGCTGGCATTTAGGTACATCCTTCCTCACAGTGATTTACCTGTATATATATACAGAGCTGCCAACCCCAACTGGAAAAAAAATCCTATTCTGTACTTCTTTTATCCTTAGGTATTTTCATGCCAAAAATCCTATTTTTGCATGAAAATTAAAAAAAAAAAACAGTGTGATTCCTCTTTCACTCTCTATGATATCCTAAAGAAAATTAAATATTAGTGATATGTATGACTTACTAAATTATTTTGATCCTAACTCTTCTACATTGTACTTCTTTTATTGAAAATGATCTGCAGTACAAAATACACAGGTAGAGTACACCGAGCATTGGCAGGGGTAAACTGAAATGTTGATAATATAACATGAAAATAAGGTAAAATAAAGGTAATAAAGAATCAATGTCAGAACTTTCAAAAATCCTATTTTCATGGGAAAAATCCTATTGTCATATTCCTACTACTTGGTAAAATCCTACTACTTGGCAGCTCTGTATATAGTGCCAATGTGCCACCTTGGGACCTGTTTAAACAAGTCGTGTAAATGCACTTTTACAGAGAATTAAAGTATCTTGAGTCAAACTTACCAAGTGAATACCTCAACTCAAGGAAGCCTTGTGTGAGGGACACTGCAAGAAAGTCTCCTGAGTACGGGGTTAACTGACTTGCAATATAGAACAGGAGTCCAGTGTCTGACAGGGGCTTGAACTCCATCAGGATTTCTGTCTCAAAGCGGAGGTTGGTGGTTCTCGTAAAAGACATGTAGCTCAATGAACCCTCAAAGAGTGGGTCACTGAATGTAAAGTCTGTATAAAATGTAGAATTGCATGAAAGTTAACAAAATCTGATTTTTTTGCATGCACTTGGTTTTCTATACTTTAGGAATTACTTCTCTGGTTTTACAAGAAAATTGGAATATTTCTAACAACAAATTTCAGTTCACTTGATTATCCTTTCTTAATTTATCCTTTTTACGTTACTCCCAACATTTTTCCACTTCTTTCTCAGTTCTATCAATATCCATCTATTAAAAGCCTTAATTTTTTTCTTCTTCATTCTTCTTTTCTTTCTTGTGATCTTTCTTTTTCCCTTTATCTTCTTTATGATTTGTTTTGTCTTATTCTCCTGCATATATCCTTACTCGGTACTATCAATTTAATACTTAGATATAATTGTGCTTATTCATCATTGCTTTTCATCGTGTTCAAATATATATTGGATAGCTAGAAAGTACAATAAGGCTACTTGGCAAGTTATGTGCTAAGTAATTTTCAACCAACAGTTAGTTCAGCACTGTTAATGCAGACCTCCCAACCTTTCTGACTGAAAAATAGGGATGATTTTGCTAAAAATTAGGAAAAAAACAGCATTTCCCATAGGAATGTGTGTAGTAGATTTATCACAAAAAATAGGAAAATCATATCGAAACAAGAGCTTGGAATGGTCAAAATTCAGATTCTTTCCTCCAAATTCAGAATGGTTGGGAGGTCTCGTTAATGTCAGACACAATATCAGTAATTAATAGTAATGAAAAAACAAAAGAAACCTCGAAGTAAGAGTTCCAATTTCCAAATTCAAACAATTTTTCCAACAAATGCTATCTATGGATTAGTAATTCAATACATCACTGGATGATTAAAGTTGACTCCTGCATCATAACCAGGCAACTACTATGAAAGAACCATATGGACACAATACACATGTTTAAGTACCTTCATCACATAATGTCCCCATCCTCCCAAGAGGGCACTGACACTCATACCCTACAGGGAGGGGTGTGCAGATGGACCCCTCTGAGCAGTCATGAGGGGTGGGGTGCTCTGCATCACAAACAGTAATCACATCTCCACATAGAGGGCCTTTCCATCCATCAGTACAGTTGCATCTGAGCAAGGTGCACAAAATGTAAATTTTAAAGATGCTAGGTCGCGGGCTTTCATGGGGAATGGATCATAATTTGCTGACACCAGACTTTGTGAAAAATACCTGTAATAGAGCTACATTTCTGGAGCACAGCAAAATAAGCTGTCCCACCACAAACATTCTTCGGCCTGCTTCGGGCATTCTCGGGCCAGGGAAAGTGAGATAATGACTTTGCCATATGGGGAAAGGGTGAAGTATACAGAGCATTACAGGTCTGCAGGTCATAAAACTCACAGTGATGGACAACACCTGTTACTGGGTAAGCACCCATGGTGTCAAATTCCCCATGAAAGCCCACGACGTAGCGTCTTTAACATAATGAGGGTTTTTTTTTCTTCACTTGCACATTCTCACACAATTAAAGGGGTGTTACTGTTAAGGTATGAGGTAACATGTCCCTGCAACAAATCCTAGCAACATTTTAGTGTACAAGTCAATGGGGTATGAGGTGACCAAAAAATGTCGCTGAGGCAGGACACATATTTTTTTTGCTGTCTGCCTGCAAAAAAAAATGTGCACTAATCAAATTCCTAAAAAGTTAGCAAAATATGATGTCATGAGTTTGTCTGCACAAGTTTTGACAAAGTTCTCTTTTAGTCAAGAGTTGACTCGTTAATGTGCGTTCATTAACATAAGTGGTGCCACAATAATGTCGCACCATATTTGAACACTAAAAATGTTGCAGGGATTTGTTGCAGGGACATGTTGCCTCATATCTGAACACCCCTTGAAGTCACTTTTGTTTATAAAAATAATTCATCTATTAATGCAGACTGAAATGACAGAACCCTTTACATCAAGCCAATTAATTCTCTAAATACTGAATTCTTGTATTCCCATAGACTCAATGCAGGGGCCACCCAGTTCCAGCAGCCAACCTTTGCCTCATGTTATGTAGCAGTCTGTGTTTATCAAATCATTTGCAGGCACAAATAGACAACATAATGACTCAGTTATGATCATAACTGTATTTGGAACAAGTAGTATAGCTCAAGTGGAAAGAATAGATAATTCAAAATCCTCGTATTTCTTGGAGATGTATGGCCGTTCGTTATTATTTGTTTGGCACCACCTGTGCCTGGGAGGCGAAAAGCAAACTGAATCACTGTGACCCATGGGTCTCTCTTCCCGATACAACTGATTGGGGGTGTGCAGGTAGACCACTACACCGGGGGGTTCCCCCCTACTCTTATAAGAATAGTGTAGTGGGTTCTTAACGTGCAAAGGTGGTGACTCTCCCTTACACAGGGCCTCCATTTAATGTCCTAACCGAGGGACAGAGTGTTTTCCACTGTAACATAGCCTGAGTCTATGAAACAGGGGAGGGACACATGAACACATAACGTAGGCTTCAGTAATCTGCCTGAGTTGGACTCGAACCCACGATCTTTGGTTCGACAGGCAGACGATTTACTGACTCAGCCAACTTCGCTCCCTATCAATGCATCAATTGATAAAATGCCTTCTTTTTGGCAAAATCACTAGTAAGAATAGGGTACTTATGAACAACAACAACAAAAAGCAATTTTGCTTATAAGGAGAACTGTAAGAAAGTAATAGCATTTGCAGAGCAGCGAAAAAGTCAATATAAAAGTTTCAAGAGAGCTTCAGACTCTTACCTGTATGATGCTCCAAGGTCTATACAGGTAGCTCCATTCTCACACTCGTTCAAAGCACACTCTGAATGACCGCACTGACCAACATTTAGACCAACATCCACATGACCAGGTGGGTTGCCAGGGGTAACAAAGGATCCATACAGGCCAGAATTGATTTCAAGGTCATATATACATCCTGCATGAAAGAGAATGAAAGAAAAAAATGTTGTCAAGCAGATAATTCTTTTAATTCCCAAGTACATGTATTAAGTTTCAGTGCATTTTATATTATCTGTACAAGAGTGATTTGGTTTAAACATTGAGATTTGTCCTACATGGACATTAGCAGTTTTCCAGTTTAAAATACAAAATTTGAAATGCTGGACAGTGACTGTTTTCACATATGAACAATAAACAAGATGAAATTTGAAAAATAAAATGAGAATACAGATTAAGGTTAGAAAATCCACCTCATTATATCACTTGTACAATATCATTCAACACTCACCTGAATCGACCACAAGCACAACAATGAAGACATAACACATTATTGTAAAACTGAATTGAAATGTTGCTAGAGTACTAGTCAGAGAGAGTGAATTAGAATATATCTGGTTGTAATACCTTTGAAGCTCTCTGCATAATCCACAACATCTGGTAGGAAATGAATTTCTGTAGTGTCATGACCTCCCACATAAAGGTCACGGTATGTGTTGAGGCCAATCAGAGGGCCTTGTGTGGTGCCACTGACATTGACTTGGTTGTCCAGCTGTACATGGAGAGATGGTGGAGCACATCATACTCAGCATCATAATAACAATGAGCATTTTTAACACTTTAAACAATGAGAGCTATCATCATCATCATCTTCTTCTTCATTATGATCGTCATCATTATCAGCAGCAGCATTTTCATTGTATTTTTCAATAAATTATGTAAATTATTATTATCTTCTTTGAAGATTTATCATAAATTTTACTACATATCCAGAAATCCATGTACAAAGCAGAAGATAGCCATTATCAACATGATTTCAATCCTTATCTTCATCACAATAATCATCATCATCATAATCATCACATGTGACATCATGATCATAATGCTTATAACTATATTATTTTGCCATCACTGTTATCCTTATTATCACAATATCATCATGATCATGATTATGACCATTAACATCATCACCTACATCACCATCATCATTATCATCATCATCATCATCACCATCCTCATCATCATCATCATCATCATCATCACCATAATCGTCATCAGCACTACCATCATCACAAATTTCATCCATAATCCCTACTGCAACCACCACCACCACCATTGTCCTTGTCATCACCATAAGCATCACAACCAATGTCAGCACCATAATCTCCAGCACCCGTTATGGTCAGCGTACCTGCATCCACCCATCTCTTCTATGACGCCCAATCTGCAGTGTATGATATGGTGCACTGAGGTCAATGGGCTGAGGACTCCGTAGGACTCCTTCTCCTGTATATCAGAAATAGAATATCAGAAAAACAATTTATTCAGAGTTACAGAAATTTATGTAGGGTAGTAATGACTCAGCTTCAAAACTGTGGTAGAGTGAGATCGAACAACTCAAGTAAAGAGGTCTCATAAATCACGGAAACAATGAAACGTTTTATGAATTACATATACCACTCTGATGGAGAGATGAAATTTTCATCTGTAATCTCATCAGCATGTCATATGATTGTGACACTCTTTCATATTTTTCTTAATGAATGACTGTACTTCCACAGTAGTATCAAAGTGCTACATGCATCGCCTAATGTCCAATGCAATGGCAATAAATGCTTACTTATGCTTATTTTAGTCCACGATGGTGATTGAAATCAGGGCTTCGACTACGGGTTAAATATTAACCTTCTTTGTGAATTCCAACTATAATATTTGATGAAATAAAGTAAGGGGCAATCATTGCAAAGTCTAATAATGCATCACTCACCTGAACCCACATCAAATTGAAACCAAAGGTAGCCATCTTGAATCCCAACAGCTAGGTAATCATCTCCATCACTTCCTTCACCTACAACAGTAAACAATTCAGCAAAGTCTCATTTATATCTTGCATTTCTCGTAGTGCTTTCGTGACCATAAAATCTTGCTCCAATATTTAATATTTCAATCTAACTTTTTTTATCATTCTCATACCTCTTCCTTTGTCTCTCTCTTTACTTCTCTCTCTCCCTTCCTCCTCTTTCCCCCCCCCCCCCCCCCTCCCCCCTCATCTTGCAAAAGTACATTTTGTCTTTTTCGTTTAGGGGAGCAAAAATTTGTGAATGCTTAACTGGTATATTAATGACCTAAGGGATTTTTTTTACTCATTTCTCTCAAAATTAGACCTTGTCAAGAATTTTCTAAATAACTTTGTTAGGTACTAAACAAATACAGTAGAAAAAGAAATGCATTTCCATTTTATCTTCCATCATCTTTATTACCTGTCTGGCAAATGCAATTTTTAAAAATGTATTTTTTTCATGAATATTGTGTTATTCATTAGGGGAAAAAAAGAAGACAAGACAGCACTACTGGTGATAGTCCTAATCCTCCAATACACAGTTTCCTTACCTCTCTGACCAGAGAAGAGCATGAGATTGCTTCCGATTGCTGAAAGGTCATCATCAACAGTGAACTTTAACCTCAAGGTCAAGAGGAAATCCCAGTTCAAGACTCTGGCATACCTGATGTAAGGCATGTAACCTGATACACTACCACTGAAGGAAGGTCTGGTGATGATGATAACTACAAAAAAAAAAAAAAAAAACAGGTATGCTTAGATTTGCAAAAAAATCGTTTGTGAGTTTTCTAATCCTTTTTCTACCCATGCAGCAATACCATCAATAACCACTGTGAAGGATTAATATGCTCTAACACTCAAAGGATAATATAGATAATAACAGGTTATACCGGTAACAAAGAATCAAATATGGATGTTCACAGATGTGAGTGGTCCCATTTGTCAATATCCATGTAAAGTGTTTTCACTCTGCAATTTTCAGCATACTTCAATCCTTTTATCATTTTGACAGTTCCAACACACAACAAAGAAGAATAAACCTTATTTACAAATGATTAACAATCTTGAAAAACTTCTACACTATTTCTACCACAATGCAATGCTGTGACCGGTGCTCAAACTTCTCTGTACCATACTTTAATATCCACCTACCTTCATCACATACAATGCCTTGCCTGCCATAGGGACACAGACAGAGGAAGTCTTCATCCAGTGACACACATGTCGCTCCGGCATGACAAGGAGATCCCTCACAGTGGTCCACCAATCTCTCACACAGCACCCCACCGTAAGGCATGGGACAGTCACATGACCAGGTAGTATCATCAGGTGACCTGGAGGGGAGAAATGAACAGACAGAAGACAGGAATGATCAAATTGGATTGGATTCTGTGTTACACTGACTGTCTGAATTATAGTCAGTGATATCAAAGATATGGATGGATAATAACAGTAAGAAATCTGGGGAAAACTATATCAGAAACATCTAGTATTTACAAACTTCTGTAAAACTACCAAATATATTCAAATTTCTGTGAGGAAGTCATGCACAATGTCACAATGGACAGGTACAGGAGGGATATCAGACTATGGTTTTTTTTTTCAGAAAACTTCATGAATATGCATGAACTTAGTTTTTTACTGGTAGTGTATACTGAATCACTTTACAACCTAACAACAGTCATGCTTATGGCAATGTGTAAAGTCTAGTTCGTTAAATGCAACCAGATAAATTACACACATGCAGAAGTTAGTGGTTACTTTGATTTTACATTTTAAAATCAAAACCAGCCATCCATTTTTTTTTTTTCAAAATTCTTCAACATGTGGTTATGACTGGGCACTTGGCATGACAATATAGCTTCTAATGTCAAAGTTCAAAGGTGAACTTACACAGAACAAGTGCCTCCATTTCTACAAGGCTCATATGAGCAAGGCTGGGTAGTCAAACATTCATCAATGTTCTTCCCGGCTAAAGCATCGTCAAATAATAAATACTCCACGTTGTTGACCTGCAGGTGTCGCATGCATCCCTGGTATCCAATGATGGGTGACAAGAGGTCACCAGGGTTCATGACCTCTGGTGTGCCTCCAAGGAAGAGTGGGCCGAGGGGAAGGGGAAAGATGAAGGAGAAGATCTGGTTGGTAGTAACTTGGTTGTTGACGGTCAGGGTGGCACCACACATCATGGATGTAATGTCTGGTCGCGTTTGACTGCGAAATGAGAGAAAATGCAATTTATCAATTCCAAGCATAAAATCACAGAAAGGAGACACAGAATATTTGCCATGATACCTTACTTTTCAACTGTACTGCATCAAAACAATATGACAGATAGCCTTAAAGCATAGTCCGTTTTTACTTGCTTCAAGTATTGTGCCCACTCACTCACCCATGGTAGTCTACCCCTAAAATTGCCTGCATATTACTCCTGCACCTAAAATCATTATTTACAACTGCATATTTTTCAATGCAGTTACCACAAGAAATTGTACAAATGCAACATGTCTATTCCGACATACATGTAAGTCCCACACTATCAATGAAAGAGAGGGAAAGAAATGCAAAAAATTTGCATATACAGAAACAAAAGAGATATAGAGAGTTCTAGATATTAACAATAACTCATCTGTATATGACAATCACTAATTGTTCTTGTATGAATCTATACAATGCTCAAATTGCTCAACTTAAAAAAACTTTAAACTCTGAGAGGAAATCAACTCAACGACAAGTATCAATTACCTGATCAACACTTCAACTAATTCATCTGTTGCCACACCAACACTGGACTCTACCCTGACGACCTGACCCAGCCCGCAGCCCATCTCATAGACAAGACGGCCATCCCGTATGAAGAGATGGATGAACTCTTGGAGGGAGTCACTGACTGAAAACAGCAGAGTGCCCTCTGTAGACGATGTCTTTATAGTGATGAAGATGCTGTTGGACGAGGAGGATGACCAGTCCAGCGGAGTGTACTCTAGATATGAGTTGCCATTGAAGGATGGGAAATGCACAGCACGGTCTGGAGAGATAACAGAACAAAACCATGATGATGGAGGGGGTGCAATTGCAGCATGGGGAAAATCCTAGCCATTCTTTGGTTTTTGTGCATAGATTTAACCACTGAGAATCTAAATTGCTAGGGTAAAGAACTTTTCATCTCAAGCATTCTACAATTATTAATTTACATTTTAAGGAATATATGTTATAAAAATACTCTGAAGGCTGACATGTACAAAAATGACAACTTCTGTCTGAGAAATTCCAATAAAAACATTGCTTTAGTGTATAGTGTATAATTAAGCTTTCCATATGATACTAAGTATATCACTCAATTTGATAATACTTTTTTCAGTCTGGGTGAACATTGATGCCATTCAAAAGCTTAGACAAAAAAAACAACAACCCAAAAAACTTTTTTTTTTTTAAATCAACAATAAAAACAGTAAAAAAAATAAAATAAAATATGGAATTTGTCTTTGAGGTAATCAAATCAGCAATATAGATGTATGTGTACACATTTGAGTTATTGTCCAATCTATGCTCAAATTTATAATGCAAATTATCACCTGTTTCACAGAAGGTTCCAGTGAAGCTGAAAGGGCAATCACATGCAAATACTAGTCCATCTCCAGAGGTCTGGTTCCTGCACACCCCTCCATTCAAACATGGACTAGTCTCACAGGTTATTGGTGATGATGGTGTAGTGGATGGTTCCACTGTCGTTGTAGGAGTGAAGCGTGTTGTTGTCATATCTGATGTGGGCATTACAGAAGTTGTGACTATCACTGATGGCACTGATGATGTCATAACTGGGGTAATAATGGATGACCCAGACATCAGGGTTGAAAGTTCAGATGAGGTCAGAGCAGCTGATGTAGAAACTGGGTTCTCAGAAGATATCATGACTGGCAGAGAAGACATACTTGGTGTTCCAACTAAAGTTGAAGACCTTTGACCTGTCACTTGAGTGCTGGATATCTGATATGTACTACTCATCAAAACTGCAGAACTTGATGGATTCACTGTCTGTGATTGACCAGAAGATGTTAGGGTGGGTGTGGCCTGAGCAGTACTTGATGGATTTATGACCTCAGATGTAGAAATTGAAGACATTCCCAGTGATAAAGTTGTACTTGATGACTGAAGCTGTGTCGTTAGCAGACTTGATGTGATTTTAGTTTGTGGTTGTTGAGATATGATGGTGGACTGTGGTGAGAAGGATGATGTTGGCATGATATTTGATTGACTGGGTGTCATCACTATCTGTGATTGGTCAGAAGATGGGAGCATGGGCGTGGCCTGAGAGGATGACAAGAAAGCATAAGAGAAAGATGTAGTTAACGGTTGGCTCGACGTCATCAAAATTTGAGTAGATTGAGAGGACTGGATAACTGGTGTGGACAATGTTGATGACATCATCGTTTCTGACGGGTTGAGTGTTGAATGTACCTGCGAAGTGAGCATGGAGGGGGTGAGTAATGTAGAAGAGGAAGATGTAGTTAACGGTTGGCTTGACGTCATCAAAATTTGAGTAGATTGAGAGGACTGGATTACTGGTGTGGACAATGTTGATGACATCATCGTTTCTGACGGGTTGAGTGTTAAATGTACCTCCGAAGTGAGCATGGAGGGGGTGAGTAATGTAGAAGTGATGCCTCCCGTTGACAACGATGATAGGACACCACTCTGACTCATGCTTATTGCTGAAGACATCAATGGCAACTTCGTTGATTCCATAGAGAATGTAGGAGTACTAACTGAAGAGGATACTGGTGTGCTTTCACTACTTACTAGGACTGTTGATGAAATAACAGGTGTCATACCAAGGCTTGGAGCTGACATGGAACTAACCAATGAGGAGAACATGGGCATAGTTTGTGAGGGAGATAAAGTATCGGTCTTGAGTGCACTAGTCCTTTGTAGATCTGAAGTCACAGGCATAGATGAGAAAGCTGGACTGTCACTTCTCACAACAGAGGATGCATCTATGGATGGTGACAAAGAAGTAGTTTCTAAGACCACAGACATTGGAGAAGTTATCACCAGTCTAGTCTGAAGTGTGCTCCTGACTAGTGAAGTAGACTCCATCATCACAAAAGAGACTGGTGAACGTTCACTTATCATTGAAGAGGTTCCCAGTGTAATCGTACTTGATGTCCTATCTACAATGTGAGTTGTGGTTACCAGTCTGGTCTCACACCTAACCCCTGTATAGCCAGATGGACAGAAGCACTGGAACCCTCCAGCATTAGTGATGCAGAATGCTCCGTTCATACAGGGTTGACTGAAGCAGAAATCTACTGATTCACAGCGAGTTCCAAAGAAACCCGGAAGGCACTCACACATGAAAGCTCCTGGAACGACTTGAGTACAAGTTCCATTATTCAGACACGGATCGCTGAGGCACTCGTCAATATCTGTGTTACATGTCACTCCTGTGAATCCATTCTCACAGATGCAGTTGTAGCCGTTGATGCGATCAACACAGAGGGCGCCATTCTGACAAGGTGTGGACAAGCATTCATCATAGTCTATCTCACAGAGGATCCCCTGGAAGCCTGGTGCACAGAAGCAATCATATCCATCTCCAGGTGATTGTTGTCTACAGAAGGCGCCATTTGTACAAGGTGACGACAAGCATTCATCAATGTCTTCTTCACACAGCACTCCTGTCCATCCTGTATGTAAAATGATAACGCATTTCATAATACAGATCACACTGTCACTAGACATGCATTTACTAAGTGTCCATATTGGAAAGATTACTTTATACATTCGTAAACTTTAGAGTAATATATGATGGGCTATCATAGACAAAGACTTAAATCTGTGCTACATATTGTCATGTAGAATATGGCCTATTGCTCTTGAAATCTATCACATGCATAGGGGGCAGAAAACAATGATAAAATGTAATCAATGTCAAAAATGACTTTGCCAATCTTCCTCGTTCTTATATACTTTTGGTTCATGGAAAGCTTAACACAATGTGGAGACCACAATCTATACATAATGAGTACCATGTTGACTTAAAAATGACTTAAAAATGAAAGGATATTATACTATGAACATCTTTCTAGAGCCTCATCTGTGAATTCTAGAGTTGACTGTGCACCTTGTGGCATGTGATGGCCTGAAAAGGCATTCTGGAAGATTGTGATTAAATCTGTTTAGTTTCAAACAATGCAGTTCATGTTTTGATAAAACTTTCAATATGAATAAGAATTTATTTAATGATGAATATGATAATTGCCGAGTACAAGAGTAATCCAGGAAATACTTTGCAATGACTAACAAGCAAAATCTACATCATAACACAAATTTAATAAATTTCATGAAAATGCAAATTCCCACCTTCAGCACATGTGCAGATGAAGCCAGCCACCAAATCAGTACAAGTGGCCCCATTTTCACAAGGACTTGAGCTGCACTCGTTGATGTCCGTCTCACAGTAGACACCAGTGAAACCGGGTGCACATAGGCATGTGAAAACTGGTCCTTGGCCATCTATGCATGTAGCTCCATTCTGACATTGTGTGACATTGAGAGAGAGGTCCATGCATACATCAACATCCAATTCACAATTGAGACCTGGTAGAATAGAAAATGAAAAAAAAGCTATTTATATTATAAGAATATCAAGTCAAGCCATGCTTTTGGACATGTGCAGGTCGATGACGTAAGGCTATATTATGACAATACTTCACATTAAGAAAAATAAAGAGAATATGTCAAGGGGGAGCAAAAACAAGACATAAAAAGTATACAAGTTCAAATTCTTATTTTCTAAAAAACAACTGACCTCCAACGATGTTTAGAGAAAAAAGTGATTCATTCAAACAAGAAACATAAAGAACAGTTTCTGAAAAAATTGTTGATGTCTCAAACGTTTCTTCTTTGCAAAAACATTTTATTTTCTTTTACCGTATGTACATACAGAGAAAGATATTTATACAAAGAGTCACAAAGACTGTTTACATGAAACAGATAAAAGTTAATTTTAATTGAAAGAATTGTCTTACCATTTGGTTGCTGGGCCTTACCTTTACTGAATATAACCAGAATTTTCAAATTCAAAATAATGTCATTTTCATTATCAAGCAAGTTAATTCTGATAATATACTGTCATCTCAAATGCTGTTGCTACTGTCAATAGATACACAGTATGCTGACCTCTTATTTCTTGTCTTATCTTACTAGCCCTATATGTGATTATATGTATTTGTATAGTGGTGTTTTTGTCTTCATGTTATGTCATGTCTGTTCTACCTGTCCCTCTCTCATGTATATCTCGTCTGTCTGTCTGTCTTTCTCTCTCTTCCTCCTTCTGTTCTGTTCTTAGTATCAGGTGCACTATTATTATTCTATTGCTATATAAGTAGTAATAATATATTGTTTACTTTTTCCTTTTTTCAAACTGTATACGTATATAGCAAGAATGTCCGTTCTTATTGATTTATTTCCTGTTTAAGGATAACTTATGATTATTACATACTGTTATTTTAGGGAACTTGCCTTGTAACAAGCTTTGCTTTTTTGCATGTTCCCCCCATATCCAAATTTGTTCATTATTATTATATGCTTTATCGTTCAGTAACATAAATTGTGTAATTTGTATGTCTGAGTTATATTATATACTTTGTGATATCATGGATATGGAAATAAAATGAAATGAAATGAAATGAAATGATACATGAATGTCTAGAATAAAAAAAAAATAACTTTCATCAAATGAGGAAGTTTACCTGTGTATCCAAAGACACAAGTGCAAGTGTATCCATTGATAAGGTTGTTACATTGGCCTCCATTCACGCAAGGGAAGCTTTCACACTCGTTCACATCTTCAGTGCAGTTGAACCCTTGATAGCCTGGGTCACATTCACACCTGTAGCCATTAACTTCATCAATGCAGCTGTGTTCATACAGAGAATGAAACATGCAGTGTAATGTTAATCAATTGCAGTCATCATAAGTGTTCTGGGAGAAATGAGTGTCTAGTCTTTATGAATGAACATGTAACACTGATTTCATTATCATACACAAAGCTCATGCCTCATCTTAGAAACATGAAGTAGAAAGAAAGCATGCAATGCAGAGAAAGTACACTTGATATACGGTACATTTACAGGGATTTTTGTGATAAATATATACATGTACCATGGACATAAGTCACAAATCTATCATTACCTGAATATTATCTATTCCTAACACCAAACATATTATGGCTGGATATTAAGAAGAAAATGACTGTCACACTATGTCTTTCAGCTTGATAATGTGTATTTCAGAGTATAAAGTGTCTGAAAATAAGTTTCTAATATTTGAATCATGCACAAGCCATTGGTGACATGGAATTAAAAATACAGTGGAATGTGTCTGCCAATTGGATTAGTATACCACATGTATCTATACATCGGTTCTTACTTCTTCCATCTGAAACATGCAAAATTTGGGTATGAACTAAACTTCGTAGAAAGTTTTTACTCAAGATTTGTGGTAATACTGACAGTAATTAATTCACTACTGCCTAATGTGCCATAAATAAAGCAAAATCTCAAATAATACTTTTTGAAAATTTGAAACTTTAAAAAGAGGCTTCTTTTAAAATTCCTACCTGCCATTGTTACATGGGGGAGGTACGCAATCATCAATGTTGTCCTGACAGTTAACACTTGTGAACCCTGCCAAACAGATGCATTCGTATCGGTTGATGCCATCCACACAGGTTGCACCATTTTGACAGGGATCAGAAAGGCATTCCTCAATGTCATCTTCACAGTGTATGCCTAACATCATAAAATCAAACACACAGATACAAGGTATCAATCAGCTATGTAATATCGTATTCACAGCTGCATGACTGAGCAATCAAATGCTTTATTCTTAAAGTATTTGGGGTTCTAGTTTTGGCACAACTTTTCACAAAATACCATAAATATCAAATTCCTTAGTATTTTGGAGTAATGCACTCTTTTCATAAAGGGTCCGTCAGGCTCTTCATAATTATAGACAAGGGATGCACTATTTGTATTCTCTCTCTCTCTCTCTCTCTTTATTTCTCTTTCCATAACTTTATGTCAAAGTTCTTTGCTTTTCTCACTCTATAATTTTCTATTTCATTTAGAAGTTCCATTTTTTTTTTTTACGAGTCTTACAACCTTTCAGGCAAGAGAGTTACATGAAGCTATATTCATTGCTTGCCATAAACACACAAAAATTAATCTTATCCCTAGAATATGAAAGAAATCTACACTCACCAGAATAGCCAGGGACACAGATGCATTCATAGCTATTTAGTTGATCCAGACAAGTAGCTCCGTTCACACATGGGCCTGACTCACACTCATCAATATCATCTGTACAGTTTGCTCCATTCCAGCCAGCAGTGCAGTTACATGTGTATCTGAAAGCAAAGGAACACATCAAATATTGTTTAGTATTGCAGAGTTTTCTCATTTAAAAAACACTTAGCATAGGCCTTTGACTATGTTGAAAAAAAAAAGTAGCACAAAACTTCAGATGGATGCTACATAGACAGTGATTCACTTAAAGACGCCAGGTCGTGGGCTTTCATGGGGAATGGATCATAATTTGCTGACACCAGACTTTGTGAAAAATACCTGTAATAGAGCTACATTTCTGGAGCACACCAAAACTAGCTGTCCCACCACAAACATTCTTTGGCCTGCTTCGGGCATTCTCGGGCCAGGGAAAGTGAGATAAATGACTTTGTCATATGGGGAAGTATACAGAGCATTACATAAGGTCTGTTGGTCATAAAACTCACAGTGATGGACAACACCTGTTACTGGGTAAGCACCCATGGTGTCAAATTCCCCATGAAAGCCCATGACCTAGCGTCTTTAAACAAAGAATTTTCTAGACAAGCGATTTTATCACTGAACTACGTATAGCCATGAAAAAGCAGCTTAGACCATATACAATGTAAGATAAGGGCATGAATCATTTTTGTTCTCACACTTGTATTATCAGTTCAAACAAAAAAAAAAGACATTGAAAATTGGTTTGGATCATCCAGGGAGCGCCACTGGTCCTCGGGGGGTATCACATGGTATACGTGTATGTTACATGCCTCTATTTCGATTAAAGATGTATGCACTCAGAAAAAAAAAACAAAGACAAAAACAGCGAACATGTTTTTCGAGGCCGTCAAATCCCAACATTGATGAGTCAGTATTATGATACAAAACGTATGATATATGCATATGGTACATGAAACTGTCAGAAGAGACAATATGGATGGCCAAGTACTGCCATGTGATACCCAGTAGTCACTGTTTCAAGTTGCATTTAATGGCTAACAGTCAGTCACTACCAACTATCCATGCATTCCTCACAAGCACTTCAAGGACAAAATTATACATGGCACCTAAGATAGATGGTTAGGTCTAGATAACCTTCCTGTGTTGAGCAATGCATACAGTGATAGATGTTGTAAACCAAATTGGTGTGGATTTACATTATAATAAAGATATACTGATCTTAGCCACTGCATAGGCACATGAATGGAATACAGAACCAAAAGTTTTGGCATAATCATCAAGCTTTGTCCTAATACTGTGTATGCTAAATAATCATCTCCAAAAGCCTAAGCTTACGGACAAGACAACATTTTTGAACGATGGATATAATAATTTACTCTTTACCAGCTTAGGGAGGAGAAATAGAACAAGCAGTGGACTGCCACTGTGTAAGTATCATGTCCTGCAGAGAATGTGGCAATCAAGGATTTTAATCAGAGCAATTAAAAGGCTGAATGCTTTTTGAGAGTGCATCCTCCTTCACAGAAACAAATTTCGCTTCAGAGGATTCCAATTTCTCATCCAATCATACTTCTGTATGATGGGGATGCAATCAAGGCCAAGATCAATGACTGTAACAGTAAAGCGCCTTTGCGGGTGAAGCATTTCATTCGCTTCATGAAGAAAGGAGAGAAGGTTGGTGCAGGTAGGCGACACTCTGCAGCACCAGCATCATTTCTAGACAGAGGAAAGGATTGAAAATTACAAATAGACGTACAGCATAGGCTGATTTTTCTGCAACACATCTATGAGACCAATCTGAGACCAGACATTGTCATTTCGTCAACACATCTGAGGAAAGTTATTCTGATAGAACTGACAGTGCCAGAGGAAGGAGGGATGGAATGTGCACATGAGAGAAAACTGTCGAAAGTATGAGGAACTTATTCTGCGCATTAGTGACAGGCAATGGAAAGCAGAGATGTTTGCAGTGGAGGTTGGGAGCAGAGGTTTCTCTAACGAGACCCTGGGTTACATGCTCAGAAGGCTGGGAATGAAGACTAGAGAAAGGAAGACACTAGAAGAGCAGGCATGCGCCTGCGCACTGAGATCTTCCTTCTGCTTGTGGTTGAAAAGGAATGACGTCACCTGGGTGGGTGGGGATCATGACACCTAGGTTACCAGCCATACAAGATGACGCGCTCTAGCTACTGACGTGCATCCATAGTGATCGCACATTTTTCCCCACCAGTGATGAGTGTGCATCTATTCTCAGGTTAGTTCAAAATCCGTCTGGCCAGGGGCAGAGGCACATCATACTGTGCGTCTGTCTCAGAAACAGATTTTATTTAACATCTTTTGTCGCATCCTGGCTACTGACGACGAATGCGACGGACTAACCTGTTTATATCTGATTACATACCCCTTTGCCTGCAGATTAAAGGGTTTTTACGCCAAATTTTGGTTTTCTTCATCTGTATGTCGAAGCATGAGTAAGGGAGCCTGAATGAGAGACAGGTACCATGAAAGTCAACTTGATAATGCAATGTTTAGGCATGGCATTGTCATCACTAATGCCAAGGATAGCTCATTTATGTTAATCATAAATTGAGTGAGCAACTCTTACATTTCAGTGTCTATATATTGAAACCACATGTATTAAGATCATGTTCATAAATGTATGTTTATAGAGATGATGACATGTAAATGGGTTTCTAAACAGTGAAATAAACCATCATTGTGTTTTGTTAAAAATTTCTGATATAAACCTATTCTGTTTGTGTATGTTTTGATGGTTATTAATTGAATAAACAATCATTCTCTACTAATGGGCTTCTGAAGAGATGACAGATGTCACCCAACCAGGGGAGCGTTTCATGAAGAGTTTTGTCGGTGCTTTTCACTGACAACTACTATGAGCTACTGAAAATCCTCACATCTGATTGGCTGAGAGCAAATTAGTCAGTGAAAATCACCGACAAGACTCTTCATGAAACGCTCTCCAGGTCCTTCATCCACACACACAAGAAGCAGACCGATATGCTTCTTGGTTGAGAAGAGATACAAGGGACCAGAAAACACACCAGAAATGCGGCCACTCTTCCACCAATAAGAAAGGTAAATGGCATAAAATCAAGTGGTTTGTAAGGACTACAGACAGACGAACAGCAATAACACATAATACTACATTGGGGTTGGAGACCCTTACACAGGAACACAAAGCGATCAAAGACTTAATCTTCTGTACAATTCAATCCATCATAAGTTCCCATTAAAAAAAATAGAACTGCATCAAACTTGACAAGGATATCCTTATCACATCTTATTCAGTACTCATTTTCATTCGGAATGTTTGCACAATGGATTGTGCTCCCTATCAAAATCAGTTAAAGTACATCTGTTGACTCAAAGCCAAGTTAAAATCCAAAATTTGATTATCTCCACTTGTATGGAAAGCTATCATAAATTTTCTGCTAGCCAAAACTGCACTTGCAACAATATCAGATATTACAGCTGGATTTCAGTACCCCACATACAATCAACTGGGAATCCTTACGAAGACTGCACCACAAACCTCTCTTGCTTCTGGAGAGAATGCCACTTGAAAATGACACACCCTGTATCAATAAAGAGTGTGCTGCATGATAATAGAATCTATGCCAACTCGAATAGAAGGAAAAATTGAGCATGCACAGCATAGAAGAAAGAGAACAAACTGCAACTGATGAGCAATCGAACAATGGTGAAATATCTGAAAAGGCATCTTCCTCACAGGAGCATTCACCATAAGAACCAGCAGTTTAATAACTACCAGTTTGTATCCTGTTCATACTGAATAATTCAGGCAAACTACAGATGAATTGCATGTAGAAAGCTTATTTAAGCGTGTGCTTGAAGAATGGAGAATAACATGGCAAATTCTAGATGCAATGTACAGAAATGATCTACATCATCATCTCTTTCCAAACTAATTTTTTGCATTTATTCCAATTTCTAAAACTTGTTCATAATCCAGACTGATGACAAAACATCAGACAGGTGTTCCCTTACCCATTAACACCATCCACACAGGTCCCTCCATTGGCACAGGCATCGGGCAGGCAGTCATCAATGTTCTCCTCACAATGGATGCCACGGAAACCGGTTGGACAGAAGCACCGGTAGCCTGCGACCTCATCAAAGCATGCAGCCCCATTCAGACATGGTGAGGATGAGCATTCATTGGTGTTCACTTCACAATTGTACCCTTCAAAGCCTTGAAGTGAATGAGAAATATGAAAATAAGAGGTCATATCAGTACAAAGGGATTACAGGGGGGTCAAGCAAATGTCAAAGATAGTGCAATAGCTTGGATTCGGCTTTGAGCCCCAACTAAATCAAATGCATGCAAAATTACTTTTTAAACCCATTCTCCATTAGATCAAACAGATTATTCATCAGCTGCTACAAAGTATTTACATTTGCTATTACACAGACAGGCAGCCACAGATTCTAATGACAGAAGAGGGATAAACTGACCCATTCCCTCTGCTAAATCCCCCCCCCCCCCCCATGACCGTCATACCCCAGCCCTAAAAACTAAGAGATTTGATGCATAAAATATAGAAACATACTCAGAGAAAATGAAATATCCATCTACAGCTGCAAGACAATAGTACTACAATTATACATATACATGCATAGAAGACAAAAATAAGTGCCCCTTGACTTGATCATTGCTTCAGTCACCATGGATTAGAAATACAAGCATGAGACTGAAGCATGATGTAGAGTGTTGTAAGGCAACAAAAACAATAAACAGAAACAAAATTTTCTTACCTTCCACACAAGCACACTGGTAACTTCCATCTGATCTTGTGATACAGGTTGCATTATTCTCACACTGGTCGAATCCTGGGTCGCAAGGGTCAAAGGTCACATTGCAGTAAGTCCCTGTGAAGAAGGGCTGACAATCACACCTGAACCTGTCAGGTCCGTTGAGACAGAGGGCACCATTCTGACATGGGTTAGAGTCGCATTCATCAACATCTTGATTACAGGTGGTCCCCGTCCAACCAGAAGGACAGATACATCTGGCAAAGAAAGCAAAGTTTATGCTCCAGTCCACTAAGTTACATTGATTGATGGGGTGCTTCAAATAATACAATACTGACAGCTCTAAGGTAAAAGAATACCCTTCTAAACAGTATGGAGCAGTAAATGAATCTAGTAACTTTCAAACCCTTATTCAAATCTATAGCTCTCTAGATTTTGCAAGTTTCAGAAAGTTTCATGGTACAAACTATAAGAAATTTCCAGTTTCAGTTGCATCGAATACAATCGCTCTCTGTCTTTTCTGCAAAAGTGCTAAAAGGTGCTATTTATATCATTCTATATACATGTGATTACAAGCAAAATCACACATTTGATTGGATCTTCTGAAAGAAGTGACCTACAGTTTTAGCTTATCATCATGAGTATCATGGGAGTGTGATACTAGGTGGCAGAAATCTTGACTTTATGTTATCAAAGGAAGAATTTTCCCACTGGGTGCTACTGTTCACACCTTCAAACTCTTCAAGATTCTTTATTCTACATGCACTTACTCAAATCTATTAAAGTGGTCTATGCAAGTAGCTCCGTTCTCACATGGGTCTGATGAGCACTCGTCTGTCTCAATCTCACAAAAGTTTCCCTCATAGCCCTCAATACAGAGACACCTGTAGGCCTGGTTCAGGTCCTCACATGTAGAATTATTCTGCATGACAAATCATGACAACACTTTTACAAAATCAAGACACATAAAGATATGGCAATGACGTGATGCCACAAAATGAGTCATTTATGCCATAATCAATTCATATTCCATTCCAGCATACAAGTGAAAAATCACTCGATATAACCACTGACAAATATTTCTCTAAGTGCTTCATGGAAAAGGCACTATTTGAATTCAACTATTATTATTCATTCTTTCTAATCATACTATAATGACCACATAAAACATGTGTACACTATTATCCTTGAAATATTGTCCTAATGTTCAGTGTTCACAAAACAAAAAATGACCCACTAACCATTATTTCTACTGTTTCCATGATAGTCAAAGCTCTGTACAGATTACTTCCTGCAACCTCCCCCCCCCCCCCCCCCCCCCCCCCCGCTTATCAATGATTTATTTCAAATAAGTCACATAGAATACTTAACAAGGATTAAATAAAGATGAGCATGACAATCATGTAACACATAATTTTCATGTACTCTTGTGACAATTCATCCATAGTATATATATCCTGTAATAACCGCATTCTAAACTTCAGTCCTCGATCAAACACCTTATCTAACCCTAACCCTAAAGCTAACCTTGAATCCAGCTGCATCCCTAACCCTACATCTTTGACAAAACAAAGTCCAGAAAAATTGTTCTTTGAGCATTTGTCAGATCACTGTACCTGACACATGTTGTCTACACAATCATCAATAGGCAAGCTACAATCCCGACCAGCCCAGCCAGGCTCACAGAGACACGAGAAGCCAAGGATACCGTCAATACACAATCCATTACCGCTGCAGGAATCAGGAGAGCAGTCATTGATGTTCACTTCACATCGCTGGCCTACAGAGACAAAGAGCATTTATAACAAAGTCAGCAATCAATTTTTTTTAAATGGTTAAATGGTTGGTTAAATGGTTAAATGGTTGTTAATTTACCCGACTGCTAAGAAAGCACGTGTATGCTTGTTAGTAAGCAACGAGGGGACCAACGGCTTTAAGTCCCCTCCGAAGGACTTGGTAATGAGGATTAATACCTTACAAAAGAGCATTAGCGCATCCACTTAGTTTCGAACCCGGGTACTCCAGGTTACGAGACCACTGCTCTATCCACTGAGCCACAGCGCCTCCACAAAAAAAAGCATGTACACAGAACTTGTTCACCTTGGTAAGTAAGCAA
The DNA here is from genome assembly GCA_029962745.1 of Echinometra lucunter. Taxonomy (NCBI): domain Eukaryota; kingdom Metazoa; phylum Echinodermata; class Echinoidea; order Camarodonta; family Echinometridae; genus Echinometra; species Echinometra lucunter. The sequence goes on from CM057153.1 coordinate 27,145,541, forward strand.
TTCCATCCATAGTAATCTTTTATCTATTTCTTTCCATCCATAGTTATTTTTTATCTATTTCTCGTTCAGGTCAACATTTTTCTTATTGCTCTGAAATGGCTCATCTTCCTTAATAATTATCGCATATCAATCAATGTAAAATCATCAAATCCCATTTGATGATTTCTTCGAAATATCTCCTCTGGGAGTTGTGCGGTCACACAAAGTCTCCTTCTTACCCGTCGAACATTATCGGCCCGATGTTGGGCAAGAAAGATCGCTGCCATCATGAGATATAATAGCCCTCTAGCTATTGTAAATATTTTTGCAAATACCATGCTATATGAGATAAGATAAAAGATAAGAACATTTTCAGAATACCACTTATCTCATGATCTTATCTTTTAGCGCGCAAATAAATTAGCATTATTATGCACCAGTTGTACATGTACGTACACTATAGGCGCTTAGCATAGGTTGTAAAGATGCAAGAAAAGATAAGAAAAAGATAAGAACATTTCCAGAATACCAATTTGTGATCGTGACGTAGATAAGATCATATTTGAGATAAGAACATTTTCAGAATACCGCCCCAGGTTGAAATCAGCTAAAGTATTCATAAGCGTTGTCTGGGGAAAATGTGTCTTTAGTCTTATTTTATTTCTGAAATTCCCAACCCTCAAGGTGTCTTCAGATATGATGCGACTTTGTACCGCATTGTGCCACCACATTTTTTGTGTACAGGTCTATGGGGTATGGGATGACAAAAAAATGTCGCCAAGGCAGGACACATTTTGGTTTGCTGCCTGGCTGCAAAAAAAAATGCGCACCAATCACATTCCTAAAAAGTTAGCGCAAAAATCGTTGTCATGAGATTGTTTGCACAAGATTTTGACAAAATTCTCTCATATTTCAGAGTTGACACGTTAATGCGTGTTCATTAGCATAAGTGGCGACACAAAGTCCCATCACATCTGAACACAAAAAATGTGACGGCACAAAGTCGCATCATATCTGAACGCACCTTTAGTATTTACACCACAGGTGTAGTGCATTGGCCAGGACCCTTACCTTAGCATAAGTAACTTTTATAGCTCCTGCATACACACAATTAGTATAACTGGGTAAGCCTACCATATTTTTTTCCTTGTAAAGAAAAACAAATAATTACCAAAACAACAGAGAAAATTGCACAACTCACCCATAAATCCAATGTTACAATCACAGTAGAAGCCAAGAGGGTATGTTTCAAGGTCATTCACAAAGTCGGTGCAGTTGGCACTGTTCTCACATGGGAAGACCTGGCATGGTAAGAGAGAACAGTCGTCACCACGGTACGGGACTGGGCAGAGACACTGGTAGGAGTTGATATCATCAAAGCAGGTGCCTCCTCTCTGGCAGGGGTTTGATGCGCACTCGTCAATGTTGATCTCACACTGTGGACCTGTGGTATTGGAATGATCATATAATAGATGAATTTCAGGCAGTATGTGATGCATGACACAAGAAAAGGTGCCTTTCAAGAACTTTCTAGTGACTGAAGCAGTTGGCAAAAGATTTGAACACTTGTAGAGCCTATTGTTGCAGAAGAAGAAAGGATATCAAGCCATGTCCTCATGTATCAACACTGATATTGATGATGAACAAGGTAAAATGCAATTTCATATCCTGGACATTTATTTTCATAACAGAGCATGGTTACGGCCATGAAGAAGATGCGCTACATTGGAGATAACAAATTGATACTGCATTCTGTAACTTTATTGCAGATCCAAATGAAAGTTGTTTTACTTTCAAAGGCAGTAATAAAAAAAAAAAATGGTCCAATAAAAAAGTAATACAATAGAAGCTTAGGAACACATCTCACAATGTCAGTCTTTTGAAATACATATATTGACATGATCATCTCGATGTAAATGCCCATGTTAATTGAACATACATCACCCCGGTGAAGTAATGCAACACATACATATGAGTAGAGCTGTATTCACGACTGGATTAATTCATAGTCATCTCTAATTCTCTCTCTCACCTGTGAATCCTTCTAAGCAGATACAAACATAGCCATTGATTTCATCCACACATTCTCCATTGTTCTGGCAAGGGGCCGAGTTGCATTCATTTATCTCAATCTAAGGAAAAAATAATAGAACAAAGGAAACATAGACGGCACATTATCTTGGTACTCCATCCATATATGCCAAAGTTTTCAACACGAAAACATTGCGAGTGATTTTTTTGTTTTTGTTTTTTTGTGGTTATGTACAGATGTGCATGACCTGCATAGGGCTTCAACATACAAAATCTTAATACTTTGGACTTTATGTAAAATGTAGTTAACCCATAGGAGTACAGAGCTTTTTAGAGGTCTAAATTAATCATCTTCAATCCTCAAATTGGCAACAAATATTATTTTTTCCACTCTTACATACTTTGAAAAAAATAAATATAGATAACTTGAACCAAAATGAATTATGATTGCAAAATTCAAGCTGTAACTGCCAATTTGAACAAAGAAATAGTGATTATATAATATTCACTGCATTGCCAATTTAAAGAGTTTAATGATTAGTTACATTTAAACTGCTCTATAATTCGAAAATGCAACAACATAATGCATTGGGAATGGACTCAAAACTTTCAGTGAATTTTTCTCTTTCTGCTCATGTAAAGTGTGTAATGCCAAGCATTCTGGATCAGCGGATACTGCCAAAGCGTCTCCTAAAGGAGACACTGTACATGTACCTCTATGGGTTAAAGCAGTTATCCCTTGCAAAAAATGAATAAATAATTTTCTAAAACATGGTTTGAATTACCGTATATTGACTTAATAAACACTTAAAGGGGGTACCCAATGCTGAAATAATGTTAGCTCATTTAAAAGAGCATGATTTTGTTAGCAGAAAATCATCTGCCTATAGTTTTTTAAAAAGTCGTGTTGCCAAGGAAACCTCCAAATGTGGTAAGATTTCAGGATATTTTTGACCCCTCAGCTGTGACCCAGTTTCAACTGGATACCCACTTTTACGTCAAAATGATGTTAAAGTGGGTTCCTTGTCGCGCACTTCTAGCAAAATGCGCGTAAGGTATAATACATATTGTACAGTCTAGCGCGCAGCACAACTGCAATGCACGAAGTGGGTACCCACTTTAATGTCATACCTCATACTCAAATTTTTTGGTCAGCTCTTGACTTTTTATGAGAAAATTAGCCAAAATGCATTGATTTTGATTGAAAATCATCATATTTTTAATGTAATTTTTCTTAGAATTCTATTCTCGATCATATATCAAAAAAAAAATTACCATTGTGTAATCACTTTAAGGTTTTCAGACCAACTCTTACATCTATCATCTTATCAATCCTCCCCCTAAAAAAATCTTTGCAAGCCTCTGTTGACTCAATTGAGCAAGACATGAAACATACAATTACACATAATCCTCATCAATTATGATTTGAAGAGGATATATAGGAACTACGTATTTTTCTATATCCAAACATATGTTACTATGATTAAATGAAATACAGCTAATTCATTTTAAAGAAATAAGAATGGATGCATCTGAGCTATTTTGTGAAGAGTGAATGAAAAAAAACAAGGTACAATCCTTTGTTATTGCTCATTCAACATATCAGCTCTAAATAATAGTGTTACAGGTGGTCAATTGGTATTCAATGGCTTACCTCACAGAATTTCCCTGTATATCCAGACAGACACAGGCATGTAACATCAGCAATCCCATCTAAACAGGTTCCTTGGTTTTGGCATGGTTCACTCAGACACTCATCAACATTGATGTCACAATTAGGCCCGGCCCAACCATTCAAGCAAAAACAGCGATATCCAGAGAGAAGGTCCACACAGAGGCTGGTGGAAGGGTTGCAGGGGGAGGACATACATTCGTCAATTTCCTGCTCACACAGGCGGCCTTCATACCCATCAGGGCATTGACAGGTGTAGGATAGGATGCCATCTATGCAAGTAGACCCCCTAGCACACTCATTATTGATGCATTCATCGATATCCACCTCGCACTGTTCCCCTGTGAAAGCAGGATTGCATTCACAGACATACCCAGCAAAGAGGTCTACACAGGTTGCATCGTTTAGGCAGGGGTTGGATGCACATTCATCAATTTCTATGTGACAGAACACCCCTTGCCATCCAGTGGCACATACACATTGAAACATCCTATTGGCTGATTCGGCCTGGCCTCCTCCACTGGCAGTTGTAGGGGTAGTCAAGTCAATATCCAAGCAAGTTCCTCCATTTAAGCATGGATCCTGATCACAATTCACTATGGTCAAATTACAGAACACTCCTGTATATCCTGGCAGGCAAAAACATGAATATTCATCCACTCCATCAATGCAAATACTTTCAAACTGGCAGAGATTTCCCAGGCAATCATCCAGATTCTCCTCACAAAAGCGCCCCTCAAAGCCCACAGGGCACTGACAGCGAAAATCCCCTATCAAGTCAATGCACGTTCCTCCATTGGCACATGTGACATTGTTGACTATACAATCATTGGTGTTCACTTCGCAGTTCAACCCTTCAAACCCAAGCAGGCAGTCACAGCTGTATGCATATGAATCAGGTGCCTCCTGGCATGTTCCATTATTTTGGCAGGGGTCGGAAGTGCAGGGAGGGAGGAGGTTACAGAAGGGGTCAAAGGGTCTGGAGTCATCAGGACATAGGCAGGTGTATCCATTAACTTCGTCAAGGCAAGTACCCAGGTTGCATGGATTTGACAAACATTCATCTATGTTGACTTCACACAGCAAGCCTGTGAATCCTGGTATACAGATGCAGCTGGAAAGTAAATAGAATTTGATAATAGGGTAAGTAAGTCAAAATATCTGAAATGGTATTTTGCAATGTAATTTTTGTTCCCCTGACAGTTTCAAAGAAAAAAACTATCATTTCATCATACACAATCAAAATGGGAGAAATATAAAGCAGATTCAAATCTAGAGCACAGTGGGAACTGCTTTTCAAATATAAGATATAGAGTATATATGTATTCTTAGGACTTGTCAGGAATAAAAACTGTAGATGAAGACTCACCTATAACCATTTATCCCATCTACACACGTTGCATTATTCTCACAGGCATGACCTTCACATTCATCTATGTTGACCTCGCACAGTTGACCCCTGAACCCCGATCTGCATACGCAGGTGAAGTTATTGACCCCGTTGATGCACTCTACTGTAGTGTTTGCAATGCAGGGGTTGGACAAGCATTCATCAAAGTCCCGTGAGCAGTTTCTACCTTCATATCCTGAAAAAGCAAGAAAAAAGAAACTTTGATTGATTGTTCAAATAGCTGACTACCTTAACCAGTTTCATTACAGAATCATTCTATTCACCTGACTGCAGTGTCATTGTTGATGATTTGCATGGAATATTCTAAGGCTATTGTATAACACGTACTCCAGCAGAAATATTCTGTACAAATAAAATTTCTTATGATGTCAGCCAAGGATCATGCACCCAAACCCTAAACCTGGCTCATACCCAACTGTAACCCTAAGCTTAACCTCATACATTTGATGAACTACAGCCAGAAGCAACCATCGTCAGAGTAAATGTCATGACAGCTTCCAAACAGCTTGAGCATCCAAAACAAAAATTGCACACACAGCATTCTTTTTGTTACCTGATGTGCAAATGCAGGTGTAATCATCAATCCCATCTACACAAGAGCCTCCATTCAGACAGAGATCCAGTGCGCAGTCATCAACGTCAATCTCACAGTTATATCCTTCATAGCCGGGGCTACACTGACAGGTGTAGTTATTGAACAAATCCACACATGAGCTGTTGTGTAAACAGGGCTGACTGAAGCACTCGTCTATCTCAAATTGACAATGGTCACCAACATAGCCTGTAAGATATCCAAGGACAAAAAGTTGATTGGCAGAAGACAACACAAATGTTTAAACAATATTTTACTTATCACTGAAAAGAAGTATTAATCACTCTTGTAACAAGGCGTTTGCGATGTTGTGTCTCGCCCACTTGTGAAAATAACTAGAAATATCGCGATCTGTGATGGCACACAACAGAACTGTATCGAAAGCTCATTGTGAAATAACTGGGATGGAATAACATTTGATAAAATATGAGAAGGGTTTTTTATGAAATGGTACTGCATTTTCACGTGCATGTACTTTCCCTGCTTCTTGACTGGACCATAACATGCAGGTCCCCTTAGTGCATCTACAACCCAAGTTTGATAGATAAGTGTCACATGGTTGCAGAGTTTTGTGTCATAAGAGAGTCTTGCACGTAAACTTTAATGTTTGACCTGAAATGACCTTTGACCTTACCATGTGACCTATGACTGGACCATAACATGCAGGTCCCCTTAGTGCATCGACAACCCAAGTTTGATAGATAAGTGTCACACGGTTGCAGAGTTTTGAGTCATAAGAGAGTCTTGCACGTAAACTTCAACGTTTGACCTGAAATGACCTTTGACCTTACCATGTGACCTCTGACTGGACCATAACATGCAGGTCCCCTCAGTGCATCTACAACCCAAGTTTGGTTGAAAAGTGAGTCACGGTTGCAAAGTTATGTGTGATAAGAGAGTCTTGCACGTCAACTTTAACGTTTGACCTGAAATGACCTTTGACCTTACCATGTGACCTCTGACTGGACCATAACATGCAGGTCCCCTCAGTGCATCTACAACCCAAGTTTGGTTGAAAAGTGAGTCACGGTTGCAAAGTTATGTGTGATAAGAGAGTCTTGCACGTCAACTTTAACATTTGACCTGAAATGACCTTTGACCTTACCATGTGACCTCTGACTGGACAATAAGATGCAGGTCCCCTTAGTGCATCTACAACCCAAGTTTGATTGAACAGTGTCACACAGTTGCAGAGTTTTGTGTCATAAGAGAGTCTTGCACGTAAATTTTAACGTTTGACCTAAAATGACCTTTGACCTTACCATGTGACCTCTGACTAGAGCATAACATGCAGGTCCGCTTAGGGCATCTACAACCCAAGTTTGGTTGAAAAGTGAGTCACGGTTGCAGAGTTTTGTGTCATAAGAGAGTCTTGCACGTAAACTTTAACGTTTGACCTGAAATGACCTTTGACCTTACCATGTGACCTCTGACTGGACCATAACATGCAGGTCCCCTTAGTGCATCTACAACCCAAGTTTGGTTGAAAAGTGAGTCACGGTTGCCAAGTTATCTTTCATAACGTTTGTGAGGGACGGACGGACGGACGACGGACGGACGACGGACGGATGATGGACGGACGACGGACGGACGACATTTGGATCCCTTAGTCTCGCCTTCACCTCCGGTGGGCGAGACAAAAATGATTCAAAGTATTTCATCCGGTGGTCAAAGTGTTTCTATTTTGGGAAAATTAACAAATAATACATTACACTAGTAATGAAATGTTCACCATTTTGACCATTTGTCCCATAAAACAAATTAAGTTCAAATTTGTTTTCAACAAAATATGAGCCAACATTTATATTTTGCAGACCCCTAAAAACAATCTGACAAATTGTGAAAACCATCTCTTTTCACGTTGCATTCACAGATATTTTTTAAAGAAAATTTCCCCCATAAGATGAAATATTCCTTTTCTAGCTTGCAAGAGATATTCTGAAATTGGGCTCCCTTCCTCTTGCATACAGCGGCATGGCCAAGTTATTGTCTGTAATATTAAAGGCATTGGTTAACATTGTTATGATTTTAAAAAATCTTGTTTTGTTACTTGAAAATGGGATAAACATAAGGGTTATAGTGTAAAAATACCAGTCTGAAAGTTTCAAAATATAATATCCACAGGAAGTAATTTTAAATTTCAAAAATGCGAACCAATGTTTGAAAAATATACGAGGGTCGGTTGCACAGAATAGACATAAGGAGTGTGCATGTGCGTATGACTCACCTTACCGTACTGTGTGTATTGGCGTATCACGCGGCGGGAGGCACATAACGGCATTTTCAAATTCAAGCAAAGTGGTCCTCTTAGTGATTGTCTCGTGAGACAAAGGATAGTAAAATCGCCGTTTGCATCTAACTTACACTTTTTCATTCCAAATTATGGTTCGTTTCAGGGTTTTTGAGTACAAATACAAGTACGTTTGAGTACTGGTTTCATCTTAGTTTGAGAATTTTTTAAATCAGCTACTCACAAAGTTAGCCAATGCCTTTAATGGAAATACAACCTCCATCTTACCAGGTAGACAGTAACACTGATAGGAGTTGATCTCATTAAGACAGAAGGCATCATTCAGGCATGGGTTGGAAGCACATTCGTCTATCTCAATCTCACAGCTATGTCCATGGTAACCTAGCAAGTAAAAAGAAGGATTATCTTATATTTGAAATAAATATCAAAATCTGATTCCCATTGGCACAGTTAACTACCGGTACTTAAAATATGCAAATGCAAAATGAAATTACACAAATGTAGTGCACCTCAGTGTTGCAGTCAAGGCCCAAACCCTCAAGGCAAAGGCCAAGGCCAAGTTATGCAAACCCAAGGCCAAGGCAAGGCATGAAAACCTCAAGGCCAAGGCCAAGGCCAAGGCATAAAATATAACTAGAAAAGGGCATCAAATAACAAAGGGGGATCGCGTATGCACTAAAGCAGCATATAAGTATAAACATTGACATTTCAATTGATAAAATTATTTTTAAGTCAATCACGAATTGTATCTGTTATCTGTAAAAGAAGTATTCTGTTTTGTATTAGACATCTGAGTCAGTGGCATAAGGAGCCATAAATTTTGAGGGGCAGAACATGGCATATGAGGCACAATTTCTAAATAGTTGCGAGCGAGCCAAAAAATGACATTTTAAATAAACATTTTGGGTGTGGCTAATTTATGTCTTAGACCAGCCCCCACAACTTCAGAGCAACAAAGAGTTGCACAATCTTGCACAACATAATTAGGGCTACAGATAATTATGGATAAGAACATTTGAAATGATAAAGCAGCAACTTTAAATGTGCAAGTCTTTATCAGAACAGACTTTAAACCATTCTCTTTCAAAACTTTGTCGAAACAAAAACTACAATAAACTCTATGTCAATCTGACATCTGTAAAACTTAAATAAAATTATTTGGAGAGTATGTAGGCCTACACAGCACATTCACTGGTCTTTGAGTTGTTCACTACTTAATGCCCCCCCCCCCTCTTCCTCACTTTCTGCTAGCAAATAAAATTAGATTACATGTACTGGTGACAAGAAATGTGTACCCAAGTGTACCCAAGCACCCCCACCCCCCCCCCCCCACACACACACACACAATGGGCTGTAACATACTGCAGTAACCTACTTTTACTTTGTAATTATTATCAAAGTCTGCTAATATTTGCGTAAAATTTTGTGATATATACATTTCAATGCCTGTTATGACTACATAAAATTTTCATTAGATTTAAAGAAGGTTTATTTTCACTGAACAAAAAATACAACAAAATATTTAAAATCATACTTGTATTAGTAAATGCCTTGAAAATGCCTTGAATTTTCTGGAGATTTTCAAGGCCGCAAACCCTCAAGGCCAAGGCCAAGGCATGCTCAAGGCCAAGGCATTGAAAAAAACGGCCTTAAGGCCAAGGCCTGGCATCAAGGCACTACAACACTGGTGCACCTACATGTACTATTTCTTATAACTAAAAAAACAAACAAGATGATACCCTGAGTATCATTAGAGCTGTGAGGTTTGTGGCATATCTAATTCATCATCACATTCTCGAAATCCAAAGGTCAATAGTTCATATCAAATATATAAGGTTTCTTACAGACTATAACATTTTGCAACATTTCTTTCAACACATAATAAACTCTTTGTGTGCTATATTCTTTTCAAAAATGGCAGTTGTTTAGCAGAATTAAAACAAAGTATAATATAATATAGATTATCAAATAACTTATAGTATTACCAGGGGCACACACACAGCTGTAGTTATGACCCCCTTCTGTTTCAGAACAGTTGAGGGCACCATTTAAGCAGACATCCACGCCGCAAAGATCCAAGTCCACTCCACAATGAGTTCCATTGAATCCTACATCAAAAGGAGCAATTGAACAAATGAAGAGCACATTAGGAAAGTTACATGCAAGTGCAAGAAAGTAAACATTACAAAAGTAATTTAAATAAAACAACGGAATATACTATCAAAGTGGGCTCAAGAAAGTGTGACATCTTCTCTAGCAAATTCCTTTCTTTCAATTTCCAGTAGGATTAATGTTAAAATTGCTACTTAAATCATAACATTTCCACATGGCATCTGTAGTTTTAAAACAGCATACCCTTTAAAGAAGCCACAATATCAAAAACATCATACTGCAACTAAACATCCTATAAAATATAAACATTTTGCTTACCAATGCTACAATTGCAAATGTAGGAGTTGTCCCCATCTACACAGGTCCCTCCATTCAGACAAGGGGAGGATTCACACTCATCAATATTGAGGGAACAATTTGGTGAGGTAAATCCTGCAGGACAAATGCAATGATAGCTATTGATTCCATCCACACAGACACCCCCGTTGGCACATGGACTGCTTCCACATTCATCCGTATTTACTCCACAATGCTGTCCCTTGAATCCTGGTGGGCAGAGACACCTGTATGAAGTGGTCTCATCCACACAGGTAGACCCATTTGAGCAATTGTGATTGGAGCAGAAGTCTATATCCACCTCGCACCACTGACCCGTGTAACCGGCCCCACACTGGCATGTAAACCTAGTGGCTTCTTCAATGCAGGTTCCATTGTTGGTGCAGTTATGTGTGTCACAGAATGGGATGAAGGTTTCACAGTTTTGGCCAGTGAAACGCTCAGGGCAAAGGCACATGTATGATGAGCTGTCAATGATTTGGCAGGTTCCATTTTGTTGGCAGGGGTAGAAGGAGCAGTTGTGGAGGGGGATCTCACAATTAATGCCTGATGGAGGGAAACAATATTTTAAAAAAATAGTAAAAATAAGCATTACATTCAGATACAGTGAATGAAGAAAAATATAGTCTAAAAATAAATATTCATTAGAAAAATAAAAATCTGTAAAGTAACCAACAACCAGTAAAACACACAAGGCAATTGCCACTAATGAACGGACAATTTGACAGATTATAGGCATAAGCCAAAACACAATACCAGGTGTACAAAGAAATTGTACATTTCACCGAATATCAAAAGTGCACTGTGGAACCTGATAAACATTCCCTTTGTCAAATATGATCTAATCCTACCAAAGGCCCAATCCTTCTTTATTTTTTATCATTCCAATACTGACTCACCTCCAAAGAGTTCCTCATTACAGATACACATGTACTCATCAACCAAGTCTTCACACCTTCCCCCATTCACACAGGGACTGGATGCGCACTCATCTATATCTTCACTACACGTCATCCCTGTGTAACCAGGAGGGCACACACAGAAGAAGAAATCAATCAGATCTATACACTGCGCAGCGTTCTGACAAGGCTGGGAGGCACACTCATCTATGTTTGTCTCGCAGAGCTGGCCACTGTATCCTGGTGGGCATTCACATCTACAGATCATTTGGAGACATACAATGTCGAGAATTAATGAAATATGGACAGCAATATTGCTGGAAAGGGTCAGGAAATGGAAAATATCACAATGAGCAAATTAGGTGTCTGAGAGAAATGTTTTACAGTGAAAGGTCTCTAGAATATCTGTCTTATGTTCTCAGTCTTGCAAATTTCTTGAATAAATGTTTTTTTATCCAAGAGGAAACAAAATATTCTTGGAGATTTTGGTTCAAATCAACTTTAGTCATGACAACAGTATACCAGGCAAAATCCATGGAAGTATTTCAAATTCCTTTCACATACTGAACCTTAATAACAACAGGAGTTATGCATGTAAAAAATTCTTCAAAATAAATATTTTATAACTGAGACCCTATTTCACTATTTATCAACTAAGGCTATACAACAGGAATATCAGCTTGTTTTACATTTTAGCCTAACAGGAATCTATACACGATTAAACCCTGTGCAATTATACAATATGACTCAAGAAGGGGCCCAAAACAGACAAAGTACCTGAAAACTGCCATTACAGTACATACAAAATCACCATAATATAAAGTATATTTCTGCATATGCGACATCATAGCAAATAGAAAGAATATTTGCACCTGAAGCTATTTATTTCATCTACACAAGTAGCTCCATTTTCACAAGGATTCGGATCACACTCATCAATATTCGTGGAACAGTTCCCATCTGTAAATCCAGATCTGCAAATGCAGGAATAGCCTCCAAGAAAACTGCTACAGTTTGCTCCATTTTGGCATGGCTGGAAAATAGAAGAATCACAAACAAAATGATTTGAAAACATTGGTCTTCACATCACAACATTCTAGCAGCAATGAAACTGTGAAATAAATGAACAGTAATTTCAAATTGTTTGTTTTTCCTGATAAACAGTATAAGCATAAAGTGCAGTGATATTTTGAAGGCACCTATTGAATAACCAGATTAAAATGTGTATGAACCTTTCTTACAAAACTCTTTAAGTACCACTGAAAAGAAAATCATGGTGCCACTAATGTCTTAAATGTATCAGTTTTAAACCATAGTGATATAATAATAAAAATAAACCTGTAAAGCATTGAGAAAAAGAAAACACAAGGCTTTCTTGGTCTAAAATCATTGAACACTCCAACTGAATTGGATGTATTTGAAATCCTAAGGCACAGAAAGGCTTAACCTGCAACAAAAAGCATAATGCCCACACCCTCAAAATTTGTTCTAACTGAAATACGAATGTAACTTCTGACTATAACACTGTTATCTTCATTTTGTTCTTTTTTTTCTCTCACTCTCTCTCTCTTGTAAGCAGTATATCAAACGCCCAGACCATAGATCCAGACATACTAGGATCATGTGGAATGGATTTACAAGTTTATAAAAACACCCCAATAAATGTCATCCAGCTTGCACACCTGAGTCAAACAATAGTCTCTCTCCTCCCGACACTGGATCCCAATATACTCTGGTGGACAGAGACAGCGGAATGACCCAATCTCATCGACACATGTAGCATTATGTTGACATGGGTTGGATGCACATTCCTGAATCTCCTCCTCACAAAACAAACCTGAAATAGTGAGAACAGTGAGACAAAGTTACATGTACATTTACAAGGAGACTGCTCAATGGAAGCCAAAGGGGAAATTTTTACACATAGGAAGCCACTAAAGCAAGCTTGTCTTAAAAAGACAACTTTTGTATCTAAAAGGGTTTAGCAAATACATTTCAAGAAACAAGGAATGAACAAGGAATGATGGTCATTACATACCAGTAAGTCTAATCAGTCTAAAACTGTCAGTTGATTAATTTATGAATCATTAAAAACTACTCATTTTTAAAAAATTCATAAGAATTACAATTTTGTGCATCAGGGCTCTCAGTGCCAATACCAATGATTAGGGAGCACAGAAAAGAAAAACAGAGGGGCTATTTCAGATATTCCTTCAGTTCCAATAGATGCATCCCACATAAGACACCCTTTGAATATCATAGGAGACAAAAACTAGCCACTTGATTGCATTGCCAACTGTGGACTGCAGTCAACTTACCTTCAAATCCTGGATTACAATCACATCTGAATGCTTCTTGGGATACTGTTAGACATGTTCCTTGACCACACACTCCTGGACTGCAACTTCCAAGAATATCAGTACAGTTCTGACCTATTATATGAATCAAAATATATCAAGCACAATGATAAATGGTACAAGAAAAATATAGCTGTTCATGAATGACTATCAGTTTTTTTTTTCCTTTTAATCAGAGTCATGGAGACATTTTTTCTGTCACTCATGTGCTAGCAATTAATCTTGTTTTGCCATGTTGCCTGAGAAATTATTCAAAAGATGCGCACAAACGCTTTCATTTTAGGTGAACTGAGATAACAAAAAATGTTCAAAAACAAATTCTGACATGATATGAAGTTTTATCTTGTGAATGTTTTGAGGAAAGATATTCCTCCTTTCAAATTATCATAATATGAATTTTGATGACTCATGTCATATTATTTTGACATATTTTTTTCTTTGTTTTTCTGGCAGTTCAAATCACATGAAATTTTCAAAGAACAGACAAGATTGAGGCAAACTACATCATACTGGTAGATGGACAAGAATTAATCCTACATGTAGTAAATTGTGTTGCAGAGGCATATCACTGTTTGCTCTTTATAAACTCACCAGTGTATCCACTGCTGCAATTACATGTGTAGCTCCTCCCACTATCCCCTTCAGCCTCATCGATACAACCTGCTCCATTTTGACAAGGATCATTATAGCAACCATCAAACTCCTCACAATATCGCCCCATATACGATGGTTCGCATTGACAGGTGTATACTTCTGAAACAGGACTACAGAGGGAAATAAGTGGAGAAATGAGAGGGATCGTTACTTTGGCTTTTAATAGAGAGGTTGCCGTAGCTATTTCTAAGACTGGAAATGTAAAATGTGATTTTACTTTTTAAAAAATGTTGTCAAAGGTATTTAGAAGTCCGGCAATGTAAAGTGCTGAGGAGTTGAGTTTAGTTGGATTACAGTGGAAAGTAGAAACTCATAATGAAAATTATGTTATTATACATGTATCCAGGGTTCTCACTAGAAAAAATCGACACATGGTTCCCCCTCTGCGCAAAGCGTGTAATTTTTGGAAGTTTTACGGAATAACACCTAAAGTTAGGTGTGGCAGCAGTATATGCTATATAGCAAAAGGATGAAAAATACTTCTTGGTAAGCAGGAGTTGTCTACTAATGGCATAAAAGTAAAAATACATTGCCAAAAGGCGAAACAATCTACAAAATATATACTCCAATATTTTTTTTTTAACCCTTGTTGCCACGCGTGGTGCAGCAATTTCACACATGGTTCTTCCTTGTCTGAAATCCTTTACGCATGGTATTGGAACCATGGGTGTTATGTACTGGTGAGAACCATGCATGTATCAGGAATCTTGTTATATCAGGGTGCAAAAACAAAAGAACAAAACGACCTGGGACCAGCAAAATTACCGTTATATCAGGAATCTCTTTTAATATAATCAGGGCTCTTTATATCGGGTTTCCACTGTACTTGACTGTGGATGCAAAGGTAGTGCCTTCAAGCAGAAGCATGATACTATTGTCCTTTGGAGATACATTTACTGATCTACACATTTGCCACTCCCAAACTACATTCTTGTAGGTGAGGCAAGTACACATGTAGGTTGCTACTAAGATTATTCCTGAAATGCATCGTGCCATCATAATGGTCTCCAAAACTAACGAAGTGATAAGATTAAGGCAGGGTTGGGGTTATAAGCGGTATTGGGTCCAGGGTGGAGGTATACATATAAGGAATTCAGTTCAAGTAGGAACTTGGCTGTGGAGAAATATTTGTTGAAGCATGAGTCATAGGACTATTATTTCATTATTGTCATTAATTAGGGATATAATAATTTAATCTTCACTATCAAGACATATCTACATTTTAAATGCGATAAATGGGATATATTCACAAGTGTGTAAAATAACAACAATAATTTTTACCTGAAAGGCCTTGTAGTACATTCTCCATGCCCTGTACAAAACGGTTCTGATTGGTTTACGGTACAGTCATGTGACTTGACAGACACCATGACACGTAATCCCAATTCACATCTAAGGAAGACATCATCATTGGGGAACTGAGCAAAGAAGCTAAGTCCTTCTTGCAGGAAAGCCTTGTCCACTTCAAAAGGAGCAGCTGAGGCAGTAGGAACCAGCCACTGAGAAGATGGGTGAGTATCACTCGGGCAAGCATAAAATTCACTCTCACTGACATTGACTGGGAGGGCACTTCCTGATGATATGGATGGAGGCAAGATCACCAGTCTGTCATTGTCCTGGATCTCTACTGGACACAGCTGATGGTCAATTGGTCCACTAATCCCAGTTCCATTAGATCCATAGCAATCCTCATACGAGTTGCACACATTGTCAACAGACCAGGATATGTCGACAATTTCTGGATTTTTGTGCCATGTTACCATGCTACTCCTATTGCAATACTGTGCTGTGTTCACATGCACAAACAGTGCCAGGATGACAAAATGCTGCAGCATATCACTGACCAGCAGGGAAAAGCATGATCTTGATTTGTTGTGCATTAATTTGAAGTTCCTCAGAGCCATGATGTAGGAGGAATGTTTCCACATTCATGGCTCATTTCTCTTGGTATTTTCAAGTGTCTAATCAAATGTTTGGGCCAGTAC
>CM057153.1:27162319-27215656 GCA_029962745.1 Echinometra lucunter
AGTACCTTTTTGTCAACTGCACTGAAATTCTAGAAAGAAGATGACCAAAAAAAAAAAACACATAAGAAAATCAAGTTATTTGTTGGAAAAAACAAATTGAAGGATACCTGCCTACATACAGTGTAACTGTTTGAGCCCACTGGGGAGCATTAGTATGGAGAGCTACATGTACATGTACTTGCAAATTATTGTGGCTGCCAAGCTTTATAATAGTTGTTGATGATAGAAATCACTACAATAATCAACAAATTCTTGGAAATATTTGCCTTTTACACCCTAGGATGATACAATATCTTATTGCCATCCCATTCCTTCAATTGGATCTCAATCATCTTGATTAAGTGAAATTCTCTTTTTTTTTTTTTCACTGCTCTTCCTCCTCTGAAACTCACACACAACTTTAATGGAACACTAATTGCTTATTGTCGGCAACTTACATTTGTGTTACTGTTTGATAAAATGTAACAGCCAAGTTACCTTTTCAAGTTTTACATAAAAAAAACAAACAGATCACTGGTCAAACAAAATTTCCAACTTTCTTCTTAAATGCTGCACTACTGGTAATCTTTCAGTGTTAGGTCGATATGTGAGACTGTTCTCATATTGGGAGATCATCTCCATTCTTCAATGTCACAGCCACATCAAGATTTCAGCTTCCAGTAGCCCGTTGTCAATAGGCGCAGTCACTTATGCTTAGATCTAACCATTACATGTAGATACTGTTTCTGTTTGGAAGACAGAGGTGGACTCTAACGAAATGAACTCGGGGAAGAGGAAGAGGAAGAAGAAGAAGAAGAAGAAGAAGAAGAAGAAGAAGAAGAAGAAGAAGAAGAAAAAGAAGAAGAAGAAGAAGAAGAAGAAGAAGAAAGAAGAAGAAGAAGAAGAAGAAGAAGAAGAAGAAGAAGAAGAAGAAGAAGAAGAAGAAGAAGAAGAAGAAGAAGAAGAAGAAGAAGAAGAAGAAGAAGAAGAAGAGGAAGAGGAAGAAGAGGAAGGAGAAGAAAAAGAAACAGAAGAGAAGATGAAGAAGATGGAGAAGAATAAGAATAATAAGAGAAAGAGGAAGAGGAAGAAAAAGAAGAGGAAGAATGAGGAGAAGAAAAATAAGAAGAAACAGAAGAGAAGATGAAAAGAAGAAGAAGAAAACTTAAGTTCACTGAAATTATTTTTTAAAAATCAAATTCATTAACTTAAGATTAGCAGAATGTGTAACCAAGTGGAACTTCCCCCATCCCCCCCCCCCCCAAAAAAAGAAAAAACTTTCAATTATTTTTTAGTATTTGAAAATAAAGTGCATAATACATGGAGATCAAAATCTCCTGCTCCCCATCAATCTGACACCGTATTGTGAAGATCATCCTGCCGCGAGTTGCGGGGAGAAGAGAGACCATTTCCTGCATTATCGTTTCTACCCGCGCTGTGCACGTTAGCATGCACTTGCAAATGCAAGTCTCCTTTCTCTGTTCTGTGCGATTTGTTTATTTCGATTTTATGCACAGGACAGAACTGTGACAAAAGGGCATCTTCACTAAAATATTCACCTAACCTTGCATTATAGCAGAGCATATCATACAAAACTTGAAAGTGTAATTTTATGTTTGAATTACCTGAAAACTTGTCTCAAAATTTTACCAGTCAGCCGTTGGCACAGACGCCTTGAAGTAATGTTATGAATATGAGTAATGGGTCAAAGGTTACGCAAACTCTGTGAGAAAAAGCGGATTACGTGACCCCGCCCCAATGTAAACAATCCATCGCTTGCCAGCTGATCTGATATGAGCTGACCTAGCCTGTTTTACACGGAATACAACTTGTAGTTAGGATTTTGCTGAAAGCTGTATGAGATCATCATGATAAGCCAATGTGGTATAATCTGGACCGGGTAGGCCCCCATGATCATCTCGTAGTATTTTACTTGACGGTAAGACTATTAAAGTTAAGTATATTATAGTTTTAAGTTAGTTGTATGTTTGTGCACTTCTTCTGCTAGGCCTTCACAGGGAAAATGATAACAGTTCTACATTAGTCATTCACACATATTGCGGTATCATTCTCATGGTTAATTTACTTAATGCTATGCATTTAGTTCAAATTTTTGGTTATAGGAATTAGGAAATATTTTATAAGTAATTCAATTTTTTTGTTCGTAATAGAAATATGGAATAGGTATAAGCAAACACAATTTTTGATCATGAGCCTATCAACTATCATTGACTATCAATTAAAGACCTTTAAAAAATTCACTTTCGTAACCTTTGATCTATAATTGATCTTGTTTCAAACTTTCAACACTGATAATCTTTTGCATGTTACTTGATATGACAGAATACTAGTTTCCTGGAACAATTTCCAAATCATGTTCTCTCATTGGCTTCTCTGGCAGTTTGAATAGAGCAGTGTGACCATTTTTCAAGGACAGCATCAAAGAGGAAGGATGTCATCATTGTCATCATCAGCAACAGCAGCATCTAATAATCCACCAGCAATCATCTCCTTCCAGCACTGTGACCCATCAAACCATATACTCTGCTTCAACCAGGTTCTACAAGTCTGTCCAATTTGCAGGTAAATTTAAGTTTGATATTTTACTCTCTTTTTTTTGTTTTTGTTTAGACCAAAGTCTGCCTCTCTCTTTATCTCTCTCTTTCTCTTCCTCTTTCAATTTTAACCTCTATCTTTGTCACTTTAATTCCCCCATCCTTTTCTTTTCTCTCTTTTAATTCATTATTACTTTATCTCTTATTCTCTGCATGTATGTATGCATAATTATCTCTTTCTTTCCCCCTCTCCTTCTCTACATCTTTTTTCATTCTCTTTATTTGGGAGAGTACCGGTTCCCTTTTGATAAACTGAATCACTTTATTAAAGAAAAAGTTCAATTTTTTACCTAATTTGAATTCAAATTGGTGAGATATGTTTATGTTTCATACACCGGCGTAAATCCACTTTGAGGAGTGGGGGGGGGGGGGGGGGGGGGATGATTGACTTTTTGCAGATTTTTTTTTTCTGTCGAACTCACACTTAAGTATAAACACCCACCCCTCACCCACCTGCACAGACCCCCTTACACACATTTTAATTTTTATCTTGCAAGCGAGCTAGCCAAAAATTACCACTTTTCTGGTTTTCAATCACATTTTCAAATAGAAATTCAATAATATGATGAGCGAGCGAAGTGAGCGAGCCAAAAATAACCACTTTTCTGGTTTTCCATCGCATTTTCAAACGAAAATTCTAAAATATGATGTGCGAACCAAAAATAACCACTTTTCTGGTTTTCCATCGCATTTTTAAACAAAAATTCTAAAATATGATGTGCGAGCGAAGCGAGCGAGCGAGCCAAAAATAAGCGCTTTTCTGGTTTTAAATCGCATTTTCAAATAGAAATTCTAAAATATGATGGTTGTTTATGACAGATTATTAATACTTTTATTAACTGATTAATTCAAATATCATTTCTTCCTTAAAAAGTGGGGGGATATTTGTACACACCATCCCCCCCCCTCTCAAAAAAGTGGGGGGGGGGGGGGGACATATCCCCCCATTCCCCCTGGGATTTACACCAATGGTTTCATAGGTTGAAGTTGTAGCAGAGAAACATCTATGTTTATAATATGATATCCATTCTTAACTGTCAGTCTCTGAAAATGAAGTATCTTTCATTCATAGATTTTGATTTATTTTTCTGCATGACATGAAGATTACGTCTTGATGATGGGACAGCCACGTTTCCTCTGCCTCCTGTTAGACTGCCTTCGGTGTTTGTAAATGCTGCAACCAAACCATACTGTCTTGTCATCAAACCAACCCAAGGTTCATTTCTGCAGTAAGAATTTTAGAATATCCATGATGATAATCATTTCATTGTTTCTGTTTTTCAAGTTGACTCAGCACATTTTATTTGCTTTATTTGCAATATGTTTTATTTACCAATGGTCAAATTTTCATTGAATTAGATTCTATACCAAAGGACTCTTATCAAATACACATGAACATACATGAAGAAGGCAATATGATAAAACCAAAATATGATATGAGGGAAACAACAAGGACATTTTTTTTTTTTTTGGTATAATTCGATGAGTCTTTCATGAAGCAGCTTATTTTCTCATCCTTTGACATGGAAAAGATATTGAATTAAAGTAGTCTGGGTTAGTTTTCTATATTGTTCATTTTCATGACATAGAATATCAATTGATTAATATGCTTTCCATTTAAACCATGTTTGGAGCCAGAAGGGCATTAGGTCTTTATAAAATGATATGAGTAAATGACCTTTTAGCTCTGAACAGACAATATGATGACACTTTTTTCGTAGGTAATAGCAATGTTGCTGTCTTCAGACTATTACATAGGTAGTTCCTAATCTGATCTCGGTGTAATAAGTAT
The DNA here is from genome assembly GCA_029962745.1 of Echinometra lucunter. NCBI lineage: Eukaryota > Metazoa > Echinodermata > Echinoidea > Camarodonta > Echinometridae > Echinometra > Echinometra lucunter. The sequence goes on from CM057153.1 coordinate 27,166,706, forward strand.
AGATCTCAGTATGATAATGTATATTTCTTTGTTGAACCCTTGTTTCATCTCCTTTTCTTCAGATCCTATATGCCTGGTCATTTCTTACATGCAGGAATATCAAATTCCAAAGGTAATAACGGATAATTGTTTTCAGTTTATTTTTAATTACAAAGCTTAATTACAAAGCTTTAATTTTGTTTACTCTGACTCAGACCGAATTTATCCTTCAAAACACTGATGTACAAATCTCGATTTTGGCAGGCCTGATAATGAATATCCAGTGCATATGTATGTGTGTGTTCATCTGGTCTTAGCATCGCAAGTAGTACAATTATTCAGATAACAATTCAGTGACATTATTATTTCATATTGAGATGTGTAAACTACTTTCCTTGTGTATAAAATGCACTGCAGGGGGGGGGGGGGGGGCACTGCCATTACAAGGTGGACACCATGCTTGTACACAAAAATGCGTAAAAAGGTTGTTTTTCACAGACGGGCAATGTACCCGCGTACAGTGAAAAGGGTATCAAATTACAAAAATCAGGAAAAAAGGAAACTTTTACAACAGCTTGGTTTGAAAATACTTGTTTAGGGTGGGGAAAAAATGACAAAATACTTGTTTAGGGTATTCTGAGATCTAAGGATAATTACTTGTTTAGGGTCGATTTTGAAAGTCCATGTATAAGCATGGTGTCCACCTTGTAATGAAAGTGCCCCCCCCCCCCCCAGTACAGTATACTGTAAATGGAAATTTTCAAGCGATTAATTTTTTGCCCTCGGTCACGTTAAACACAATAGCACATTTTTTAATTTTCGTGGACGGATAGGACAACTGTATTCACATGCATAATAAACAAAATATTTTGCACGGTTTCATTTTTGTGCAAGTGTCGGGCCACGCGAAATGCGCAAGAGTTTCCACATCGCGAACTATTCTACATTTACAGTATCTTTTTTTCTTTTTATCGACTTTTACTTATTTTTTTCAAGAGGATAAGCTTATAGAGTTGATATTCATTTACAGTGCCTCAGATTTTATTGATTTTCATCATTCTGTTAACTTGTTATTTGTAGGTGTAGTATACAACTTTGATGAGAAAGGTATCCATCAGGACTCCTCAACCTGGGAACAGAGTGTAGTCATCCCATTACTTGGTTGCCATGACTACGAGGTGAAGCAAGAATGGGATGCAGAGCTACATCAGTTCTCCACATCATCTGAATGGACATCCGAGAGGTACATGCTCTATTCCTTAACCTCAGAATACTCCACCCTGCATTGATCATTACCACGTTTTAGGGTTTGGGTTAGTTGTAGTGGAATAGGGTATTTTGTATTTTTTTTCCTTTCTTTTATCCATATGAAACACAATTATATAAGATGGGTAAGAGAAGATTATACATTATACAACCAGAAGTGCATTTATTCACATTCCATACAGGAGCCATGCAAATTTGTTTCAATTACTCATGGGCTCGTAAACTGCAGTCCCTGCATTTACTGAATGAACAAATCCCCGTTCTCAGCAGCTAGTACACCTCCCCCCCCCCCCCCTCTCTCTCTCTCTCTCTCTCTCAGGCATAGTCTCATACATATACAGTTATGGCAGTTTAGTTCTGATTCCCACTTTACATCAGAACTCAATGCCACTTTAATGCCCCCCCCCCATTTTTTTCTCTCTCTCTCTCTTTCTCCTCTCTTCTTCCCTCTATATTAATTCAATAAATGCACTGAATTGAATTGAAAGGTTTATTAAGCATTATTCCACATCGCAGAGATCTACATACAAGTTGATACATCTTGCATTTATAGATGAAAATACAAACTATAAAATAACATGTATGGTTGGGGGTCCTAAAGCTACACACCCTCCAAATATGTGCAATGTGACACGTTCAATGCCCCAAACTTCCAATGTGACTGAGCAAGGAGAATATCATCCAGGTTTGCTGAAAAGAATCAGTAATTTTCCTTTATCCCTTATAATATTATTATGATTAGTTAGAAATCAGGGTAAAATTCACACCAGTCAGTTTCAAAATTAAGATCTGCATTCACTTTCTAAATGTGCATAGCTTTAGGACCCCTTCCTTTTTCTGAACAAAATTTGACACTGGAATTGATATTGGGTAGAAAATATGCGTTACTGACATTCATCTGTCGTAATTTTCACAACAAATCAACTTCAGAATATGTAGAACCAAGACATAGAAAAGAAACTTGCACAAACCAATGATATTTGTGACTTTTCAGCTGCTGAAAACAAAGTGCGTAACTTTAGGTCCCCCTCCCCCCCCCCCTTTTCATAGCACAATGCAAAATTGCAAAATAGACACCAAAATATCAAACTTCTAATAGAAAATTAGTAAATAATGATATTTACATGAAAGAATTTTGGCACATTGAAATCATGTATACAAGAAAAAATTATAGCATAAATATCATAGTACTGAATTCAGTTTTCCAATTCACTTACATTATCATGTCTATAAATGTTTTTAAAAAGCACATTATTTGTTCTCAGTCCATCGGTCTATCTTCCTATCTCTCAATACTTTAAAGATAAACTGGATTACTGGGATTTTCTAAAGAAATCCCCCAGTTTGTTTTTTCTTGGGTTGTATTTGATATGAAAGTTCCATTTATTCAACTTATAAAATGAGCCTGATTCACTCCCTGAATGTGCTCATATATTCATAATTTCATTTTGAAAGTTTTTTACTTTTTGACATCGCCCCACATCAAAAAGTAACACATGTGTAGAACCAATGAGATTTCCATTAATGCAACATGTATACGAAGCTGTCGGCGTGAGTGCCCGTAGCATAGCATATGAAGTAACGGTTGATATGTGATCATTTGAATTATTTTACTGAAAAGTCACCACAAATCATGAGTGGAATACCAGATGATCTCACTCATGTATCTTTTCATGCAAGTCGGACAATATGAGACTATTTTTAACCCATTCCTGACAGGAATTATTTAAAGCCTAATTTGATCAGCTTTCATTCTTCAAATTGGCAAACCAAAATTTTTATTTTATTGCTACATTTTCTTCTAAAACGTCATGTATCTGAAATGAATATAAATTGACGGAAATTTTGATAAGTCAAAAAGTTGGCAATTTGCAGGGGAAAACGGTGATTTTAAACTTTCTATCACATTGCCAATTTAAGGATTTTCATGCTTATTTTCCTTTAAAAAATTTTCAACATCAAACAACGAATATTAACGCAACCAAAATGGGCCCAGTTTGTGTAGAATTTTTTGCTCTTTCTGCTCATGTATTTGGTATGATTTTTAGGGCTTTGCATCAAAAGACATTAGGCCAAACCACAAAATGTGGACCTCTGTCATGAATGGGTTAATCAGTTTCATGCCAATTACCTTTTTGCTACCACTACTGTCCATTACCTTCAACATTCTTTATTCCTTCTAATTTTACTTAACAGCTACCAGGATGAAGAGCACAACTGTTTTGACTTTGTCGTTGGATTCCTCAACCACATTGAATACAATCAAACTGTGAAGAATCTCTCTAGAGCAATCACAAGAGAAGAACTCTGTCAGGACTACATTGTAACTATGACAACCAAAGCGGCACAACACATCAGCATTCACCACGCAATTAGACGAGATGGACATGTCATTCATGAACAGTTACCCAAGTGACGACCATGGGAGATCATCTTCTTGGGGAAGGAGGAAATGCAAAGTCTGATTCCTGTTACTATTTCCTACACAAAGAAACACACGCTGTACCAAGGGGCAATTGTAGAACATATTTTCCCTTTTTTCACATCTGGAAACTAGTAGTGAATACAAGTAATAGTTCTCATTAAAACAAATGTATTACTTCACTTATAATAACAAACATATCAATTTTAGAAATAAGTTTTACTGGCTCCTTTGTTCTGGTGATAGCTAATAAACTAAGTTTATCTCAAAATAACTATAATACACTCATATCTGTGACTTTGGCAATATGATGATACTTTGACATTAAAGTCTTGGATTTCCCTCAAAACCACAAAATGACCAATAAGTCAGGAATTTGACATTTTTGCATTTGAACATAGTTTGAAAATTTGGACTTTAAGTTTTGAATGATATATATATATATATATATATATATACACACACACACACATATATCATTCAAAACCAGCGCAGAATATCTTTTTATATATATATATATATTGAGAATACCCACATGTTGGATAAATAATAATGTAGACAGTAATAACTTCAAAAAGACTGTATACACTAAGGAAGGCCCGAGGCGGGCCGAAAATATATAGCTTGCCTTGCCAAGACCATGCAAAACCTTCGAAATTACAATGAGAATGAGAGGTTGTCAGACAAGCTAATCACCAGAATAATAAACGGGATGTAAAGATGAGTGACCATTCAGGAGTGCCATACGTGTGTCCTATTGCCTGTCTCACTAACAGGTTGAATGAAACTTCCCTAGTATTGACTATGAAGGGATTTATCAGATTAGGCTCAAACCTGGAATAGTTTCAAAAGAGATATACTTCTCTCTTTGATTAGATTTTCAAAGTCTCAGAGTGAATAACTTCTGTACACATGTTAATTCAAAGATTTTAGCCAGCATGCTGGCATACTTATTTTAAAAATTCACCCAAAATTTGTTATTGTAAATCATAAGAAAAAAAACACATTTATAAACTGGCCAGCAAAAGAAAGTACCCACTTCTTTCAAAGGCTGCACACAAAAATTCACCCCATAGAAATAAACAATTTTGTACACAGGTATGGTGCAATATCCATTAGTAATCACATACCCAACAGGAAGTGATTATCTTTATTACAAAGAAATAAAATGACATGTACAGCATCTTGGTCACTGAATCAAAAGTCACAAAATGTAACAGAATGAGCCGTCCAGGTTTTACACAAAAGTCAATGTCAAAGGATGAAATAAACCAGACACAAACAACAATGTTCAATAATGTGTATGTCCTCCTCGTGCATGGACACATTCCAGGCATCTCTGACGCATGCCTTGGACAAGTTGTCTGGCGTAGTCCTGGGGAAGTTCTGTCCATTCCTCCTGCAGAGCTTGGATCAATGTTTGTCGATTGGTAGGAGGCTGTTCTTGGCAGACGGGTGAGATCAAGGGAACAGCCTCCTACCAATCGGCAAACATTGATCCAAGCTCTGCAGAAGGAATGGACAGAACTTCCCCAGGACTACGCCAGACAACTTGTCCAAAGCATGCGTCAGAGATGCCTGGAATGTGTCCATGCACGAGGAGGACATACACATTATTGAACATTGTTGTTTGTGTCTGGTTTATTTCATCCTTTGACATTGACTTTTGTGTAAAACCTGGACGGCTCATTCTGTTACATTTTGTGACTTTTGATTCAGTGACCAAGATGCTGTACATGTCATTTTATTTCTTTGTAATAAAGATAATCACTTCCTGTTGGGTATGTGATTACTAATGGATATTGCACCATACCTGTGTACAAAATTGTTTATTTCTATGGGGTGAATTTTTGTGTGCAGCCTTTGAAAGAAGTGGGTACTTTCTTTTGCTGGCCAGTTTACTTTAAGAATGGCTCCCAAATTTTGACAGATGGCAGGTCAATAAATGATATATTGAAAGATGTAAAAAACATAACATTTTGAACTCAGGCTCTCTATTTCGCTATTCACTCTAAGATTCCTGTTGCGACTTATTGGTCATTTTGTGGTGGAGGGTGACATTTAACGATTCATTGTTTCTAGTATACCCTGATAGGCTAGTACTGAAGACTTATTGTACTTGGATGTTAATCACATCACACCACCATCTCAGAAAGACATTTGTTCTAGTTAAGCGACGCACTGTACTCAATTAAAAGGGAACGCATTTAATACTTCTTTTACTTCCTTTTTACTTAAAACATTTAGTATTTCAAGTTTCTATTTACAAGATGTATGCCGATCATTCTTTTTCACAGAAAAACTACAAATCTAATTTAGAAAAATACATAATGGTAAGAAACGGCCTATTATATACAAGGTATTGCACAAGCATGGCAACAAAAGATCACATCTGATGGCACTTATCAGAGTATACTGCACACAGCAGACTTGGTCTTCTTGAGAGGTGAAACACTCCTCTGTCTCTCGTACTCTGCCTGTCGAAGCTGGTGCTGGAGCTGAGCAATCTCATCTTGGTAGGCTCTCTCCTTGTTGTCAAAGTTCTGTTAAGAAAATATTGAAATATTTTACAAGAGTGTTTCATTTACAATTTCATATATTGTTTTTATCAAGTAAAGAATTTTCTATTAAATAATAATAATAATAATAATAATAATAATAATAATGATAATAATAATAATAATAATAATAATAATTAGATAAATTTACATAGCTCTGCTACTAGATCAATATACTAGTACTACTCTGTGAACGGAGCTTCCATCAGTGCTACTGCACAGACATACATGTACAATAAAAACTACTGGTAATCAACAACTTCTGAAAAAAGGTGATTCAACAAAACTTTGAAGACAGTAACAGATGGGACTTTCCTTTTTTCCAGTGACAATTTATTGATGTGCATGCATATTATTTTTAAGTACAACTTGAGTGCAATGCAGCACTGATTTTGAATAAAAAATCTTAAATGAAAGACGAAAAGGATTGATAATAATGTAAATACTTGGCTGCATCTATTAATATAGTTCATTTTTGAGTACCATACTTCAAATCCTGCATATTATGATTTGGAATTCATACACAATTTTCATATACGTTTACCTTGCTTAATTAGAAACAGGCCCATTAAGCTCTGCCATTTTGACCAGATTCATTAGAAGGCCGACCTAGGCACCCATCAATATTCATGATCAAAAATGAATAATTCATTTTGTAAGATGATTCCAAGGAGTAGCATGCATTTGTGCATGCTTTAAAACATCACGCCCATCAGCTAAAAACATGCGCAACAAATGGGCAACCAATGCGCAACAAATGCACATAAAATCAAAGTGTCACAATAAAATTGATACACATAATAGATATGAATAATGCAACAGTGTTATCATGGCGATAACGGGAGCTTATTGGCCCCTTCAAATGATCCAAAAGAGACAGGGCCTGATGCCATTCGCGTAATGATATCCACGCGTGTTGCTTTTTGTCTAGTAAATTTATTATATGTCTATGATTAGAAAACACATAGCATCAACTTACCATATTGCACCATTCCTGTACTTCTCTTGGCTTGAGAGGACCTTGAACACTCCCATCTCTACGGATGTACACATCTCCTCCTGGTGATGCATATAATTTGTTTGGCCTTCCAGGTTCAATATTGAGTTTTATGACTTTCAAGACCATATCATCTCCTGAGAGAAAACATCGCGAAAAAGAAATAATAGTAAACAAAGACACTAACATTTATTCTACAGAAAATAGAGATACACCACTAAAGGGCAATTTAATAATTGAAGGTGAATTGCGGAAAGCGCAAATATCAGACTCTATCAGAGAAACGTGGTGGGTAAAAGATGTTATATAAAAAGGATAAGAAGAAAGTGAAGAAACTTATGAATTTTTCTGACTGATTAGGGAATCTCACCAGAGTTAATAGTCAATCAACTGCAATGTACGTTATTTATGTTACAACTGGCTTATTTGGTGTGCATGAAAATATCGGGTTTTATTTATCAAATAACTTCTTTTCATTTAATATTTGTTGTATTTTTTTCTAAATTGTAGTAGTAACCTTGGAATCTGTCCCTGCGTGCCCGTTGGGCATGAACTGGGATGAAGTGAATGCTGTACATCTGAGGCAAAACAGGCGGATCAAATTTCTTGATAATCTGGTCAATTGCAATTCTGACATCATCTTCTTGCTTGTGTGACATAGGAGTGCCTTGGACATTACCTGCATTTAATACAAAATTTATGTCAGACAACCAATATCAGGACAACTCCCCCCGGGACTGGGGTTGTGCTCCAGGGGGAGTTGTCAGGTGGGAATTGTATTGGGAAGTTGTCCTAGAACCATTCAAAATACAGGCTACATTTGGGTGATGACATGTGCTTTACATTGTACATGTAATATACAGCCAAGGGAAATAGTCTCTGGAATCTAATATTAGAGTAATAACATTTATGTTCTTATAATATTCAGTTATTCACCTATATGATATAGATATAGATTTCTAAAAAATTGCCTGACATTTCAATCTTTAGTTGGTATACATATTTAGAATCTTGAACAATATGATAATGATGAAAATATTTTGAATACTATTTTGGTTACACTTTTAAAATAAGCGTTAAGGTGTTAACACAGCACACACATACCCTCATCGTCAACTCCAAACATCAAGGTACCACCAGAACTGTTGAGGAAAGCACAGACATATCTAGCAACTGTCTGCCCCAAATAATGCAAGTTGAGGTGGCTCATTTCCTTAAACTCTAGAAATCTTGTCTCTGCTCCAAGATGTTGTCCTTTCTGAAAGGTGAGATCATCTTCTGGTCCTTCATCCTCAATAGAAAAATTTCCCCCTTGCCTTTGATGAGGATATTTGTGAAAGATGTCAACCCTTAGGGTTCTACCAAGTTTGACAAGTCCATCTGGCACCAGCCGACACTGAGATATGTCTGCAAGCACCCTATATTGCTCAGATGGAGTTTGGAGTTTGAGGGTAGCTGTGTAACAGTCACTGGGGTGGGAGAATCGCACCTTGACATCTCTAGTATCAAGGTTGATTCCACTGCATTGGCGTGTAAGTTGTACAATCAATGATGCAATGTGAAGCTTTGGTAAATCATTATTCAGATTTCCTAAGAAGAGAGCATTTGTGCAGAAAGAAGTTTGTGCCATTGTTTCTTGAGGTCCTGTCATTCCTGCTGATGAAACTTTCCATTCTTGAATATCAACTGCATGTTTAATGGGGGAAAAAAGTCATTACTTTGTAGGAAATAAATATTTCTTAGTGCAACTTTACAACTCAGGTTTGGCAAAATAGAGGTTTCAGTTGCGTATTCAGGATAGAATTATCTTTTTGTAAAATCATGACTATTAAATTCTAGAATCTAGGTCACTCATGGAACATCACTATGTGGGGCTGTGTCAGTTTCAGTGGCATACAACTTCTACTGATGAAGAGGAAACCGTAAGAACACCACTGTAATTGGCAAAATAGTAACAGACAATTCCTTGAAATGTATTAGGCCACATAAAACTGATTCAATAGTTTCTCATCCAGACTTTTTTGAAAACAAGGAGGTTCCATGTTATTCGATATTTTTCTCAGATGGCAGCCGCTATGCTATTAGGAGGTCTTCACTATAATTTGTAATCTTTTGCCTGTCCTTCTAACTCAGATTTAAACATTTTTAATGTTACTACTTGCAGGAAAATCCTTCACTAAAAATGAATTGCCAATAAAATTAAGATTTTCTAGATTTATGATGAGATACAAAATATATGATCATAAAATTCAAAGGCAAACAGTTCAAGTAAAAGAAATGAAATATATTAATAGAGAGTGATGTTATTTTGAAGAAAAAATTAAATCAAAAGTGTGTGCATGTGTGTGGGGGTCTGCATACAAGTATAGTGTGGGAGTGGGGTCATTGTGTGGTGTTTGGAAGAGTTACTGTAGTGTCACTGTGAAGAAGAAAAAAAAAAGAGTCTTGGAAACAGAAGGAAACCTATAAAACTTGGATACTTTCAAAATATCACCATGTCAAAATAACACTAAAATTGCACTCCATACCATTCAAAACCAAGCAGTACAAATATAAAGTAGTACAGGACACATTATCACAGCATACAGTAAAAAATGAAGCTTCTTTATCCTGACCTGACCCCTTAACCCCCCTCCCCCAAAAAAGTTTTCACCTGTTGAATACTGAATTCTCTTTTTCCCATAGACTTAATACAGAGGCCACCCCGTTCCAGTACCCAGTGGGTTAAGTGATTTCAAAACATACAACTACACAAAATTTAAAACTTGATGTCATTTCCTAAGGGTAGGTTCTAAATTCGAAAGTTTCAGCTTATTTTATCAGAAATATGTAATAACAACAATATTACCAATTATTAAGTGTAAAATGACCCCAAAAGATGAAAAAAGCAAGCTGTTGCAAGGATTTAAAAAAGAAAGGGAAATCAGCAGCCCACTACGTCAATTACTGCAGAATTCCTCCCTAAAAGCTCAGGCAGCATAGGCAGCTGCAAAGATGTGCGGCCAGTGTAGGTACTGAAGATGACCAGAAGTTTACTCTTTACACAAGGTAAAATGTCAAGCCTACATGCAGCCTCCGACAAAAGATATCTACATACATGTATCTTTATTCGTTCAATTAACTTTATTACTGGACTCCAGTTTCTAAGTCATTTTGCTTTCAGTATGATGATTTTTTCGAAGTGTTTTTCTACTCACTAATGATCACTCAAGACAACACATTTGCCTATGCAAGGGAATTCATAAAGGTGAAGAGGTACGGAGGGAGTGAGTGCGAGTCAAATTAATCTACAGACTACACTGTGTTTTCATATGAAGAAAACTTCAGTAAGGAACTCAAAAGGATTCATTCATTTCGTAAGAATAAAGATTTGTAGATTACTCTTTTTTTCAAAAAGGGTGGGGTAAACAAAAACAAACTGAGCCGAGTCCAAGAGTGATACTGAGCCGAGAATACAAGTGACTGAAGGAAAAAATTCTTAAAATAGTAATTCACTGCATTTAATGTATATACATTTCATAAATTTAGATAAACTTTACTTATTGTCCTGAGGCAAAAATAGTCAATTGTGACCAATTACCAAACAGTAACAAAACCAACTGAAGTCTGAACAGTACAAGAAGACATTTGAACTCGAGTCTTGAGCAGTTGTTGAGCCCAAGGGGAGGCTGAATATTTTGTTAAATGACTTTCATAGTAACACTAACCCCGTCAATACTGAGCACTAGTCTTGTTTGTGTGAAGGAGGCGAAGTTAGACAGAAGAAGTGTAATGAAGACTTGAGGAACTAGAAGGTTTCAGGACTCGGGAGATTACTTACATTTTCATCAATACGTGGGACTGTATATTATTTGGCAGGTATTTCACAGTCACTGGCCACTTGTTCGGTTCCACCTTGTCCATCACAGTTCTTTGTTTAAGTCCATCATCATAATGAAAGAATTCATAAGACAAAAACTTTATACAAGAAAAATGGCACAAGATATAACCTATCAAATATTTAGGCCGCTTTTTCCTGCATTGTGGCCAGATTAGATGAGCGTGTTGTTTACCATTGTTTACATGGAGATCGCAGAATAGATCGAAATTCCATTTTTTAAGTCTCGTTCAACTGTAATAATTTTGATAATGGTTTAATTCGTATGAATACATTTTTTTGGTTTTTAGAAAAATTTTAATAAAATATGATATACAAAACACATGTAAAATATTTTAAAAAGCTACACTTTGGTATAAAAACCTAATTAAACTTGATTCGTCAAGTCGAGAAATAATTGGATGGTGACATCATTGACTAGCGATCCTAGAAAGTTTCTTGACCTTATTTTTTAGTTGTTTTAGGCCGGTCATATCGGCGGCGCGGCGCGGCAGCAGGCCTGCAGGGGAGTCGGCGGCGCAGTTGGGCTAACTTGGACTTGTTCTTCGGCAGCACTACTGCGCATTATACGTACGAGTACGGTGCATGCATATGCGCTATATATGCGGAGAGTTCGCCGTAAACGGTAAAGGCTCTGAGCTGAACGATCGAAGCTAGGCGCTAGCGGTCACCTTCAGCTTCATGTATTTTTAGTGTCCGATCCAGAGCGTTTAGTTTTAGCTCTAAAAATTAAACAGGAACTGAGGCTGAGGAAGACAATCAAGAATGGAGTTTGGAGCAAGATGACAGAAAATTGTTGGCACTGCACTGGAGACCTTCTCTAGAAAATAGGTAAAATTTGCACAGTTCAAATTCAATTCACCCAGTTTCAGTATATTTTAACAACATAAGACCTAGATATCTAGATCTAACTGTCATGACTGTTAACTGTTAGTAGACCTACCCTTCTGTTAGTCATGTTAGTGTAACTTGTTTGTTACTGCTTGTTAGTTTCACTTTTAAAGGCATTGGCTAACTTTGGTCTTTGTTAGTAGCTGATTTAAATTCTCAAACTAACATGACTAAGATGCTACATGATGATCAATGATGATGTGTAATAGATCTATCATCTAGTACAGAGGAAAGACTTCCTTTTGCAACAGCCACCCAACATGCCCAAATATGCTAAAGTAACGGAAGGGAGCGAGTTGGCTCAGTCGGTAAAGTGTCTGCCTTTCGAACCAAAAGACCGTGGGTTCGAGTCCAGCCAAGGTGGATGACTGAAGCCTACGTTGTGTGTTATCGTGCCCCTCCCTGTTTCATAGACGCAGGCTATGCTACAGTGGAAAACACTCTGTCCCTCGGATAGGACGTTAAATGGAGGTCCCGTGGAAAGGAGAGTCACCACCTTTGCACGTTAAAGATCCCACTGCACTATTCGTATAAGAGTAGGGGGAAACCCCGGTGTATGTGGTCCACCTGCACACTCCCAATCAGTGATATCGGGAGGAGAGACCTGAGGGTTACAGTGATTCAGTTCCCTTTCCCCCTCCCAGGCACAGGTGACGCCGAACCATTAATAATAATAATAATAATAATAACATGACGGAATAAAACACACCTTGCATGTTGGATGGCTGTCGCAAAAGGAAGTCTTGCCCAGTTGGACCTAGATCTAGACCCACTCAGGGAGCCATTGGTATGGTGAGCTGTGCAAATTTATGTGAAATGCTGCCCTCTATAGTTGGAGATAGAAATCACTAAATTAATCAACAAATTCTTGGAAAATGTTTGCTTTTTACACCCAGTATGATAACATATCCTATTTTCATTCCATTCCTTCAATTGGATCTAAATTATCTTCATCAAATGAATTTTGAGAAATCTTTTTCTGATCACTGCTCTTGTTCCTCTGTCACAGAAATGTGACAGAGAACACTACTTTCCTATTGTCAGCAATTTCCACTGTACAGGCCTAATTCAGTGCAAGGTTATCTGATGATAACCTGGCATTCGTGCAAGTGATCTAGACCCTGAAGTATGAGTAACCCTACCAGGCTCCCTACGCTCATCTATTGACAGCGCCGCAAACAGTCAGTTTGTTTCGCTTATTTTTATGAATGTAGACTCTACTCTAAAAAGAAAAATTTGTGTTTGTAATGGTCTCACCAACTCTTTGGCCAACCAGTAAACCCTCTGAAATCCTCTTCTGAAAATGTTTTGGAAGAAAAAAGACAATTTTCTTGTCCTATGAAAATAATCCGTGAATCCATTTTACAAATCGAAAATCAATGTGTGCATGCGCAGAGCAATATGAATATTCACATTTTAGAGCTTTTTGGATCGTTACGAGTTGTCATAATTACTGATTGTCATGATTTGACAGCATTATCGTGAAATATTAGGTGTCCACCGTTCACTTTGTACAGTACTGTAGCATCATGCAATGGTTTCTTATCTTATTTCTCTGTCCATTCATCTTGTACACAAGTGCATGTGTGCAAACATACGAGTGGACACTTAAACTACGATATAGGTGATTTGACTTTAGTTTGACTTAGTGTTGATTATCCACAAGTTTTAAAGTGAAGTTAATGATTTAATCTTTGATCTTTTTTTAAAAATGTTTTTATTACATGTATGATGTATTAAAGCAGTGTATACTGCCACACGCATGTGGCTATATGCAAAGGCCCAGCTTGAGGATACAGCCACAAGCGTCTCCAATAATCTGCACAGTACAGGCTATGTACAGAGAGTGTCGGTAGGGAATGGTAATGTCTCCATGATTGTGATGAGGCATTACCGTAACGTACATTGCATGAAGTACATGTACCATACATTTTGGAGATGCATGTGCATGTAGCTTTATCCTCACTCTTCACATCGGGTCTTTGGATACAGCCACACGCATGTGGCCGTAAGGTAGAGACACACACGTGTGGTTGTATGCACTGCCTTTTATTTTAAAAATAGTTATAAATCAGTAAAATTATAACCTTACATAATATTCCATCTTCACAGGTGTATATACAAAAAGGTTTATGAAACATAAACAAAAAACAAAACAAAAGGTAAGGTCACTGAAACAAACTGCATGTATCTTTATCCTGACCCATGGGTATCTCAGTAATCCCGCAGGCCAGACTGCAACAGTGTTGTTTTATCTTCAGTCTTCATATTTATACTATTTAGACCATCATTCAGATCTACCTCAGCCTCAGCTCAGACTGAGTTAGTTTGATTCTCTTTATTTTAGTTCTAAAAAGTTATTCAACTTGTCATCATTTTGTGTCTTGAAAATTTGAAGGAAAGAACCATTAACCAATAAATCTTTTCAAATACATATAAGTTTGTCATTGGAGAGATCTGTTATGCTTATCAGTGTTATAGCTACAGTGGTCGGCGGTGGACGGGCCCGACCAGCACGGATGATTTCCGTCCACCACTCCTGGTGGAAAGCACTGCTTCCGACCGGCACTAATTTCAGATAAGAAACTGCATTAAACGTAACATTTTGTGAAGAAAAGTAGACTTACATTCATATTTTCGTCTCTAATCTTGTTTTATTAGCCAGACCTCCCAACCATCCCGCTTTTGGCGGAAAATTTCTGCTTTTTCATTATTTTTCCGCCATTCCGATTTTTACCCCATATATCCCACTAAATTGATGTTTCCATCATCATCCATGTGTATGTGTACATGCGCAATCTTTCTTCAATATTTCCCTTTAGCGGGGGAACCCAGAAAAAGAAAATAACCTGTCAGTCAGGTATCGCGTACTCTCCATGTCACTCTTTATGATTGCCCAACACTCTATAATAAAGTACCCAGCAGCATTTTAGGGAACAGCACCCCCGTACTGTGGTGCATTTGTGCATGCAAGTAAGCTGCAGCAGACTAATTAACAAGATGCTGAATGATCCCTGATTTTCAAGTATAAGGTTACTATTGAATGCCGATGTTTGAATAAGACAATGATAGAATTACATTGCTGAAGCTTATTTGCTAAAAAAAAAATCCCACCATATTTTTCGTGAAGAGTGTTTAAATACTGTCGTTTTTTTCTTGCTGAGCGCGGCGCCGATGTACAGTAAGCTGCTATAGCTACAGGCCATCCCTAATAGGCATTGCCCCCAGAACTCAAGGGTAGAGACTCGGTAGAAACTGACTCAGTAGGCTGCTGATTTCATGACTTTTCAATATTCGTTTAACAGTTCATTTATACATATTTTGGGGCGTGATAGGGTTGATGTTTGGCTAAAACATTACTTTTAACAAATGAACTGCCACATTTGCGGATGATTTCGTGTATAGTGTGCATAATAGAAAATAGTACGCAATCGATGTTGCTGAGGTCAGGATCTGGGATTGAAATGTCCGACCACCACTAAAAGGTCCCTAGCTATAACACTGATGCTTATGTAAATGTACATGTACCAAACATAATTGATATTGCTGTTACACTCACATGACTTTGCTGTCAATCTGTCTTTGCTGTTAAACCAAGGAATTTCAAGAGCTGGAGTCACATCTAACTCATTCCCTTTGAAGTGACGTTCGATGCCGCCAGGAAAAAATATTTCAGGCATGTGCTTAACTTGATCTTCCTTGCAGATACGTAGACAAAAGTTTTCTGCCTGGCAGCAAACTTACGGGCCATTTTCAAAGGGAAATATACTTTTGTAATGATAATTACTTTTCGCTACCACTCGTCTGACAATATGAGCAGTACACAGTGCTTGCGTTTATAAGAGGCAAGCGAAAGGAAATGGTGCCAGATTTCCTGAAATATGAGTCAAAATTACTCGACTGGGCATATGTGGGCACTAATCTGACATATAACATAAATAACTGTATTTCAACAAATTCACTTTTTATTTTCGTTTGTAGGAAGTAAATGGAAATGTGTCAAATTGCAGGTTTGGGGATTGTAAAATTTTACTCTTTTTCACAGATTAAAACTGCTGTCATGTGACATACACAAATTTCTGGACACAGATAGGCTTTTGTATTCATATTTTATCATCTGTTCAATTTTCTCTCTGTTAATTCAAATAAAAGTGAAATATTAACGATATTTCATTTGTGACAAAAACCATTACTCAAGCTTTCCCGTGATGTTGGCGGCATCGAACCTAGACATCAAAGGCAACAGCATACCTGTAGATTCTATTGTGCAACCTTTCTAGAGGGACAGCTGCTTGAAGTAATTTGTTGCCAGTTGGGACTCCAGCTCTTAAAACTCTTTGGTTAAACTTACATAAAATTGTGTGCATGAAATCTCTTCACAGCCATCATTACTAAATCTATTTGTCATTTTTCACTGTTGATAATCTAGCTGACCACATGGTACACTGTAATGTCTTGCACATTATTAAACATTTTTAAATATGCATGAAATATTGATCATTGATGTCAATTTGTTGAATTTTTGTGTTGTAAATAATTTGTTTCCTTCACCAACCAATCCTGACATGTATCGGGTTGATATTTCATAACCAGATAACAGAAGCAGTGCCAGTGAAATAAAATGAAAAGGAAACTCAAAATAGAGTCTCTGCAACAGAAATGGGAAAGCCAATAAATGATGTATTACATAAGTGATACATGTCGAAGTCAGCTTTAAATTCATTCCTCAGATGCATCAAGATTTGGATTCACTTACCAGTACATGTACTATGTTTGTACAGCATAGGACCCTTTTAGCTAGGTTAGAGAAATGATTTTGTAACAAGTTTTATAATGAGTTATGTGTAAATATTGTCCATGTATGAATGGGGTTTGCTTCTTTCATGCAGAAACTCATAATTTGAATATTTTCTTTCTTTCTTTCGAACTATTCATTGTTTTATTTTTTACTTTTTTGACAGGTTATAAAGGGTCCACTAATGATTACTATGGAGAAAATAGAAGAAGTGGCCAATCAGAGGCCAGAAGCAGGAGACCACACCTTGCCAAATGGCATCATGGAACGTCAGTTGTCAGATCAGCCTCTACCGCCCTCCAAGTTCCCTAAACTCTCTGATCACAGACACAAGAAAGGCCATACTTTGCCAGGTGCGGTTAATGGAGATATTACCCATGAGGGTTCACAAGTGCAATCTACCCCAGATGAATCTTTCTGGAGAACAGGGGAAAATGGTAACTCCTCACCAACAGGAACAACAGATGAAATAGGAAATTCCCCAGTATGCTTGGATTACCAAGACCGTTTCATTGCGGAAGGCCCTGCAGTGATCAGGGAATCCCCAATGAGTTTGGATGATATCCACTGTTGTACCAATGGTGATTTTGTGCCGGACACAGCTGAGATGCCAGAGAGGCAAAAAAGTCGTGAACTTAGCCTGAGCCTGGGCTTCCCTCCAAGGGACTGCGTCATAAAGGAAGAAGATGAGAATAGGACTGATAATGATCTGAAGCATAAAGTGGTCTTAAAAGACAAACTCCCACCTCCCAAGGAATCTCTATTGTTAAGACTCTTTGAGTCTAAGCATCTAGATGCTTCTATCGCCATCACACACTTGTACAAATCCAAGGAACCAGGGGTTCAATCCTATATTGGTGAGGTTATTTCATTGACTTTCATACAGTAAATTTTGATTAAGTACACATGTACATGTACATACATGAAGTTAAAATGTTTGTTGCCAGAATTATCACATGTATACTACAGATTATGGAATACGACTTTTGTACAGGTTTTCTGATACTTCTTTGCATGTAGGGTTGACACTAACGGGCACCTGGGACAGATACTTGTATCAAGACTTGTGTATAGAGAACAGATCCTAAAATTTAATCTGAACTCTCATAGAAAAAAATAGTGTGGATTTTTGCATACAGCAGTTTATCTTTAGTTTTTGAAGTTCAATTTTGAAGTTACATTTGTAGAACTTTGCATGAATATCTCGTTCAGCTTTATCATTTTCATGGAAATAACTTGCGCCCATTTTTTGACAGGGAGGTATTTCATGAAAAAACTGCAAAACTTGATTTATTGCCACATGGGCATGCATGTACTTGGTCTTACTTTGTACACATTATTTGATGCATGTTATTTCAAGCTGGAGAGATTTATGCTCACACCGTGCTTATTTTTTGTGCAGTGAAATTTGAGAATAATTTTTCTTTTTTTTTTCTTTTTTTTTTTTTTTGCATTGTATTGTATTAATGCGGATACATGTACAGTGAATACATGTACAGAACATGCATTTTGTAAACTATACTTTTTATGTGAGGTACATGTGCACATGTAGTACCTATATGGTACCGGTATCTTGGTTTTGGTTTTGTTTGTTTGTTTGTTGTTGTTGGGTTTTTTTTTTTTTTTGTAGAATACCAACAATTTTGCCTCCATTTTGTTGTTTTCAGCCAATAAGTTGTTCAGTCTGGACGAGAATGACTTTGACTTCTACCTGCCTCAGGTTCTGAACATCTTCATCCACATGCCAGATTTAGCGGATGTGATACGTCCCTATCTTATACACAGGTAAGTCCAAACTACTACATGTACATGTACATCTCCATTGTACATACAGGTGGTGTAGTATATGTACACTTATTCCGGTTGCATACATGTATTTTGGACTGGAGGTGAAAAAAACTGGGTTCTGTCTCATGTACTGCACTGTATCCTTTAACTCATTCATGATAGGAATTATTTGAAGCATGATTTAATAAGCTTTTCTTAATTTGATCACCTTTTTCTTATTCCAGTTGATGAGTTGAGTACAATGTACACCTGTATAGGCCTATACGTATATTATGCCAGAGATACATGTGGCTTGGGCTGGAGCCTATGAAATATATTTGAAATACCAAAAATCAAATTGTACCTACATGTATTTGGTTAATTGTGTCTCCTTTTTGTTGTTATTGCTGTATTAAAGATGGCTATCATCCATAGATACATACTTTACGAGGAGTCTGCATTTCCATATGGAGGCCTACAATGTATGTAGTTACAATAGTATACAACTATGCAGTGTTTATACATGTAAGTGCGATAGTATTTATACAAATAATTCATGCTTGCGAGTGCATTAGTGCATACACAACTACATGAACTTTAAGTCACAATGGGATAATGAACGAGACTTGTCGAGTTCATTATCCAACTCATTGTGACTTAACAATGTAAATGAGTGCAGTTCGTATCACTTTGACAACATGAATATAAAGCTACAAACCTGACTGAGATGTCAAGATTCGCAGTCATGGTGGCTGCCATTTGCTTTCTTTTGTGGGCTAAGAATGCGATGCGCTTCTTGATACGTGCATCAATATCCTTGCTACATAACACACTACGCGCATTTCATCGCGCATTGGGTTTGCGCCCAGAGGTAGCATACGCATATGCGTGCATGAGGATTTCTAGTCAAGAGTGCACGTTACGCTTTTTTGCTGTGCACTTTTTGCACTCCCGTGCATGTTAGCGAAAAAATAAAGAGCGCATACATGACTCATTTCAGCGCGTCTGATTGGTTACATTCTTGAACCCATTTTATAATTACGAATATTGCATGAGGTGCACGTTGAGCCGTCTTAGCTACATGTATTCTACAAGGCGCTACAACAAATAGGACACCGAATGCAATATTCATTCGTAACTGTCGCACTATTGACAAAACAATATTTGTTTTATACACAAGATTTATGAGTTTATACAGTGTACAATTAGTGATCTTTGAATCAGACTAAATAAGAATGAAGAAGAGATAGGTCTTATTTTTCCTAACTTAGCTAAGCTTTGTGTTTGAGTACTTTCCCAGTGTTAATCGTAGTAACAAGTACATGTACAGTGTACCTGTAGATGGTCATTTGAATTTGGACAATTCCACGGCAGAAAAACAGTCGCCTTACTTCACATTTATAGTAAAAACAATCACTTTGATATCCCTGACTAACCACATCTTTGAATTAAAAAAAGCTGAAACTACATGTATAAAGAATTCCACAAACTAAGTCTGTGTTGGTATAATGCATGTGTGATTTTAAAAGACATGTTTGAAGTTTAAAATTGGCACTTTTTTCTGGTAATTCCGTTACTGAGTTGTTATACCACAATATCATGAATGTAAAAATAAAATTGTTGGAATGAAGGAGTTCACATGAAAGAATGGGCATATTTACTGAGTATTGCTTGGTGAAAAGGGAGGCAGAGTGCAAAAGAGGCACAGAAAGTCTAAAAATGTTGGCAACGGAATTACACCCTTGCCTTGGAATTGCCCATTTATATATGATGGCAGCAGCTGCTTTCATGGGTTTTTTTTTTTTTTTTGTATTTTTTTTTTTGTATGAGAAATTCAGAATGATGTACATGTAGGCCTGCCTACAAAATATATATTGCAGAATGATCATGTGTACTGTACATGTACACTGCACATGTAGTTAACATTTTGAGAATCTACCGGTATAGTATTCTTTCTTTCTTTGCCTGTGGTAAAATGCCCAATGCCTGTTCACATGTTAGTGTAGGCATGATACATTGTACAAAGGAACCCATACGCCTTCTGGGCTATTATCAGCCTACACATAAATTTTCTTTTACAAAAGCCATTTCAGGGGGAAAATTTAATCCTGACTAAACCCTTTAAAGCCACAGAAAGCAGGAGACTAATCACCTGGTTTACCCGCTGTGAATGAGAAAACTTCCTGTTAATTCTCTGTGAATATTAGTCTGTAAGTACAGACCCTTTTGATAAAAAAATGAATGAAAAAATACATGCCTAAAGAGAGAAAGAGAGAGAGAGGGAGAGAGAAAGGGGGGAGGGAGGGGGAGGGATATAGCCGTAGCCTACCAACTTTTCTACTGCATTTTGAATTGTGGCTTCTTGTCCAGCACTTGCAAACTGAACCATTCTGAAGTTGGCCTTGAAATTCGAAGTTGAAATACCATATAACATGTACTGGTACAGTGGTATTGCATTGGTACACATTCCAGTACTCAAGTGGCAGTGTTGATCACTGGTTGTGATAACAACCCCGGGGAGGGGGGGGGGGGGGGGATATGTCTCATTGAGGCCTGTACATTATCCGCGTAAATCACTTTCTGAAAAGCACTCTAAACGGGGATTAAAGTAGGACTTAAGTAGGATTTTAATACCCTAAACAGAGAAATAATATATTGCACCTCCGATTTTTATAGCCTTAACAGGGATTTTATACAAGGATCGCATCATAATCTCCTAATTTAATAACCTTTTCCAGATTTTCCTGATTTAGATACCCTTAACAGGATCCCCGTTTTCCCCGCCTGGTGCTGAAAAACAACCCTTTTTCTACGTTTTTGTTTACCCGGATGATGTACAGGCCTCAATGAGATACATGTATATCCCCCCAGGATAACAACTAAAAATAAAATATTGTGTTTCCAGTACTTACAATGTATGAAATTGCAAACTACATGCAAAGTTCCTGGTTCATATAGCCCACATGCACATGCATGTACATGTATGTCTAACTAAAACTAAATATGAAATACAATACACTGTGGAATTAGTGTTGTCTTTTACATATTTTCTGTATTGTGGCATCATAATTTTTAATTTTTCATATATATTCACAGAGAAAGTAGTTCCAGCTAATATACATTCCTTATGATCCAGACAAGCTCATGTTAAACATAGTACAAGGTTGCCAAAATGTACACAGTATGCAGTTAGTGTGAGTACATGATGTGCATTGTGACTCTAACCTTGATGGTTTAGATAGAGATGCACACTTTACACACATGTTCGTGGACATGCTCATAGACTTGACATTCAAGTAGTTGTTCAAGGATCCCGGATTCATTAAAAAGTCTACTGTAGACCGCGTACATGACCACTTGAAGTACACTAGCTACTTTGCATTATGAAACATGCATTAATGTTCAAGGCTTGTTCACATGTACAGTACATGCAGGGAAGGGTGTAAACATACGCATACATGTACAGGGTTTTAAAGTTTACTACAGTAAGTATGATTTCTGCATCTTCAGCACACGGGTAACTGAGTATGGGGATAGCACCCATGGAGGGGGTGGGGGGGGGAGGGATATGTATCTTATTTTAGGCCTGTACATGTACATCGTCTGTACATCACTTTTTTAAAATCACCCTTAACGAGGATTGAAGTAGGAGTGGTTTTGAAAAAAGTACCCTTTTTTCACGTTTTCATCGACGGTACATGTACATGTAGATGATATACATGTATATCACTCAGAACCACTTGCCATATTAGTACCAAAGGGAAAAAAAAAATGCCTCAGTATTTTCGATGCAGTTTAGCACTGCATATTTTAGTGAGCCTTCACTGTGTAGAAATGTTTAATACTTGTGAGACCTACATTTACAGTACTGTATTCTGTATTTGTGTAAGTAAAACTTACAACATATCCAGGCATGTGAGACTACACTACAGTACACTGTGCATACATGACTTCAAGGTTGTACACAGTTTTGGTTATGCCTTCAAAACTCATCCTCAAAACAAACATGTATAACACAAAAGCGAACATATTTTTTATCTCGGGTCAGCGACGTAAAGTCACACAGGCCTGCATGCACACTAATTACAATTCTGTTTCTGCGACAAGTGTACATGTACACGTACAAAGCACTATGATCACTTTGTGGGGATTGGTCGGGAATCGGGATGCAGGGTTCCAAGCGTTGGGCAGAATGTACACGTACATGCTTAAATTTCAATGTACACGTATCATCATTATCTTGTCTTTTTGTTGTTTTCTTTTATTGTTATCTAATTTCTTCTAATAACTTGTAAATTTTTTGATTATGTCTGTGATTCAATAAAACACGTAATTAAAAAAAAACTGTTACACTGCGCTCATTTCAAATATTTACTCTGAAATTCACCAGATATCATGAATGGAGTATCACATTATCTCACGAACGTATCTTTTTATGCAAGGCACACAATTTGAGACTACATGTACATGTATGTTTCATCAGTTCAAGCCACTTTTCTTTTTGCAAAAAAAACTGTACCAAACTGTAAGTGACCATTATTTCGAACACGTAGACCTACATGATATATGAAGACTAGATAGCTGTCAGTGGACCTGCAGCTGCTTTCAGTCAAAGGGTATGCACCTGCAGACAAGCAGGCAATAGACAGGAGGAAGGTATTGTGAAGAGTCACAATGGCGAGCCTACACAGTCATAATCATCATGACTAACAGACTTGGAATTCAGGCAGCAAATTTCATTATTACTGTCTGTGTGGGTGTCAGTGTGCATGTAAAGGCTAAATTTTACCCTCCCCCCCCCCCCCCCCCCACACACACTCCCAGTCCTATCCTTTCAGCTTTCAGCTTTCAGATATTAGATTTTAAATCAATTTCAGAATTTATAGTACTTACATGTACAATTATTACAAGTCCTATATGGGGAAAAGAAGAGTTTGTGTGTTGGAGAGACAGTATACATGTACATGGACACGTACGTACGTGTGCATTTTTGGCATTATTATTCATTTTATCCAGTCAATTTAGATTTTCATAGGAGTACGTGTACAGGTGTACATTGAAGTGAAAGTAGAATAGGGGAAAAGGAAACACATACATACTTAATAAATGAGAAAACCTATTTTGTCGGACCATAGGCTCTCATGCCATGGGTCCAGCCATGACTGAATGTGAAATGAAATGAAATGAAATCCATGATTGCCACTCTCCACCCGGTTGTAAACGGGGACCCGCTATGCTGGAGTGCTACATATTTGGCTGCTAAGCTATGACCGGGGTAATAATGTTGGAGCACGATGAGCGTCACAACATGATAGACCTGAGCGCTGTACAAAAAGCAGCTATTATCATTATTATTACTATTACTTCAGTCTCTGAACAAAATTCATTCTTTATTGTGTGGAAGCTTCCTGACTATACATGAACAACTGTTTTCAGCACATAGTACATGTGCCACTACTAATTACATGTGCATAGTATGAACATAGCACTTAAGGAATAGTAATACATGTATGTATGTGCCTGCTGCATCATCATTCTGTGGTTGTGGATATTGCAATGTATTTGCCCTGGAGGGGTGGGGAAATCCCTTCAAAAGTTCAAATACAAAAAGGGGTAGTTTTCACAAAAGTTGCATAATCACTTACTCAAGACATAATGTACGTGTCTATTATGCAGGGTTGGCATATTTCCCGCTTCGGAGGCTTATTTCCCGGACGCCGGGAAATAAGCGGTATTTACCGGTATTTACCGCTTTTTACCGGTATTTACCACTTTTCACCGGGAAATACCGGGAAATATAATTTTCCACTCACTTGTCCATAGGGATTGTCAAATTTTGAACATAAAAACAAAGGTGGTGAGTATGGTTGCTCTGATGTGTACCATTTGTGTGAGTGTGTGTGTGTGTGTGTGTGTGTGTTTGTTTGTTTATGTGTGTGTTTATGTTTGCGTTTGGGTGTTATCTATGTCTGTTATTATGAAATGCTGGGAAAAAAATACAATAAAATACTAAAAAGATCCCAAATATACATCTAATTTAGATATGATGTTCTTCATTAAGTCAGTTGATAATTACCATATTCATGAATACATGTATTATTCGGAAAACATGAATTTCACATTTTGTGACACATATACATGTAGTTCAACAATTCCCAATAATAATAATAATAATATACAGTTCTTGTATAGCGCATATCACATTATGATATAACGTCTCTATGCGCTTCCAAAGGACTTGGATATTATTACCCTGGCTTTAGCCCGGCAGCCGCCAGCGCGCAAGCATTTCAAGGAATGAATTCCTGCCAGGTACCCATTCACCTCACCTGGGTTGAGTGCAGCACGATGTGGATGAATTTCTTGCTGAAGGAAATTAACGCCATGGCTGGGATTCGAACCCACGACCCTCTGATTGAAAGACGAGAGTCAGAACCACCAGACCACGACGCTTCCACGGCAATCACCATACGTCTTGATTTACCTCAAGACATCATCACTTGAAACCCCAAATTGTATTTTAAAAATGCCTCCAATATCGTCAAAACTCAAGTTGTAAGAAAAACAACAAATTTTGTAATAGATCTGTGATTTAGATGTGCAGACAGTAAACAAATCCCATCCTGCGGGCACTCACATACATGTAGCGTTTACTTTGGATGTTGTGTGTTTTTTGCCTAGTTATTGACTCTATTCAGATCAGTTAAATCTGTCATTTGTGTACATTTTTGGAGAAAACATAGATATATTTATTGTCAATTTCAAATAGTACTCAGGTAACTACATTCACTGTATATCTCATTTTTTAGGGGGAGGAATTGGTAAAGCACATTTTTGGGGGAGGGGGGCATTTTCAACCTTTTCGTCATAGAGTCACAGTTGCAATGTGTGAAAAATTGTGTAGACTCAGACTCAACCATAGCCATTTTTTAACTCGAGGGCCACTTTAAGTATGGGATTTTTTCGGGCCCCACCTTTAGAAAAAGGTGTAAATTCCCCCAAATGACAATGAAATACATAAATATTTATCATTAACATTTGGGACTAAATAAAAAAAGATTAAATTACACCTATGCCCCATTTTCATTGTCAAATTCTTCAATTTCTCTGTCATCCTCATTGATGTCACTATCACTGCTATATCCTTCTTCGTCATTTTCAATATACATATCGAGGATATCCTTGTCTCAATGTGCACCAGACATTCTTTTGAAATTTCGTTGATTTCACTATGACTGAATTTAGATTAAAAAGAGAAGCTATTGTAAAGGGAAACAATGGAGCGTGCTCCAAGATTGATTTGTTTACAATAGCTTTCATTCAATATTCATGAGATGACTGCACAATTAAGTCACAAATATCCAAGATGTAATCATTCATTTTTCGGGGATCTAGCTTTGATGCCTGGAAGTCCTCATTTCTAAACTGAAAATTCTCCATCAGCTGATATGTTATGATTTGCATCAATGATTGATTTGCATCAATTAATATATGTCTCCTCTTTAGATAAATACCAATTTAAACAAGTTAAATGCAGTTTCTACGCTTCTCACAGGAGCTTTAGGTTTAGCTTCAAGGTTTTTTTTATGAAGATTAATAAGCAAAGTATATTACAAAAATCATTGGTGTAAACCAGAATAATACCAAAGAAGGGAAGTGATTCAGGAAGTTACCTCTGAATATGACAAACTGTACAAGTTATTTATTTTACATTTTCCATGGAACATTCAGTAGCTAAAGTATGGCAATTATGTTGTTATTGTATTCATTTTATATTTCTTAAAGGAGACAACTTTTGACACCTCTTTTCACTTTTGTGTAAATTTGTATAAGTTATGCCTTTATTTTTTTTTGTTTGCTTTGTCTATTTGGAATAAACTTTAAAAGTTATAAAAGAATTGCAACATTAAAAATAGCATAATGTGAGTTGTGTAATTATTTAGGCTACAAAAAGATCTTTTTCTGTAAGCAATATCAAAAGTTCAAAATCAGCAACCACTAGTACACACTGATACATGTACACACTAAAACTCCTTACATACAGTAGAATTCTGAGCTTTATTCACACTTAAAAACAAAAATCATATTGTAATGAGATACAATGGCATGTAAAAAGTTAAACCCTGGGAGAAATGTTTGTTTATGTTTATGATTATTCAATTTCCAGGAACATAATCTGAGTTTGTGTATGTGTGTTGTGCGTACGTGTGGACTTAGATCCTATGTGTGTTTGGGTATGTACATGTATGCAATATGGATTTTATCTGTTTGTGTGTTTCTACTATGAGTTTTGTGATTCTAATTATTTCAGAACACTATTTTCATTTGTTGAGGTTAAAAACAACTAAAATTATTGAAAAACAAAGAATTATAAATCATATTTCCCGTTTTTTACATATTTACCGGACGCCCATCTTATTTACCGGACGGTATTTACCGGTATTTACCACCGGTAATTACCGCTACCGGTATTTACCGCCCAACCCTGCTATTATGAACCGTTCAGAGTGAATTGTTTTTAGAATTGAACGGGTATACTGGCCATATGCTGTACATGTACATATCTGGAC
This sequence comes from Echinometra lucunter, assembly GCA_029962745.1. Lineage (NCBI taxonomy): Eukaryota > Metazoa > Echinodermata > Echinoidea > Camarodonta > Echinometridae > Echinometra > Echinometra lucunter. The sequence continues at coordinate 27,193,828 of CM057153.1, forward strand.
TTTTTCGAGACAGAGGAGACCTACATGTACAAGTAACTGGGGATTTTGTTCAAACGATCCTTTGAACAAGTTGAATATGCCAGATCTTCTAAATCAAAATCATTCATGCTGTCATACAGCGAGCTGTCTGCGTGGCAGTCTTTTGTTTGCTTTGAAAATCAGCTGGGTCAATAATTCAGTACTTCTCCATAGCTTAATGTAGGGTGAGGAGTGAATAGTAATTCATTTTTGTGCCGGGTAATTCCCATTTTGGTCAGTTTAATGATGCAATATAGCCTTCCATTAAATTTTTACAGAATTACATCCCTTTTCCTGTGTTTTTTCATTGTATTTTGATATTGTTTAGCTTAGGTAATAAGATTGTACTAAAGAAAATTAAATGACACATTGGAATGTTCATGTATGCCCATACACTTGTACAGTAGATTGCTGTTTATGACAATGTTGGATTTTTATCTCTCAACCCATTCGTAGCAGGTATCATTTGAAGTCTTACTTATCAGCTTTTCTTATTCAAATTGACAACCCCTGTATTTTTCTATTATTGCTACATCAAATAAAAAAAGTCATGAATATGCATCTGGAAAGAAAAATTGACAGAAAGTATGATGAGTACTTAAAACATTGCCAGTTTGCTTTTAAAAACAGTGATTTTATACACTTTATGGCATGGCCAGTTAAGGACTTTTGTCTGTACATGTATTTACCTTTACAAAATTTTCAGCATCAAATGACAAATATTGACAGAACTGAAATAGGCATAGTACATGTATGTGCAGGAATTTTTTTTTTATTCCTTCTGATCATGTACTATTTGGTATCGTTTTGGTTTTTTTTTCTTAGGCTCGGCATCAAAAGCCCACATCACATAATGCACCCTCTGTCAGGAATGGGCTAAATTCACTGGCTTTTGTACATGTATTGCCATGTTTTCAGTAATTCTAATATGCTTTGCAAATCATGTTGTGAAAATAAAATCTTGAAAATGCCACAACTTAAGGTGATCCTGTGTAGCAGATTTATCTGTACCCTTAATTTAAAGCAGAATGCATTGTCATCGGTTAATAAGTTTCTCCACTGTTTTGACCGAACATGAAGTCAAGCAGAGACTTGATTTGATTATTAGGTTCCCTACAGTTTGCCATACACTTGAACATCTGTCATGTTGCTTGGTTGCTCAGTGGTTCTCAAGAATCATGATGAGATCACGGGACTTTGTAATGCATTCTGCATAGAGATTGGCCACTGCTTCTTCTAACATGTACACCTTACATGTATGTACAGTGTACCTTGCAAAGTAATATTATCTTACTTCATTGTGTTTACTACATGTGTCAGATACATACATGTATGTGTACATGTGTATATTGACATGAAGTGCATGTGACAGCTGATATCAGATACGCATAGGTGTGCACTTAAGTTTACTGTACATGTACATGTACATAGCCTGGTAGGTAGATTGATTGACCAAGGAGAGATAAAGCAAAAACATGAGGAGTGACATGTGGGTTTAGTACAACAGGCATCATAGAAAATTCAATAGTATTTAAATTGTCCAAACATGCAATGCTTAATGTTGTTCAGTTGGTTATCAATTCAAAATTCAACAAAATCATATATACATGTACATATACTCACTTACAGATACATACATGTACTTTTTCTGCAGGCCTGCATTTCATACAAGTGAAAGAATGAAATTGAATTTCAATTTTTCATAATGTAATGTACATGTACAGTTCCTGCATGTAAAACTGTATACATATACCTGATGATATTATTTGGAGAGGGATAACTACTAATATATTCTGGAGCTCTATTTTTGCCAGGGAAATGTTATTCTACATTCCACAGTAGCTTTTCATTGCAATAAATAATGGATTTGGCCCAAGGCAAAAATGAACTCTTTTCTGTTAGCACTTTCCTGTGGTGCACTGTACATTATACATCTAGACTCCAGTGTTTATTACATTATTAACCAACTGTGTACTGTAAGATGATGGGTATGTACATGTATTTATGTTATCAATGAGCAGAAACTTCAAAGTTTCTTTCATCTACAACTGGTACATAAACAATGTAATCACTCAAAGTAAAGTAGAAACAAAGAATTAAAAGTACAAGGCAGAATGATTTATTGTAATATTAGCAATGAAATGAAATCCAAGAGGAATTAGAAATGCATTGTTCAATCACATGTATTTGTAATACATTGTATTTGTATGGACCTCTAGGAAGAACATACAGTAGGCAATTAGGCTTTAAATAAAGCTTTCAGGCCATACTTTATTTTGAACTTGATTTTATACAAATTTGTTTATATTTATCTCTTTGTATTATTTGTTTATATTTGATTTACTTTTGATTTACAGAAAATAGAACCGAACCAAACATTTTTAGCCATTAGAGAAAAAGTTCAAATCAATAGAATGGAGAATACTTAAATTTGGATTTTGTGTTTTTCATTTTAACACTAAATTTGCATGGTTTGACTACAATACTCGACTTTCAGTTTGACTTTGAAAAACAAATGCAAACTGTACATACAGTGTAACTTGTAAATTTATATGGTTGTTTTCATTTTGTCATCAGAGAACAGTCATGTGATCAATTGTTTCCTTGTATACCCTGAGGCTCATGAGTTAGTTCCTCCCTTTGCTTCTAACATCCTTCCTGTATAAAGTTTGTATGATCATATGAGCAGAGAGCTGGTAAGAGGCAAAAACTCAAAGGAACATGTATGTGGTTTGGACTATAGTGGGTCAAAAAGTTTTTTGAACTTCCTCCTTATCAGTCATTCCACTGCAGTGACACTATGCTTCAGTGATAAGCTTAGGATTTTTCTTCTTTCTTTTTTGTTTGTTCTGCTTGAAGGGCATGCATTTGTAGGTTACACGTGTCTGCATTCCGATGCTCTATACTTGTTAAAATGTAGGGAAATGTATTACCACGTACATGTTGGTCATGAGGTTTCATTGTTAACATGGGCCAACGTGTAGGCTAATCTGTAGCCCAGGTGCACCTTTCAAGGGCTATTGCACAGGTCCAAACTACATGTACATTTTTCTGAACATGTTTAGGCCTACCTTGAATACTTCTGCTCTTAAGTTGAATACACATGCTCTTAAAAGAAAAACTAGTGTAATGATAACACGTAGTAGTAAATTTTTCAGTGACATGTTTTTATTACCCCAAAATACATATTTCAATTGATAATAATTTTTTTATTGTCAAACATACAGGTACCTACATGTACATGTACATGTATGTGCCATAGCTAGATGAACTGCATATGTACAGTGTATCATTCATGAACATGTACAGGGAAATAAGCTTTCCAATGAAAAGAGAAATCAAGTAATACACAAACAGCTGCATAAAGAAAAAAAAATACAGTGGAAGAAATTAAAAATATGTTTTAAAAGAGATCTCCCTCTCTCTCTCTCTCTCTCCTGTCTTTGTCTCTGTCTGTCTGTCTGTCTGTCTCTCTCTCTCTCTCTCTCATTTATCATTTCTGTCTTTGCAGGTGCAAAGCAAGCATTGATTTCTCCCTTCAGCTGGTGTGGATGTTAGAAGCCTACATGCCGGACCTGAGTTTTCCGTCCCGGAAGCAGTCCCGTGGAGCCAAGCTTCGTAAGCAGATTCTCTCTGAGGAACTCCGCCCCAAGGTGAAGAGGGAATCACTGTCGTCAACGGCGTCACAATTACCACCAGTGGACCTTCATAGTCCAACATCGGTTGTATCTCCAAAGAGAACCCATTCAAGATCAAGATCAGATGCAACAGCAAGTGAGTAAAGCATTGACCTCATGATAACTTATTAAAAAATATATATTTACGATGTCACTTCTATTTTATTTAAGTATCAACAAGCAGTTTAGAACTTCTGTGTATGAGTATTTGACCATTCATTTTTACTTTCATTGTACAGAAAGAGTTTGATAATGAATAGCTAGAAGGGAAGATAAATGACATATAGTTCAAATGAAACTTGATTCTGTTTATTGTGTTTCAAAGTAAACATGTACGCATATAAAGTTTATAATTATTATACAGGATACTTATGTACATGTATGTTGAATAAACAATTGTTTGTGTAGTCTGTGAGTTTTACTGTAAATGTAATGGAAAATTTACATTGTTAATCAAGAATTACCTGCATGTCAGTTTTCGCTTGGGTAGCTTTCAATTTCTATCACCATCCCCCTTCTTCCCCCTCCATCAGATTCCTTCTAGTACGTTACATGTACATGTACATATTTGTTTGTTGTTTTCTCATTGCAGCTATTACCCCTGAGATGGTAGGAGCATTACGCTTAGGGGACATGCGTCTTGGGGACCTCACATCTGGTCGAGCCTTTGATAACCAGTGCACCTGCTTTGACAGTTCGGAAAACAAGCTGAACGAATTGACAGGGCGCCCTCAGGCAGTGGTTGAGTGCCAGTGTCAGGTATATATATGTTTTAATATCGCTGTCATTCCATCATCCCCCTCCCTCCCCCAATTTGAGTACTGTAAGAAAAAAAAAACACTAATAATTGCTGGACTTTCATGAATACATAAGGTCAAAATGAAAATGTTTTTATGATCAGGTAATTGAGCAACCTGTCACCATGAGAAATGATTAAGCCTTTCCTGTGTCTTATACTTCAAGATTTCAAGTGTGAATGTCCGTTGAGTGCTGAGCAAATATATTTCCTTGTCATAAGTACTAGTGATGGGAGGAATTTTTGTTTTGGAATACCAATATCTTTTCTTTTATATTGTTTAATTGTATTTTTGTCATCACATGATTAAAGTGAAAGGTTCTGACATGTGACAGGTTTTGACATAGATTTTCCCATCTTGCTTTTCTGTAACTCATATAGGCTCCAAGACTGGCACCCATGTTGGAATTCCTCAAGGCATTGATGGGCATTGGTAAAAGATTACAGGGTTTACCCACCAGAGAGTTACGGAGTGAGTATTTATTCAGATTGCATAATATGTTCACACACTATTACATTGAAACCTCTTTATAATGGACACTGTTCATCATGCTGATTTTGCAGTTCCCATTTCTTTGTAGTTATTTGTTTTTTAAAGCTCTGACTTAATAAAGTTTCAGTATAACAAGGTAACATCTTTGGTCCTGAGAAGTTAATTTTCATGACCTTCCACTGTCTTACAATTTGCTTCATCTGGACCCATTTTTGGAGTATCTTACTTTTGGAGCATTGTCTTTCATACATTTATTTTTTACTGCAGTTCTTCCACAGTGCCTGTTTTTAACAAATGTTGACTTCCTTTTATTTTTATCTTCAAGCGAGTCGACTGTTTGCAGAGCTTCAGATGTTAAATTTGAACCTCCCATCTAGGATTTGGGTTCCTTCGACCGCCTCCAAGAACCATCACATCGTACGCATTCCACACACTGCTGGGGTTGTGCTTAACTCAAAGGACAAGGTGAGTGATTGTGGGTTTTCAACATCAAAAATATTAGTAGTGCAAAAGTGATGGAAATTTGTGGAAAATTGTTTTCCCAAAGTCGGCAGGCTTTTAAAACTTTTTCTATCAGATGCATGCTATTCAAAGTTATAAAGTTATCTAATGAGGTGTGATGTGCTTAGAGATGTTACTTGTATGGAAGAAAAGAGGGATTGTTAAAGGGGAAGAGGTAGACCACAAAGTGGGAAGGTGTCTGTGTTTAGTACATATGATGTAATGAAAAAGAAAGTACAGGACAGAGGGATGGAGATAAGACTATAATCAGATCACTCTAGTTTATGGACCTGCTCCTTGCAGAACACCTAACAGGCAGATAAATGCTGAAGTCATTAACATCATCATTACAATCATCGTAATCATGATCATCATCATCGTCGTCGTTGTCATTAAATGTGAGAATGATATAGGATTATCGTACCTTCGGGGTAGGAAATATTCATTTATGAATAGTCAAAGCTCCCACAGTCCCATATACTTTGATATATGTTTGTGATTTCTTTCTCACTTCAGGCCCCGTATCTGATATACGTCGAAGTTTTAGACTGTGAGAACAAGCACACCTCTCCTCTGCCAGCCAAGATCCTGGAGAACACCCTACGGTACACCAAGTCCGAGGAGAACCTGAGTGGGTACTTCCAAGGTGAACCAGCCCCTTCTACTCACACCCCACCCACCATCTATCCTGTTTACCATATGAACGATTCAGACCACGATTGCTGGTCTCAGGAGGATGATGAGATACTCCAGGTGAGTTTGAGGGTGGCTGTATGTCAGAAAACTTAAACTTGGTCCAGTGGAAATGAATATGGCTTTTTAACATCCCATGTGAGTTGATAGCAGAGGATCAAAGCAATTTGGGAGGTTGACAGTATGCTTTGATATATGTGTTGTCCAAAATAATTTCAATCTTCCCAGGGTAGTGGTTTTGGAGGACTAAATCAAATGTTAAAGTTTTAAGTACGGATTGACATATGGATGGCCCATGTTGGAACACTTATCCTTGTCAAAGAGGATTTGCCTTAGACATATTTACATTTATGTGCCCACCTACTGAAGGCAGTGCAAGAAGCATTATGTTTGCAGGTTGTCCATCTGTCCATTCCACTTTTCCGTTAATGCGATATCTTAAGAACCATTTGGGGTATGAATTTCAAACTTGAAGCTAGTATATATCTTTATAGGAAAATGATCTGATTAGATTTCGGGGTAGGTAGGTCAAACATCTAATGTCATAAAGGTTCATTTTTAATTTCAGGTGTTAGCCTCCTTTATGCAATATTTCAAGAACTGTTTGAGATATGAACTTCAAATTTGGTGCTCGTATGCATCACCATAGGAAGGCATTCTGATTAGGATTTGGGGAACATACATGTATGTCAAAGGTCAAAGATTATATATGTAGAGGTCAGTTTGCATGAAATTAATTGATGGGCTGTTTTTATAGTTTTATTTGTCGTCACCAAAAATCGATAACTATTGTAGCTGTTAACTTCAAAATTGGATTCTGGGTTTAGTAGGTCACGTATGATAGAGGTCAGTATGCATGAAATTAAAGACATAGACATATCTCAGCTACTTGTATATTGTGTGTATGAATATAAGAAGATAAAATGATATGACTTTGGGGTTTTAGGTCTAAGGTCAACGATGTCAATTTATGTGTAATGTTACATTTCTCTGTTTTGGTTATCACAATATTTCAACAACAGTTTGAAACAGAAACCTAGCTCTATTAAGGTGAAAGCATATAGGAGATACAGTTACATCTATCTTGTTTATTCTAAAATCCCCCACACTGGATGTTTAATACCAAGGCTGTTATGCAATGGCATGAATCCTGTCTCTACTACTCGTCTATTAACCCATTTGTGACAGGAATTATTTAAAACCTAATTTGATCAGCTTTTATTCTTCAAATTGGCAACACCAACATTTTTGTCTCGCCCACCGGAGGTGAAGGCGAGACTAAGGGATCCAAATGTCGTCCGTCCGTCGTCCGTCCGTCGTCCGTCCGTCCGTCCGTCCGTCACAAACGTTATGAAAGATAACTTGGCAACCGTGACTCACTTTTCAACCAAACTTGGGTTGTAGATGCACTAAGGGGACCTGCATGTTATGGTCCAGTCAGAGGTCACATGGTAAGGTCAAAGGTCATTTCAGGTCAAACGTTAAAGTTTACGTGCAAGACTCTCTTATGACACAAAACTCTGCAACCGTGACTCACTTTTCAACCAAACTTGGGTTGTAGATGCCCTAAGCGGACCTGCATGTTATGCTCTAGTCAGAGGTCACATGGTAAGGTCAAAGGTCATTTCAGGTCAAACGTTAAAGTTTACGTGCAAGACTCTCTTATGACACAAAACTCTGCAACCGTGACTCACTTTTCAACCAAACTTGGGTTGTAGATGCCCTTAGCGGACCTGCATGTTATGCTCTAGTCAGAGGTCACATGGTAAGGTCAAAGGTCATTTCAGGTCAAACGTTAAAGTTTACGTGCAAGACTCTCTTATGACACAAAACTCTGCAACCGTGACTCACTTTTCAACCAAACTTGGGTTGTAGATGCCCTTAGCGGACCTGCATGTTATGCTCTAGTCAGAGGTCACATGGTAAGGTGAAAGGTCATTTTAGGTCAAACGTTAAAATTTATGTGCAAGACTCTCTTATGACACAAAACTCTGCAACTGTGTGACACTGTTCAATCAAACTTGGGTTGTAGATGCACTAAGGGGACCTGCATCTTATTGTCCAGTCAGAGGTCACATGGTAAGGTCAAAGGTCATTTCAGGTCAAATGTTAAAGTTGACGTGCAAGACTCTCTTATCACACATAACTTTGCAACCGTGACTCACTTTTCAACCAAACTTGGGTTGTAGATGCACTGAGGGGACCTGCATGTTATGGTCCAGTCAGAGGTCACATGGTAAGGTCAAAGGTCATTTCAGGTCAAACGTTGAAGTTTACGTGCAAGACTCTCTTATGACTCAAAACTCTGCAACCGTGTGACACTTATCTATCAAACTTGGGTTGTCGATGCACTAAGGGGACCTGCATGTTATAGTCCAGTCATAGGTCACATGGTAAGGTCAAAGGTCATTTCAGGTCAAACATTAAAGTTTACGTGCAAGACTCTCTTATGACACAAAACTCTGCAACCATGTGACACTTATCTATCAAACTTGGGTTGTAGATGCACTAAGGGGACCTGCATGTTATGGTCCAGTCAGAGGTCACATGGTCAGGTCAAAGGTCATTACAGGTCAAACGTTGAACGGTTAAAGTTTACGTGCAAGACTCTCTTATGACACAAAACTTTGCAACCGTGTCACACTTTTCAGTCAAACTTGGGTTGCAGATCACTAAGGGGAAGTGCATGTTATCATTCTGTTGGACTTCACATGATAAGGTGAAAGGTCATTGGAGGTCATATGTTACAGATGTTTTCAAATTCTTGAATTTGCTTTTCCTCTGTCATTTCTTGTCCAGTGTTGAATCTGATTGCTCCACTGATAATCATAGGTGACGCTTCTGAACTTGTACACAGATGTAAAATATCAATCATACAATGTTACTCATAGCAGAGGGATGAGAGTAGAAGCAGGGAAAGTACATGCACGTGAAAATGCAGTACCATTTCATAAAAAACCCTTCTCATATTTTATCAAATGTTATTCCATCCCAGTTATTTCACAATGAGCTTTCGATACAGTTCTGTTGTGTGCCATCACAGATCGCGATATTTCTAGTTATTTTCACAAGTGGGCGAGACACAACATCGCAAACGCCTTGTTATTTTATTGCTACATTTTTGTTATAAAACGTCATGTATCTGAAATGAATATAAATTGACAGAAATTATGATGAGAAGTCAAAAAGTTGCCAATTTACAGGGGAAAACGGTGATTTTAAACTTTCTATCACATTGCTAATTTAAGGATTTTAATGCTTATTTTCCTTTAAAAAAATTTCAGCATCAAACAATGAATATTGACGCAACCAAAATGGGCACAGTTTGTGTAGAATTTTTTGCTCTTTCTGCTCATGTATTTGGTATGATTTTTAGGGCTTTGCATCAAAAGATATTAGGCCAAACCACAAAATGTGGACCTCTGTCACGAATGGGTTAACCAGTATAGGCCTTTTCAGAAAAGAGGAAATAGCTATTAAAAACTGCTATGGCAAAATAGTGTGTATTCAAAAGTATTTAGGTATGTCATTCAAATGAATGATATTTGGAATGGTTCAACTTTAGCAGCAGTTCCCCCCCCCCCCCCCCCTGTATATCTACACAGACTGAACATCTTTAGTGATTATATCCCATTCTGGATTGTGCATGTCACACTCTTCAAGACCTGATATCTTTGAGTTATTTTGCTCCTCAAATTGCCTTTTCCTGGCAGTCCTTTACAAATGACTGTCATCCTCCCTGGATACTTTCCTGTCACCCAAACATTATTGCATCACTGCTACTAGAGGAAATGCACCTGTTCCTTTTTTCCATTCCTCCTAGTAGGGAAATGAGCTTGAAGTCATTCTAGTCTCCTTAGTCTACAGCATTATCGGCTATGTGTAATTCATTATAAACAAACTTACAGAACATTAGGACAGTCAGAGAGGTCCAAATGCAAGAGTGTAATTATTAGTTTGCACTTCCTTATTCAGGGTCAAATGCAGGTTTTAAAAAGAGAAATAGGGACATTAATGTTGCAATTTTCTGAGAGGCAGAAAGAAAAATCTTATTTTTCATGTTTATTTTGTTTGAAAATGTAGACTGGGGTACATTTTTTCTTTTATGCCATAGAGGAATGCCATATTGTGGGGGGGGGGGGTGCCCCTCCAATCTGACAGTGCCGTTTTTTAGATACGTGATCTCCTAAAGGCTGTGCACATATGAAGCAAAAAACCACGTCTGTTTATGCCGACGAATGTGAAAGAATCAATAATACTAATGACAATGTCACAGTTTTGTAGTGCATGATGTGAATACTTCCTTCCACTCATGTTACTGGAAATTTTTTCGTTTTCTTTCCCTTTCTTACCAGCAATACAACTACTCCGCAAAGTCCAGCTCCAGCGATACAATATCACAGTTCTCCCACGAGAGTGTGACTAGTACTGACAGCAAGGAGCCAGTGTATATAGCAGCTGGAGATATCAGAAGAAGGCTTGCAGAATCCCTCACTACACCTTCCAGTACATTCAAGGTGATATTGATAGTGGTTATGACTTTAAAGTGTTTAAACAATGGTAATTTTTTTTTTGATATATGATCGAGAATAGAATTCTAAGAAGAATAACATTAAAAATTTGATGATTTTCAGTCGAAATCAATGCATTTTGGTTAATTTTCTCATATAAAGTCAAGAGTTGACCAAAAAATTTGAGTATGAGGTATGACGTAAAAGTGGGTACCCAGCTTCGCGCATTGCAGTTGTGCTGCGCGCTGGACTGTACAATATGTATTATACCTTGCACGCATTTTGCTAGAAGTGCGCGACAAGGTACCCACTTTGACGTCATTTTGACGTAAAAGTGGGTACCCAGTTGAAACTTGGTCACAGCTGAGGAGTCAAAAATATCCTGAAATCTTACCACATTTGGGGGTTTCCTTGGAAACACGACTTTTTAAAAAACTTTAGGCAGATGATTTTCTGCTAATAAAATCATGCTCTTTTAAATGAGCTAACATTGTTTCAACATTGGGTACCCCCTTTAAGGCTATTCAGATATCCAGCGGCAACTCCCTTGGTTTGGGTTTTTTTTTTAGTGTTTACGTATGGCGTGGTAAACTATGCCACTGATGATAATGAGACGTGCATTGATGCATCACTTCCAAATAAAAGAGAGTTTTGCCAAAAATTGCGCGGACAAATATGGGACGTCATATTTTGCGCTAACTTTAGAAGAATTTGATTGGTCCACACCTTTTTGCCATCAGGAGGCAAAAAATTTCTCCTTTTTTCCGCTGCATATGTGAACAAGCCTTTGGGAGGCATGAGGGAAAATGGCAGTGATAATATTGATCTAGGTGATGGTAGTGTTGATGATAGTGATGATTAGGATAATAAAGATTATTCTTATCTCATTGGTGATTGAGGCGATAGTGATGGTACTAATGCTGATGGTGGAGATGATGGTGGTGATGGTGATGGTGCAGGCATTATAAGGATGGTGTTTAATAGTGCTAATTGGATTGATTGTATGTGGTATTGGTTTTAGTGGTGGTTGTGGTGTTGGTGATGATGGTGGTAACGACTCTACCTTTTAAATAAAGAAATGTGTAACTTTCAGCATGTTGCTTCAACTTCATAGGTTATCATTGTGTCCAACTTTACCCCTTCCATAGAAATTTTTTTTTTTAATTTTTTAAACACACATGCACACATTGTACCAATATGCCACTTCATTTATTTGATGTAAAATAAAAGAGCAATGTAGATAAAAATGCCTTGCTCACGGGCATAAGTGCCATGCTGGGGATCGAACCCTGGACCCTCGTGTCTCCAGTCAAGCGCCTTAAAGCACTGGACCACGGCACCTCCACAAAAAGTTGAAATATCTTAGTTTTATGGATATGGAAGATTATTTTGAAATGTGCAACTCTACCTGATGGAAGTTTAAGGTCCATATTTTATTGCGTTTAATGTCTCTTTTGCTCTTCAGCATGACCCTGAAGACCCGTCAGCCTCTGCATTGAAGGAACCATGGGATGAGAAGGAGAAGCGTATCCGCCAGTCATCTCCGTACGGCCACCTGCCTAACTGGCGTCTCCTCTCTGTCATTGTCAAGTGTGGAGATGACCTGAGACAGGAGCTCCTCTCGTTCCAGTTCATCACTCAGCTACAGGTATTATGGTTAACCCATCAGGTGCAATTTGATTTTGATGTAACCATGTAGTACATGTAGACTTCCAAGTTATCTTATCTCTGGCCTAGCATTCAATGAGTTAAAGGGGCATTCAATTAAGAGCTCATAGGGCAATGGAATCATGCAGAAATGTAAAAGGCTTGTTTACTTGTACACGTATCCCACTTGTCATCCGAACAGGTTGGACTAATGCAAATAAAAGATGCTTTTCCATCATGCAAAATTGGAAATCAGGCAGTCTTCAATACAGAAAAATGAAGACAATCTATTATTAATCACATTATTTGTTATGTTATGTTGGTATGTGTGATAGAAGTCCTTGCATTGAAGCTCACACAAAGCTCTGAAGCTCCAAATCCCCAATAAAGGACTGCCTTTCTATCTGCCACCATTCTACTGTAATACATCTTGCATCATCCATACACACCAAATGAATATATAGTAGATGCACATTTATAACATACTTCTGTTAAGAATAATGTTAGGTTAGAAGTACATTTTATATGAATAAGTTTTGTTAAATACCAATGTTGCTGTCATTTTCTGTGAAGTGCCTTTGTTTGAATCATGTATAATATCTGTATAAACATGGGTAAAGTAGTCCTAGTTTGTAGTCAGTTTGACATGACTGTTATTCGTTTATTCCTATTCATTGATTTATTGCTGTTTAAACATTGTCATTCTCTACAATGTCACTCCTTTTATCCATACCTACTACACATAGAATATCTGGCGACAGGAACATGTACCTCTCTGGGTGCGTCCCTGCAACATCCTGGTGACGTCCAACAACAGCGGGCTGATCGAGCCCATCATCAACGCAGTCTCCCTGCACCAGGTCAAGAAGAACAGCAAGAGTACCCTGCTCACCTACTTCCATCGGGAATTCGGTGGGCCCAGCACGGAGAACTTCCTCACGGCCCAGAAGAACTTTGTGCAGAGCCTTGCTGCCTACTGCTTGGTCTGCTACCTTGTCCAAGTCAAGGATAGGTAAGAACTGTTCTAGGTTCATTACTCTTCTAGTCATATTCGTGATAAGCTCATTTGGAGGTGAATTATTAGTGTTAAGAAGAGAGTTGAATACTCCATCAGCATGTGAAATTTCTCTGCAATGTAGGGTTGCAAAAGTTGAAGTTTTGGTTAGTTTGGTAATCAATGATGTAGGCATTAGCGAGAGGCTTGTATCCTCAGGAAAATGCACTGTATTAATCTAGCTATTACTGTTACGATTATTATTTGCATGCATACTTTGGACATATGTATTTAAATATGAAAAGTGTTTCCAAGTAATTTTATGACCTGTTTCTGTCCCTTCTAAAGATCTCTCTGTAGGATTCCTTGATAATGTGAGAGACTAGCAATTCTGAATTATTTTGATTGTGTTCTGTTTTGACAGGCACAACGGTAACATCCTCCTGGACCCTGAAGGTCACATCATCCATATAGACTTTGGCTTCATCCTCTCCTCCTCACCCAAGAACCTTGGCTTTGAAGCCTCCCACTTCAAGCTCACACATGAATTTGTTGAGGTAAGGAGAGTGTAAACCAGAAGGCAAGTTCAGTAGGATAATCTGTGTTGTGGGTAAATATGTCCCTCTTGTCCAAATTCAGGTTGTAGAACGGTTGTAAAAATACTCTATTCCTCTGATTGAATTTTTGAATGGATGTACAGTGAAACCTGTCTATAGTGGCCACTCAAGAAAAACATAAAATTTTGCTTTGTAGACAGGTGGCTGCTTAGGTAGGTTTTTAAACCCATGATTTATCTCCACAGGAATCAAGTTTAGTGGCCACTGTAGGAAGGTGGCTGCTATAGAGAGGTGGCATCTGAGATGGGTTCGACTTTATTTTGTTGGAGATTATCATATCCTGATCTTTAATTATCTACTTCATTTCTAACAAAGAAATGGACTGGAAATCTATCAAGGGTTTTATGAATGCATATGTCTGCTTCAAAAATTACTTCTGTTAAGAAATACTGCAAGTCAAAATAATCAAGTGGCCCTCTAAATGCACTTGCACACTCATGCTGATGTCAACTTAGTTTTCCAAGCCAATCTTCATATATTTTTGCCCAAAGAATTGTACGTCTCATACTTTTAGGTCTTCAGATGATTTACAAAGTCCTTTTTGGGGTGATAAGTTTCATTGAAGTTATACATTCCTTTCCCAAGACCTTGGAGACTTGATAACCAGTAATGGCGCTGATAAGCATGGTAATGATGATCACTCCATCTCACTTTTATGTCCTTGTCTCTTTGCAGGTGATGGGTGGAGTTGGTAGTGACATGTTTGAATACTACAAGATTCTAATGTTGCAGGGTTTGATAGCAGCCAGGAAACACATGGACAAACTGGTTCAGCTGGTGGAGGTTATGACAGGTAAGGACAGCAAATACTTTTATTGGTTGTGGTGATGATGATGATGATGATGATGATGATGATGATGATGATGATGATGATGATGATGATGATGATGATGATGATGATGATGGTTCAGCTGGTGGAGGTTATGACAGGTAAGGACAGGAAATACTTTTATTGGTTGAAATGATGATGATAATGATGATGATGATGATGGTGATAGTGGTGCTTAATTCCTGATGTTGTTGATGGTAATGATAAGCATGATGATAATTAGGAGGAAAGCAGTCGGGGGGAAAAAAAAAAAACATGAATAAACTAGTTCAGCTGGTGGAGGTTATGACATGTATGGATTAAAACACTTTTGTTCGTTATTTCGATTGTGTTATAGGTGATGGTGATGATATTGTTTATTTGGATATATTCAGTGATAAAAAATGAGGAGGAGGAGGTGGTCAGACGGTGGTAATTAAAGTGATAGTATGGATAATGAAGCATACATTTAGGATCATATGAAGCATTATGATAGAATATAGACTCCCATTTTTCAGTGATTTCAAGGAAGTATCCTGTAGTAGGCACTCTTTTGCCACATGTCTCCATTTCAGTATCAATCATTGAGGAATGGCTTTTATGCTTAGTCCTTGCCATAATAACAATGCATGTTTGTTTGGGGTTCTTATTGCAGGGTCAGAGCTTGCCTGTTTCAAACAAGGTGCCAGCACAGTGAAGGCAATGAAGGAGAGATTCCACATGACTCTGACCGAGGAACAACTTCAGCTGTGGGTTCAGAACATGGTGGAGTCCAGCATGCACTCCCTCACCACGAGGCTCTACGACGGTTTCCAATACCTCACCAATGGCATCTTCATCTAGTCTTCTTCCTTAACAACTCCAGAATGACTCCAAAGCGATCGATGTTGGACCAGCCATGTAGGGTAATAGGATTATTTTGTTGGGCCTGTTCTGGGGTCTCCTTGGTGTGACTTACGTGTCATGCTCGTTATGGGATGGCCAAGACGATTATGAGCCGACCTTTAGAATGGGTTCATAGGCTCCTATACAGTGTAAACCAAAGTGTGACTGCCGCTTTGTGGACTGTTATTATCCGCTAAAGGGTTCTGGTACTTCTTCAAGGACATTATCTCGATGTCGCTGTGGACAATCTGGTGAAAAGATCTTTCCTTTTTTTCTTTTCTTTTTTTAAATTTTAATTGCTCATTGTTTGTAGGGAATTCTTTTCACTACTGTCATGTACCTGTAGACTACCAATCAAATGTCTATTATGGGATGAAATACATGCGTAGAATTGAGAGAGTTAGTCTCAGGACCATTTTAATGGCCAGTGTCCTGGGGAGCGTTTCATGAAAGGACTTGTCGGATGTTTTATCCGACAAAGTCTGTTTTATCTGACAGTTGCCATAGTAACGATGCTTCTCAGCCAATCAAAATCAAGGAAAGATGTCAGATCTGACAGCTTGTCAGACGACAAATGTTGATGAAATGCCCCCCAGGATCATTAATTCAGTGCAGACATTTAGATTCCCATGGTGCACTTCTTGACAAAGCCGAGACGACAAAATGTCCGTAGAATTGACATTGCTCAAAGTAGATTAATGTGCATCTCTCTGCTATTTATTGTCAGGAAATTGCCAACATTTAATTGTTAAAAGCAATTGGAGTAAAAATAGTCAAGTTTCATCCATCATTGTTGGTAGACCCTAGTGAGATATGAACAAGAATGCTCTCGGGCTCTTGCACTTTTCATACCATGGATTGTGCTTGATCTGCTTGAAGAAAAAAGTTGATGCTGTGAAAGTTTGTTTAGTGACAAGAGTGTAGTTTGGAAGGACTTTACGATAACAGTGTTTTTATATCTTATGGATCTATGAAGGAGAATGACTTTGAAATGTGAGCTCAAAACTGATTAGTCAAAAGATGTGTTTGTACTGAAAAGTAATATTGGCTAGATGAAGTTAGATGCCCATTGTTTTAAAGGAGCTTTGGACATGGACCAATATGAAATAATTTTGTGCATGCATATTTTGGTATCTTATTCTTGCACAGTATGTATGTACATGCTCTGTCAGTGCAGTTGGGATCATAGTTGAAGAACTATACCAAATGTATTTGAGATTTGATATTGCATTCCTTCTCAGGCTTTGTTTTTTTTAGGGGAATGAACCAATTACTTGTTAGTCAACTTCTTTTTCCTGAACTATATACCTGTACTTTGTTTCTAATATCGTTTCACATAAGTGTCAGTTGGGATCAGGCATCCGTATTTTTTCCAACCTTTTGAACAAGAAGAATCATTTTAATGTTCCCACTGATTGGGATGACAATAGAAGGAGCACTTTTCATTTGAGCTCTCAATTAGTAACATAAGTACAATGTCTTGCATGTGAATGTGCAAATGTGAAAAGAATGTCATTAGCAAAAGTTAAAGTTACATGTACCTGTGTTTTTTTTATATTTGTGGTGTATTCCTTATATGTCATACTCTTGTCCTGTTGGTTCTTCAGTGTTGTAGTACATGTACGCACGGACATTGTTGATTTTGAAAGATTATACCACATATTTGTACACATATGTCCATGTAATTTTATATTCATGTACTTGCACCTCTCTCTGTTGTCATTTCTGCATACAGGGTATAAACTGCAGAAGATGTCTATTTCTATTGTTATCATGGTTTCTTCATTTCTCCTTCTCCCTCCCTCCTCCCCCTTCCCTCCCTACCCCCCCCCCCCCCCCCCCCCACCCACCTTCCCTCCCTCCTTCCCTCCCTCCTTCCCTTCCCTCCATCCCTTCCTCCCTTCCCTTCCTTTCCTGCCTTCTCCCTCATGATAGGGAAAGGCATGCCAAATGTAGCAACAACTAGTCTTTACATACATTTTGATTTTTTCTTCAGAGACTGAATTAGACACAAATCGTGCCCATTGATGCATTTTTCAAAAGCCCTCGATCGTTTATATAAACGTTCCCGACATGTATTGCGTAATAGAGTATGAATTATGTGAATATTTACAGTAACTTGCATTTTAGTGGAAGGTGTCATTAGTTCCGTTAAATTTTCTTTCATTTTGAACGGATGATTTAGAATAATCTTGCCAAAACACCAACATGATATTCCCCAACATCATAATTCCTGTAAATTTATTCTCTATAGCCCTGTGTAATCTTTCATTTGCTTGTATATCATAAACTATTTTGTACTTGCTATTTATATGTATAGTATATGTGTAATCACATTATTTCTTTTTACATAATTTTGAAGATGGTGTGCTATCAAAAGGGAACCCGGAGGCACTGTTGAAATGAAATCAAAATATGCATAATTCCCAGCTCAATTCCATCTCCTTGTTATGAAATCATAGGAAAAGATTGTACTGAAATATGTAGTAATTACTCTGAATACTGGACATTATTTCAATTGCCCTAGCTAAGTGCAGATAGACCTTACAAGTATGTACAGTGAATATTCTTTGGAGCTGATCTTCAGGCATTTTTTAGTGATTGCCTTCCACAAATGGCACTATCAAATTTGACTTTACTGTAGGTCTTCATTCCTATAATTATTCATTAAATTTTATCCACTTTGCTTTAACAATTCGAATTGAAATTTGAATGCCATTCATTAAAACAGTATTATACTTCTACTTAGAAAAATACCACCCATCAGCTCCCAAGTGTTGTTACTGAGCTTGCATTGAAAGGCACTTTGGATCAAGTCGGGGCAGTTGCTAAGTTTTACATTGATGTAAGGTAATTGTACAGTCAGTAGCAATCATTTACGGCAATTTTCTGTAGATTTTGAGATCTGAGTTTATCACTGAAGGTCACATGCTTTTTGAGGTCAATAATTCATCCTCTCTAGTTTCACGCTGTCTCTCTACCTTCACCTGAATCTCGCTCTAGGTTATTTGTATAATGCAGTCAGACCTTTGTAGAAAGCCCACCTGTCTTTTAAGAAGACCTCAGTTTTATTTCCCTCAAATACAGGAGTTGTTCCTATTCAAACATATATGTTTGAATATACAGTGGAAATTTGATGTAAAGAGATATGATATAACCATATTCCCGATATAACAAGGTAATATTTTGGTCCCAGCTCTTTATATTCTGTTGTTTTTTAACTCTGATATAACGAGATTTCTGCTATAACAAGGTAATTTTGATGATCCCAAGGACCTCGTTATACTGAGTTTCCACTGTTTATATAAGGAATCTGTCCATAAAGACCACCTGCTCATGAAGAAAGCTTTCCTTTTCTCCCATTGGCAGTCTTTATATACAGGTTTCACTGTAAATGTTATAACAGGGCAGGACCAAGGTATTTGGTGATTAGTTGTCCCTTATGTTACAAGGTATTGTGGTAGTAAGTTAACATCTAGGGGGCGTTTCATCAAGTGTCTAGTCAGTGATGTTTATCGACAAATTTGCTCTCGGCCAATCAGATGCAAGGATTTCAGTAGCTTCTAACAGTTGTCAGGAAAACTCACTGATAAGACACTTCATGAAACGTTCTCCAGATGTATCCTTCCCGCTTCCGACAGGTTTATCACCGACTTCTTACATTCTAATAGGCCCAATACCAGAAACACCAGGTTCTTAAGGGCAGTGGGTTAATTCCTGTTCGGAATGATTTCAGTTCCTCATAGGGCGTGTAACTCCATATAATGAATGGATGTTAAATCCGAGATGTGTTCAGTAACACACACAGGGAAATAGGAGGAAATATCATTATTAGGTTGGATTTACTCAAGAAATAATCGCTGTATGATAGTACATGAATTTCAAATGAAATGGCACAAACAGACATGTTTCCAAAAAGACTCTAGGATTTATAAAGGACAATGCTTATACTTCAATTATTAATTTTCATTTCCTTATTTTAGACTCACATGTGTCTGCACTGCTGTCATTTGTGACACAAGTAATTTTGGTTCTATTTGCTTTGTGATTGTGTTAACTATGCAAGTGTTAGTACATGTAGCAGTGTGATAGATAATTCAGTATCGTTCCATGTAATTATCTTGATGTTTATGGAACAAAGGGGAGTTACCCTGAAACATGCTCCACAACCACCTATGTTGTCAGGCGGGGAAGAAGGAGAGAGGCCTTTTGAAATTTATTTGACATTATATACATGTACAATAATATTAACTTATTTGCTCATTTCAGAGTCTATTTCAGCTATTTCAGCTCAAAGTAGAATGTATTTTTGAGATAATGTACACGTAGCATTCAGGTTTGCCTAAAGAACATGTGAAATTTGTTCAAAGGATGTGCAACATGTGTGAATTGTTATTGGTTTTGCATACAATCATGCTAGGGACAGAATGTAATTTCAGATGTCTTTTGTAAATCTGTAGTCTTCAAATATTGTATAAATAAATGTAATATGTACAGAATAAAAGGATACAAAATAAAAAGTGTATTATATGTATCAATAGCAACACATTGCCTTTTGAGTCATCATTCAGTTATAAAGATTTTTATTTAAAAAAAAGCATTTTACACATTGTTCAAGTTTGTTTAGTTTTTATTACGAATTTTCAGGAAACATTTACACTTTGTACACCAATATTAAAGTTTACCAACAATAATGTAATGTCTTTCTGCAGCATTACACGTACATAACTCTCTGAACAGTGAATGATGTGAATCATTTTGCACTAGAAGTGTAATAAAATTGTAAAATTCACAAGTTACTCCGAAAGAGAAATGTTTTTCTTGATTGGGGTTACTTGTGAAAAAGAATGTTACAACACTTCGACATTTTTCTTCCCATGTATTTTACCCACATAATCCAGCAACACTTGCACAACATTACCTATAATGAGGAGTAACAGATATTTTGTTCTATCATTTAACTGATACATTTAACTTTGTGCAAGTCAAATCTGTTGGGACCACAAAAAATAGTTTGTCTTATGCAAAATTCGACTAAGGAAATGTAAATAACACAGGTTTTGTTTTTTTAAAAAAATTGATTTGACTTAGAGAAGGTTCAACATGGTCGACTTTTAATACGCGACTTCGAGTTATGCAAGGTTAACTGTATTTAAGAAGGTTGATGTAATAAGTTTTAAAATACATATATTATTCATCAGATGGCCTGTATTCCTACAGCGGGCTTTTGACAAAGTATGTGGACTCTGGAAGGCAACTTTGCCATCAAACCTTTGATTGACTTGAATAGTTACTCTGCAGAGCACCACCACATGTGCATATTTCCAAAAATACTAATTTTTTAAGTATACTTCAGATGATTTGGATAATTATTTTCTTCACAGATATTAATTTTGATATGAAACCAAAATGTAAAACAAGAAATCATTCCACGATGATGTATTATGCAATCAACTGCACTTGTTAGTGCAGTTGATTACACCACACGCACATATTTTCTATTCTTCTTTTTTAATTTTTCTTTTAATAAACCTCCCTTTCATTTGGTCACTCTTCTGATCATCTCATCTAAGTTGTAACATAAGTAAAGAGTACTGAAATAAAGCATATCCTTCAAGAAACGACATAGCATGGCTTGGCCTAAAAAGAATTCATTTTTTAACACATTCCATTTCTTACAATATACCTCCTTGGTGCCCTTGGTGGCTGTTGCAGTAGACCATTTTTCAAAGAAGTTTTAAGCAGATTACCCCTCAAAAGACTTGCTAATGTCACAAATCACCAGAAATGGAGTAAAACATCAGCTGATGAATTTCGTTCTCGTCACGGAAACGATGCAACTAAGCACCATCCAGAAGCATGAAAAGATTTTCCTTGCTACACATCCCAGCTTGAATGACAGATGAATAGCCAGGTGATGAAATAGATAGCAGTCCAATCAATGCTCTCCTTCAGTCTCCTTCAGTGATTTCAGGCCACTATGCTTGCAGAAAAGTTTGTAACAAGAGTTCTGATTGGCTAACATTCTCACAGGATCTCTCCCAGGTAGATCTGCTTGTCGCTTGAACAGGAGAGAACTGTCAAATAAAAAGAGAAAGAACATATAAAGAGTTTCCATAAGCATAAGTACCAAAAGGGTGAGACACAACACCCCAAAGGCTGGGAAAACAACTCTTCCTCAACATTTCT
>CM057153.1:27216156-27230156 GCA_029962745.1 Echinometra lucunter
CGGCGCCGTGCGCCTCACTCTCAAGTTACCGCTGACCGTCGACCGAAAATCCCCTTCCAATTTCTTCCTATTCATTTATGCATCCCACACAGGCACAGCACAGAACACGAATTATGAGTGCAGTGAAACAGAATAAATTTGTGAAGATGAAGAGTTCTTACCGATTGCATTAATGCACTTTGTTGATTACTTGCAGCTACTAGTTCATGATGTTTCTGTCTTTTCACTGCTACTACAACACCTTCTTCTGCTTTGCGTTTTTGCTCCATAACGGGCATAATTTGATGACAAGTTCTTCGAACAGCAGTAGGCCTAGTAAAATTATCGAAAGCTAGCTAGCTAGCTGACGATCGAGTTATTTACGTACGACGGAGAGATGGCGCTAAACTAGTTTGTTTGAGCATGTCTAATTCTCCTCCTCACTCCCTCACTCCCTCACCTCTCACTTTCTCATTGATCTAACCACTTATTTGTTGTGTTTTTATTATTGCAACAGTATGGCTACAGAACTCGAAGATTTGAAAATGTCCTGCATGTAGTTTGTCATATGTATGTAAAGATGACAGTTTGACTTATGATGTATACTATGGGTTAATAAAGCAGCACCTTCACCTCTTTTTTATCCTTGAAAATCTTTATCAAGATTGCAGATTTTACATTGCATCATTTGTTTTTTTATTGAATATGTATTTTGTTTACAATGTATGAAAAATAATGTCTCTCTCTGGACTGATTATGCATTGTGTTTACAATGCATGAAAAACAATATCTTGTGACTTGTCTGAATATTTGAATAAAGGCAAAAAAGCATACCAAAAAAAAATAAAAAAATTGGGAAGCTGCTGCTCTGCACGGACTGATGTATTTCCACCTCCCGGTTCCACCTCTTCGGTTCAAGCCTTGTTGATATGAAGTGATCGGTAGATGAAATGATAAAAGAGCAATGTAGATAAAATGCCTTGCTCAAGGGCATAATTGCCGTACTGCGGGGATCGAACCCCCGACCTTCGCGTCTCCAGTCAAGCGCCTTAGATCACTCGACTACGGCACCTCCAAAAATATTGATTGTACGATTAGAAAAAGTAGATATTGAAGGTATCGTTTTTAAGACATCTCTTTAGCTTATAAGCATCCATCCGAATCATTTTTTTAATAAAGAAAATAAAAATCAAAGTATTCTATTTTTGTCAGCGATCTGTATATGTCTTGGTGTTAATACCAACTTACATGATTTAACTTGCCAGTGTCCCTCTGAATTTAAATAACGTCTTCTTCAAGGCTTTTAAGGGGATGGGGGGGGGGGGGGCTGCTGACCCACTCCCCCTAAATATGTTCACGACAAAGTTTGTGGGGTTTTTTTCAGTTATTGTTTACATCTCTTCACTTATTGTATCGAATTTTCTTGAATGTCTAGTCAATTGGACCCTTTTAAAAAAATTCTGTTATTCTTCATTTTCCTTGAGGACCTTTCTTCTTTGACAGTGCAGCCCCCCCCCCCTCCCCCCCCCCCAAAAAATGCGTCATTATACCACTGCTGCTTGCATGGTTATGATTTGGCAAATTCGTAAAAGATTACAAACAGCGCAAAAGGAATTCCTTATATATCAGGGTTATACCCCCCCCCCCCTCACAAAATCGCACTAAATATTCCATTGCTTGCTCCCATGGGCATACGACATGTCGAAATGTTAGAGTATATCCCCCACTCGGCGTATTGTCCAGAGATTATATTTAGAGCATCACTTAAAAAGCGGCAGGCCTTTTACATTAAAAATAAAATGTAGGGAAAAAGTAGTATCTAGTTGGTGCTGAATCATGGACTGATTTTCACTTTCAATTGTATCCGATTGTGTAAACTTTGTCTTTTATTTTTGTTGATCGGCTGTCCTGTCAAAACGAATTCCTTTCACTCCTTTATAATCAAGCAATCAATCAATCAATCAGAAGCAACCGCTAACCCGATCAGCAATGAATGAATGAATGAATGAATCAATCAATCAATCAATCAATCAATCAATCAGTCAGTCAAATAACAATAAAAATGCTTTGATATAGCGCATTTCAACTCAGAAAGAATTCTGAAGAAACAATCAAATAATCAACCAACAACCACTTTAGCAAACAAACCATGTGAATCAATGACTGATCAATCGACCTACAAACCTACCTAAAAGTCAATCAACCACTCGGCTAATCAATCAATCAACAATAAACTAATTAATAATCCATCAATCATGACTTTTGTAATCAATCAACCTTTCAGTCAAACCCCATTGAATGAAATAAAGTAGGCTAATTAAAAGGGGGTCATTGCGTCGACTTGGCGTCTCCCATAAATTCAACCAATTAATCAACCAAATAATCAAATAGCCAACACAACATTCAAACTACCGACAAATTAATCAACCATTCACTCATTAAATCAATCTATCAATTGCTCATTAATTCAACAATTCAGATAGAACTGAGAGAGAGAGAGAGAGAGAGAGAGAGAGAGAGAGAGAGAGAGAGAGAGAGAGAGAGGAGGTGGGGGGGGGGATCCAGAAAATGAAAGAGAAAGACAGAGAATAGGTCCAGGAGTCAGAAATAGCTAATGGAATTTGCAAAGGAAACAATCTTTACTAACAAAAAGGACAATTCACACAACAGGAGCTTGTGGGCCAAATTTGGCTATATTTTGTCATTTTGTCATACTTGTCAAAAATTCAAAATTTACATCCTTATTCCACAAGAAAAAAAAAACTTGATGCAACCAGCTCACTTGAATGAGCTAAGTCTTTCATGGAAATTCCTTCACTATAATTATAAAGGAACACATGATGATTCAAATGTAATCTGTGATTATGAGACATCAGGAAAGAAAAAAGGTCTGTAATAAGGCTGATAATCCTCCTTTAAACTCTAATTAGAAATTACAAACATGAACACCTTTGGCATTTCTATGGGAGCGCTAGATATAGGACATGATAAATAAGATGAAAATGACAATTTTACTGCACAGGAGTTAGGATGGAAATGATTAAACCAAACTTTACCTTACAATTTGCATTTTAAAAAGTACAGTTTATATTTTAAAAGGCAGAAAAGAAAAACGAAAAACCAATGAAAATACCAGTGACTATAAACAAGATGAGGAATAAATTATGTTTCACTGAGTTAATGGAAATGCCCCTTTATTGTGACCTCTATATATATATATATTTGGGGGGGGGGTGGGATGGACAACATTCATTTAAACAATCAGTTTAAATATCAGTCACAAAGCAGAATGTACTACAGTCTGAACATAGGAGCATTGCAATTTTCCTACAGAACCATAGGGGTGCTAAGTCATTCATTTTTTTTTTTTAAATACTGAGTTAATCTCCTTTTGGCCCTCAACAGACAAAATATCACACATAAACAGTGAAACCTATATATAATGACCACTCCAAAGAGACAAGATAAGTGATCTTTATGAGCAGGTGGTCTTCATGGACAGGTTTCTTTATTACATTTTGAGAAAAACAATTCAACGGAAACCCAAACTATGGTCTTTACAGACAGGTGTTCCAATACAGGTGTTCACTATTAAGGCAGGTTCTACTGTATAACCATACAAACTGTTGTCATTTTCTCTATAGTGGCAGTCTGAACCCAGAAGGGGGTTAACTTTTTGTAACAGAAATAAGTTAAACTTAATGCCTTTATGGTGCTCAAATGACAATACTTAAATTTGATACTGGTTAATTTCAAATGCATTAGACATACACACATAACATGAATACTGGATAGCTATTTTAAGATGAGGAAAAGCTGTTAAATTCTAATAGGCACAGCTGTCACATTATTGAGTGTCACTAATATTTGATAATAATAATAATAACAAAGGCCCTGGATAATCTAGGCTTCAAAAAGAGAATTAATATAACCTATGTGTACAGGTACATGTGAACTTATTTCAAAATATAAAAAAATCATTAAAAAGAAACAATAACATGTTGATGGGAACAAATTCATCAACCACATGCACATCTGCCAAAATCTAATTACCTAAGAAATAATTTTGACTATTTGGCAAATCTACTTATGACTCTCCATCACTATGCTAGCTGCATGCATTTTCTCAAAGGTGCCTGAAACTCTACAAACAAAAAAGATGGTTACATGTATATTTCAATTGAAATCTTATCTAATTATAATCTGATTAAATGTATACATTTTCTCCTTCTCGATAACAAAGCATAGACGATGCAACTATGCAAGAGGGGGAAAATGACACTAATTACACTAAAAATATCTCACATGTATGAAGTATTGCAGATCTATGGTATCATGAACTTACACTTACATGTACATCAAAAACTAGGGCTTAACCGATATCTGCATCCGAGATCGGTGAATTCCGATTCTTGGCCGCATCAGCAAAACATCGGAATCGGTAAATATTTTGATGGGTGTGCCAATGCGGAACCGATGCAAGCAACAGGGTATTATTATACCTTTTTCTCCTCCGTAATGTTTAAAAATAAACTTACGATAGTAGTAGAAATTATTCAAACTCCATTATGTTTAAAAATGAACGCACGATAGAAGTAGAAATAATTTAAACTCCCTAATGTTTAAGACAAACTTACGATAGTAACAGAAATCATTCAAACTCCATTATGTTTAAAAAATAAACGCCCGATAGAAACAGAAATTATTCAAACTCGGTCATCACCTTTTACCAGGAACTTTGGCCTGATGTTTGGCATTTACAATCACATTTAGACCCTACACATGTAGTTTTGCATTGCGGGTGTAGCAGACGGGATTCAATTGTTTTATTGTAATTACGCGTCTCTACTCCAGCCGGCAGCCGCACTCTGCGCTGCATCGGTATCGGTATTGGAATCGGGCCGATGCGGATGTAAAAACATCGGGCATCGGATCGGCAACAAAATTCCATATCGGTTAAGCCCTATCAAAAACAACATAATAGATGAGCATGTTAACATCCAAGATCCAGCATTTGCATACTTTACAAAGATCAAAAGATTGATTCCATGGACTAAAACTACCCAGTACACTTACTTTGAGGGGTCTGTTTCTCAAAACTGTCAAACAGGTAAAGGACAAAGACATCCCAGTCTTGATGGGGTGCCCACAAACTTTAAAAGACTTTTAACACTAGTTTTGAGAAACTGGTCCCAGGTTCACATGTGAAAGGCAGCTTTCACAATTTAACCCTGTCTAATACTTCCCAACAAACTTCTAAGTGAATTCAATGGGCTAACTATGCATTTCAAGTGGAAATGAAGTCATCTCCAATGAATTCAAGCAACAGTGTCAAGTGGTTGTACATGGCGCTTCTCAAATTCTAAAAACAAAATCATACACGTGTATATTTGGATTTCTGTACTGTATGAAAAATGCTGAATCGACGTCTTCTACACCATATCAGTGAAGATCAAATTTGTAAGAGAGCAACGTGATATTACTTCCACATGAAATTTCCAATTTAATATACCAGGTAATACAGTCAACAGCCTTTATGAAAGCATTTACATAAGATTGATGTACATGATGAAAATCAGCTACATCTACATGTACAATGCATGGAAAAAGTCTCATGATAAAGCACAAACCGTGTCATGAACAAAAACCCTTTTAGCATAATAATGAACAGCTAATTTGCTGAATCATTTTTTTTTTTTACTCCCTTACAAGAGGAGCAGAGACATGTTACCTTGTATTCTGGCAGGTAAGAACTGGCCAAACTTTGACAACATATTAACCCATTCGTGACAGAAGGTCCACATTATGTGGTTTGGTCTAATAACTTTTGATGCAGAGCCCTAAAAATCATACTAAATACATGAGCAGAAAGAGCGAAAAATTCCACACTTACGGTGCCCATTTTGCACTATTATTTGTTGTTTGATGCTGAAAATAAGCATTAAAATCCTTAAATTGGCAATGCGATGAAAATGTTAAAATTACCGTTTTTCCCTGCAAATTGGCAACTTTATGACTTCTCAGCATACATTCCGTCAATTCATATTTATTTCAGATACATGATGTTTTATAAGAAAAATGTAGCAATAAAAGAAAAATGTTGGTGTTGCCAATTTGAAGAATAAAAGCTGATCAAATTAGGCTTTAAATAATTCCTGTCACGAATGGGTTAAATGTCCATTTTGAAGTAATGCACTATCAAGACAATAACTACAGTATGTAGATGACTGACTGATGAAGGAATTCCACATATAAGCTTATTATGACATAAATGTGCCATTATGTTCTAAATCTTTACCAAAATGCTAAAATTCTATGCATGTATGTACGGCACATTATCAACAAATAGTTTCAAAACCGATCTTCGCATGATTCAGTGGTTTCAAATTTTGCTTGTCTGTTTTCGATTTGTTGGTCCAAACAACCAACTAGTGCTGAAAGAAGTATTAGGTATGCCAATTCACTTGGGTACATGGGTGTTTACATACTCGAAACAAATTCCCAAATAATCTGAATTTAAACTGAACAAGGCATCATGTTTGAGAGCAGTCAGTTTTAAAACATCTTATTTTGAACAAATTGCCACCATGTTATAGTGCACACTACTGTTATCTGTTACCTTTATTTCAAGATCAACAATGCATACCTGAAACTATGGTAAAATACTACATCTATATTTTGCATGAACAGTTAGATGCATATACATGTACATGAAAGCAGGCATCCCCCACTGTGCATTCTTCAAAGTATGATAATCACAGGGTGACACAGACTTCACTATTCCTGAGACTACTGCAATATTCTTCTGCCATAGACTTTTTGTAGCATAAATATCATATCAAGCAGTTTGCAGGTCTGTCGCATCCATCCCTGAAGCTTTCTCACTGGCCCTGTCCTATGTCTGACTGTGGTCTATTTACAGTGGTTGGTCCCATACGTATACAATCCATGTGGGGTTTATAAATGTGGAAGCACATAGTCTCTTTCTCTCTCTCTTTATGCATCCCATGGTAAACTTGTCTTGAAGAATCAAAAAGGCTTGCTGGTCCTGCAGGGTTTACCCTCTCTCTCTCTCTCACACACACACACACACATTATTCTCTCTCGCTCACTCTGTCGCCATCTAGGCTTCCCGCTCCTGCAGGGTTCTCTCTCTCTCTCTCTCTCTCTCTCTCTCTCTCTCTCTCTCTCTCTCTCTCTCTCTCTCTCTCTCTCTCTCTCTCTCTCCCCCTCCCTCTCTCATGCATATACTCTCTCTCTCTCTCGCTCTCTCTCTGTCACCATCTAGTGTCATTGATGAATGCATCCCTTTTCTCCTACAATGTTAGCATGCCCAAAGAATCACAGACTCCATCCGGCTAAAGTATCAGTTCGCTTCCTAAATAAGATATAAAAGGAAGAAGAGAAATATACAAAGACTGAAAAATATCTGCCTATAAATATCTTTTTAAATGGTTAACTGAATGAATACTGGTACTGATAAATTTCAGTGGATAGTGTATTAGATACTTAATATCATACATTGTACCAACAAAAATTTACAAAATAGTACTAGCTTTCAAAATTATTCTACGATCTACAATTACCATTTTTCTTTGTTTGTTGTTAGTATAGTTTTGTTTCAGTTTTGTTTTTGCAGACAACAAACAACATTTAGACCTGCAGGCTGCATGCCTGTAATACTAACCCAATTTGGCAAAAAGAAGCGAGTGAAAATGAATACAAATGCCACAAAATTCAATTTGATTCAATTCAAAGAAAAATTTATTTTCTTCCACTTAACTTGCAGGAGTTAACAATCATCATTTTCTTTTTTTCTTAAATTGTGTACTTTTTTTTTCAATTTTGTGTACATGTTATACATAGTAACATAATATATTACAATAACATAAATGAAGGAAGAAGGCGAGGTCCCTAAAAGCGAGTGCTTGTGACGGGTTCGCCTGAACAATATATTTTTGACCAGGCCTAGAACATGGAAATTTGCTATAAGAAAATAACTGTTTGCTGTAACTTACTTCCTTTTGCCAAAGTTTTTCAGGCAATTCTGTGTACTTTAACTACTTGCTTCCTTTTGCCACCAAAATATTTCAAAAATCCATGGGTCAAATTTGTAAGCAGTGGAAACCCAATTATATAATGAGGACCTCAGGAGTTTGGGACCATGAAAATTACCTGTTTATATCAGGAATCTTTTCATATCACATTAACCCATAGAGGTACAGCGTCTCCTTTAGGAGACACTTTTGCACTATCTGTTGGTCCAGAATGCTGGGCATTACACATCATACATGACCAGAAAGAGAAAAACTCACTGAAAAATTTGAGTCCATTCCCAACGCGGTATGGTGTGGCATTCTCAAATTAGAGCAGTTTAATTGTAACTGATCATTAAACTCTTCAAATTGACAATGCAGTGAATAATGTATAATCACTATTTCTGTGTTCAAATTGGCAATTTCCCATTAAATTTTACAATTATAATTCATTTTGTGTCATGTTATATCCATATCTATTTATTTCAAACGATGTAAGTGTAGAAAAAAATAATTGTTGTTGCCAATTTGAAGACTGAAGATGATTAATTTAGACATCAAAAAAACTCTGTACTGCTATGGGTTAAAAA
Source organism: Echinometra lucunter (assembly GCA_029962745.1). Lineage (NCBI taxonomy): Eukaryota > Metazoa > Echinodermata > Echinoidea > Camarodonta > Echinometridae > Echinometra > Echinometra lucunter. The sequence goes on from CM057153.1 coordinate 27,224,762, forward strand.
AATAAAATGATATAAAGACCTGGGACCAGCAAAATTCCTTATATTAGGAATCTTTTTATAATGGAGCTCTTTATTAAGACTTTTCACTGTATATACAAAGCATGCCTCAAGTCAAGTATGACAAATCAATAAAAAAAAAAGGGTAAATTCCATGAAAATTTAACTTGCTTCCTTTTGCCATAGTAATGCAGAATATTGTCAAAAAGCTTGTAAAAGTATAAAATAATAATAATAAAAAAATAAATATTAAAGCCTTTACTCTTTATTTAACGAAACTACTGCAGTGAAATTTCAAAGTCAAAGCCATGCAACAATACAGCACGTTCCATTGGATGTCAGTTCAAAGCTCTCATGAAGCATGAATAATAATACATCCTTTGGCTTCATCATGTCATCAATAAACAGGAAGTGATGTCAATATCATCCAAATCAGCCACTTCCTGCTTACATGTACAAGATCTTACAATGGTACTGAAGACAGAACGACTTCTGAGAATTTGGGATTTATTTATCAGCTGAAATATTCTTCTTCCTTGAATGCCAGCATAACGAGCAATAAATGGTTATTGCCAGATTGAACTATATAGAGTGAATATGCTGAACAAAGCAAGTTTGGAAAGGCTTCATAATTTTCCTTCCCCCCCCCCTTCTTCTAATTTGCAACTGATTTCATGATGATCCTCTGAAAGGAACTGACAAGCTTTACTGCAGTGCATATACCAGTGGGGAAACTAAGGGGGGGGGGGGGGGGGTATGGGGAACTCTTTCTTTCTTATTTTCTCATTTTTGACAGAATTCCACATTGCATGGTTTGGTCCAATTACTTATGATGCAGAGAAAAACATGTTGAATTCACAAAAATATATATATCAATAAATGAATACAGAATGTATACAAAAACTTCAAAAAGTAAAATAACACAATACAAATTTCAAAAATAAATATCAAAAAGAACAGATGAATAAACAAGTATGTAAATTAAGTTAAATAAACTGACAAATGAATGAACAAAGAAAAATGAATACATAAATACATAGATGAATAACTGAATAATAGAACTTACTTTGATAATGAACAGATTGCCTCTTATGCTTTGAGTTCAGGTGGGAGGGCTGCCTTCGGATGTTTGTTCTCGAAGTGCTGCTTGTATGTTTTAGGGTCAGGCATCTGGGTCTGCAAAACATCAACAGTGGCAACAGTGGAGGGCAAGAGAAAGAAAGTTATTGCAGAAGAATATTAGGAGTTTGCTTGAAATCTATCTCAATACTTCTGTTAAACTAAAGGAAGGATACTACTGATGAGTATTGTTATTATCCTTATTTCTGTGCTAACTGCTGAAGAATACCATTAGAGCAATGTCGCATGAAAACCACTACTCTAAAAAATGCCTTCATCTTCCACGCATAGAAAGTTTCAACTTTTGGAGGAAGCTCTGATGCCACTGTTTTGTGAAATTCAAAATAACCATATCTGCATGAAGTGCTTTTGCACTGTGTTCTTAACCTTTTGCCATGTGGAGCAGGTGGCTCCCATACCTTTATCGGTCTATGGAATTTCATAATCCTCCAACCCATAATTAATCATTTTCCTCTGCATGATCATCCATCCCCAATAACTTCTGAGAAGTTTCTTTCACAATACAATCTGATTTGTGGAAAATCTTTTCCCACCTGAAAAACCCCTACATGTGAAATCAGGCTGATATGATGTTAATTTTACAATTTATGGATAATGGAATACCAACCATACAAACTGTGCACTTATATGTCAGAGCCTTCTGGCCTGCTGTCTTGGAGTCTACTCCGGAACCTTTCTTTTTCTTCTCCATCTCCTTCGCCCTTTTCTGCTGAGACTGGATCTTCTGTTGCCCACGGGCCATGGCTGTATCAAACAAAGCGGAAATGACAGATGAAGAAAGGTTAAAGAAAAATAGATCCTTGTATAATACGGCTAAGAAAGTGTGTGTTCTTATAATCCATGGTAAAAATACTTTTTGTTCCCCATGAGAGCTATTCTCCAAAAAAAAATAGCTCCTGTATAAAACTTTACAGGCGCTATGTCTAGGCCCAAGGGAACTATGTTGAATTTTAATTGCTGATATCCGAATTTTCTCCTTGAGAGTTCTGAATTGAGTATCAGAATGATGCATTAATGTGTGTGCGTGTTGTTTTGAGAAATTTTAATTCTGCTGCTCCTAGATCAAGATTTGCAAATTTATTGGTCATTTTTGGAGCTGAAGTGAGGGCGACTCTGAAGAAAATAGTCGCCCCAAAGAAATGGGTTTTGAGGAATTTAGGGAGCTACTTGAGCTCTGGCAAGGGCGAAATCTCCCATCGCCCCTGAGTATTTTTTACCATTATAATCTCTTGTGAAAAATTGCTGATATCCCAATTTTCTCCTTGAGAGTATGCGTAATTGTGTATCAGTAAGATGCGTTAATGTGTGTGTTGTTTTAAGAAATGTTAATTCTGCTGCTCCTAGATCAAGATATGCGAATTTATTGGCTATTTTTGGAGCTGAAATGAGGGCGACTCTGAAAAAAATGGTCGCCCCAAAGAAATGGGTTTTGAGAAATTTAGGGAACTACTTGAGCTCTGCCAAGGGCGAAATCTCCCATCGCCCCCCGAGTATTTTTTTACCCTGTTATAATCTCTTGTGAAATTTGGAAGAAGAAAGTCACAAGAGAAAAAGAAGTTGCCTAAAAACAACATGAAAATTCCACTTGATCTCAAATTATTTAGGAGATAGAGAGTCAGTTGAACTTGAAGGAATCATGGGAATGGGTGGTATTTCACAAAACCTACATAAGTACATGTTTTCAGACAACCCACTGACACACATATATTGAAATAAATATAATTTTTAGTGGAATGTCGATGAACTTGTTAGGAGACTGGTGAACAAAGAATGGATACCATCATCCTCATTGCAAGCAAGTCCATTTCAAATAGGAGGGCATCAGACCAAATAATTTGCCGTTGCCGATAAGGAAAGGGGCTTGTGCTCATGGGCCTTCTTCTCAAAAGTGTCGTAAGTCTTCTTGGACCATCAATGACAGTTAGTGCTAGATTCTCCAATCCTCCTTTTCACATTATACATGTAAGTGTCCCATAAATCTCATCTGCCAGATTCTTATCTCATGGATCAGCTTTCTTTTCATGTCAGCTCTTCTCAAAACTACCTCATTACTCACTCTTTATGACTGTCTGTCCATAAGATTCTCAGCATTTTTCTTAGAAAGCAAAATTCACAACCCTCCAAAAAAGTCAAAGATATTCAATGGATATGACATGCATTGGAAGTTATTTGAAAATGGGAAAGCATTAAAGGCTTTCATGTTCCAACATGTCCAAGGACCTCGACAAGACAGGTGAATACAGGCGAATACAGGGCTGCATTTCACGAAACCCTCATAAGTCTCAAGTTCGTGGACATCCCATAGAAAGACGTGTTAATTCTACAACACGCATTTCAATGGGATGTCCAAGAAGTTAGACTTATGACGGTTTTGTGAAATGCAGCCCAGGTGAATACAGGTGAATACAGGTATTACAGGTGAATTCAGGTGCATACAGCTGAATGCTTCTTTGTGTCTGAGGTCACACAGGAGAGCAATGGTATGGTGAGCTGTGCAAATTAATGTGGCTGCCGACCTCTACAGTTGAGGAAAGAAAACACTCAATGATCAACAAATTATAGGAAAATATTTGCTTCTTACACCCTAGGAAGACTGAGGCAGCGCCAGGGTATTTTGAGGGGGGAGGTGACCCACAGCACAGGTAAAATTATTTACCTTTTAAATGAAAAAATAGGGGTATTATATTTGCATGACCCAGCCCTCTCTTTTCCCACACTTTCTTTGTTCCTCTTCTTTTTCTTCTCTTTTTTCTTTTTTTTTTGATCACTTGAAAAATCATGGGGGGAGGGGGGGGGGGGGGGGGGGGAAAGGGTCCAACAGTCATCCCCTTGCCCCCTGTAGCGCCGCTCCTGTGGCATGATAACCTATTTTCATCCCATTCCTTCAATTGGATCTAAATTATCTTGATCATGTCAAATTCTTAGATTTTTTTTTTTTAATCACCATTCTTGCTCCTCTGTCTGACAGACAACAGGACTTTCCCATTATCTGACTGTCAGCAATTCCCCTCTATGGGCCTACATGGGTGCAGACTCCTGCATTGGGGGCTCTTGCTCATCCCCCCAAATCTATTTCTCACACCTACATCACAGCCTATCCCCATATATATTGTACACAACACCTGACGATCTCACGGTTCCCTGTCTAAAATCTCACGCATTGCTAGGCTTTGACTTTAGCATCCCTGTGGGTGCAAGGTTACCTCAGATAATAACCTTGCATTCGTGTATTAAAGTGGTCTGAGCTGAGGTTATTGTCCATGTTTCACTTCCAGCAAACCCGGAGAATAGGGGACCAGGCCCGCGTGCCTGCCATTTATACAGTGGAGAGACAGCCGAAACTGGTTGAGATATGGGACAAAGCTATAGCCATTTATAATCAAATTCAAAAATGTTAAAATGATTTTTAACTACAGGATGTTTTTGTCTGGTACTTATGTTCTGACATATCACAATGTCCTTTCCGCTCTCAGAATCCCAGTTATTTGATGAAAATAATTTTGATTTTGGCAAGAAATGTCAAGCTCTAAAATTTTTCAGTGAATCCTGTTGTAGTAAAAGATGGGGGACCAAAAGCTACACACTTTGTTTTCAACAGCTAAAAAGGCATAAAAATCAGTGGTTTGTACAAATTTTGTTTCTATACCTTGAATCTGTCACATATTCTAAAGTTGATTTGTTGTGAAAATTACGACAGACGAATGTCAATAACGCATATTTTCAGGTCGATATCAGTGCCAGTGTCAAATTTTGTTTGGAAAAATGAAGGGGTCCTAAAGCTACGCAATACCTCTATTGCCGGATCTACTGGAACAGTGCAGTCATTTCTGCAGTCAAGTTTCCAGGTCTACCCTTCTGCTGTTTGCTAACTTAAAAACTTCTCTATCTTGCAAATTTCAAACTCGTGCTTAGTGCCTCTGTGCTGCACTATAGTTCTGGAAAGATTTATGCTATTCCCAAGAATGAGCATATTGTAGCACTGACCAGAACTTGTCTAGCTTGGCCTTGAACGAGTTGATAGTTGATGCTGCTACTATCTCTGCAGGCAGAGAGTTCCAGTCACTTACTACTCGGGCACTAAAGGTGTTCTGTCTGACGTTCAGTCTACTCCTCTTCGTGTACAGTTTGTATGGATGTCCACGTGTTGTTTAAGTGGATGCAGTCGTGAAGAACACGTCTTTTTTTCAATTTGTGGATGCCGTGGATAATCTTTTACGTCTGAATCATGTCTCCTCTTCTCATTCTATATTGCATGGAA
>CM057153.1:27230656-27258730 GCA_029962745.1 Echinometra lucunter
TCCTTGAAAAGGATTTCATTTCAAAAGCCTTCATTTCTCTAAACAATATGGTACAAGAAATAGCTGAAGTGTTTCAGGAGAAAAACACATGCCAACCCTTGTGGTGTGATTGCAAGTACTCTTTCTGTGTGCAGTGCAGGAGCCACTGGGAAAATTGTGGGTAAAATCGTACACCAGAGTGTCCAGACACTTGTGTTTATGTATCGGTACAACCAATCTACCTTTCCAAGTTGCTTGAAGACATTTTTTCTTACAATGCAATTGCCTGACCAGAACTCAAGTTAAGGTTCATACCTTTCACCATGAAAAAGAGCTGAAGACTCAGAATGCCTTCCAGTCAATACAAGGTGATTATTCATTCATGACAGATGAATAACAGACTTACAATTCATCAAAGAACTGTCCCTCATGCTGGGCTAACTCTTGGTCCTCTTCTCCTCATCATCTGAGCCATCTGCCCTTGTAGGACCAAGACTTGTGGCAGGTTTCTTGGATGGACCAAGTCTAATAGGAAAGAAAGAAAACAGAAACCATATTAAGAATCACGGTATCTGTCACAGTGTAATATGGTAAGATTTGGGAGAAGCATGAGAGAACATTCAAACTTACATCATTCTGCAGCTCGTAGTTCCTATGGATATGAAGAATACTCTTTTAAAAAATTCATCTTTTAACCAAAGAATATGCTTATTCTTGAAAAGATGTCATCCCAAAGCTATTGAAGGAATTCCATTCTGTTAATTATAACTGGCACTGGCAGTTGCAGAGTACATAAGGATATAAAGTGAAGTGTTTACATCCCTATCCCCTAAGTGATGTTTCCTTTTGTAACAAGCTTTTGTGACCAATTGCTCTTGAAATGGAATTTGAGAGGTACTACTCAGCACCTACCTTGACATTCCATGTTCAACTTCAAGTTCATCCTGCTGAAGCCTTGCTTGTTCCAAGATCTTCCTTGAAAGTTTTTCATCTACATACGGGAGTAAGAATAAAAACTGATTTAGATCTAGAGGTAATGCAGTATTCAATTCATAAAAACCACATGACTTTCGACCTTTCTGACCTCATGTTTTGCAGAATTGCAGGGTATTGGCCATATCATGAATATTCCCTAACATATTGGTGGTTATTCACACATGGAAGCATTCGTATGTGGGACTGTGTAAATTTCTGCAAAAGTCAACAACTCTAGTGAAGATATAATTACCACAATAATCCCTGAAATTCTCCAAAATATTTTCTTTTTGCAGTGTATGATGATAAAATATCTTATTTCCATGCTTTTCCTTGTCTAATTAGATCTCAATCACCTTAATCAAGTGATATTTTACGATTTCTTTTTAGAGTGGCGATCTTGCTCCTCTGAAGCTCACACAAGCTTGGGAACACTACTTGCCTATTGTTGGCAGTTGCCCCTGTGGCTAAACGTTACAACCTCACAACCTGTGTGAGTGGTGGTTATCCACTTCTACCAGTGAACAATAAACAAGGTGTAGAATGTCTGATACATGTAATACTCCTTGGCTGGATCCGTCCACTCATCACACAAATGCAAGATTATAGTATGGATCCTGTAAAGTTATCTACCCATCTGCGATATTAGATGACACATGCATACTGAAGAGTTGTGACCACTAGTATTTTCTCCAACTGTTCTTAATACATTGCCTATATGGCAAACTTATGAATGAAGACTGGGAAAAGAGAGTTTTTGAGAGTTCAAGTAGGAATTTGATCTATTAATAATTTAGATAGTGAACAGTACATATCCATTGGCAAAACAAAAGGCACACAAAGGCAAAGGTAAACTCGGTGGGGGGGGGGGGGGGGGAAGTGGTTGTGAAAAAACACACACAACACACCCGCGCATGCATGCATTCTCTCATAGCATAGATCTAATAGTAATACCGATGTAAAGATGCAAGAAAAAAAAAAAAAAAAAAAAGAGAGGCCTATAGCTTGAGACTAGCCCCCTTCAATATAATATCATTTTTGCTAACTTCCATCTAGAATGCTAAGATCAAAAATATACGAAATGGAGCTGTGTGATCAAATTGGAATAATATGAAACATGAAGTCATGACTGGCGGTGAATTTCACATCAAGTAGAGGATTTTGATTTTAGGAATACCTTTATCGGGTAAAGTCTAAAGATAAGGGTAAAGATGGAATGGCATGCAGACAGACACAAGACAGACTTAACATTGGTGTTACTGTTAGACAGCTTAGCAATGGGTTTCCGACACCTACTTCACTTAGTTTAGATGGCCCTAAATTATTTTTTGTCTGTTTCATTCGTGATTTGATGATAATCGAGTAAGCTGCCCGACATTCGAGCCGCTTAGGGCTTTTCTGCAATATCTATGCTGCTAAACTTACTTTTCATAAAATCATATTTACATAAATTCATGTCATATATATTGAACTATTTTATCACAATGTTATTTTCAATACATCACACAGTTTTAGAAAATATGAAAATATATCGCTATTTTTCATGCCCTTAATTCGATATCCCCCGGCAATCATTCGACCGGGCGCCATCATGTGTAAATGTCAACACGTATGAGGGCAGCTGAAATGCGCCGCCACCATACTGGTTGTTGTCCATTGCGGAAATTCCGACGCCCGTTTGGTGCTTCCCCTTGCAGTCGAATGAAGGCAGTGGGGACTTGCATTCAACTTTATACATGAAGTCACTGCATCGGGAGATAAGGGGGGGGGGTTTGGTTTTTTCATTTGTTTTTGCCAATACCATCACAATTGGAGCTTGCGAATAAACGAGAATCTCACCACAAAACCGCTGATTGCTTTATTTTTAGCGGCTTTTTCTGCGACCATGTTTCTTAGCAGTGGACCTAGCCTTTGTGTGCTTTGGAAATGTGGCACAGATTTTGCATTTTGATGCCAGAATATGACTTTTTAGACATGTTAGATGGTTTTTGGAGGTGACTAAGGGACTTACTTGTGGTGAGTGTAATGTCTCTGTGTGTAATCATGGTAATGAAGTGATTTGTGTGTGTTGTGTAATATAATGTGCTGGCTTGTGATTGTGAGAATGATAGTGAAAATGGTCGAATGACGGCATGACGGCCAGGTCGATGACGAGCATGACGAGCTCGCAACTCTCCTAGTTGGTTCTAAACCTTATTCTCCAGCCAGGGTGCGAAACCGAAAGTGCACTAGTTTTATTACAAAATTCCCAATACCAGACAGATTTTTTGTCTAGGATCTAATTTGCCATCATTCCCATCCTGCAAAATTAAATCTAACTAGTTTAGTAGTTAACAATGTAACAACAAGAATCTACAAGGGTTTACATGAAAACACGGGTATGGGACTGAGGAATGTCTTACGGTGTCATCGTCGTCCTTCCGTTACGTTCCTTTACTCGTTGAGAGACTTTGAGAGTATCTTCGTTTTCTATTTGATCTGCGAGTGCCTCCACTTTGAAGACAGGGTCTCCTCTTTTTGTTCGATTTTTCTTCGTTTCCCCATTTTCCTGGGCGAGATAAGAAAAAAATAATAAAAACAGGCCAACTCACAAGCAATGTGCATAGGAAATCTAGCGCCCTCTGCGCTATTTTATGATGTCATATTGGATATGTCATTCATTCATTCATTCTGCCTCTGCTGCATATTGTGCGCATGGTACTGCATTTCATGATTTGCATTGCATTGCATTGTAAGTTGCAAGATTGCTAACATCATTGATACTGCCGTAGACTAGGAAGAGATCCAAACAGCCCACATCTTTTTTTTTGTACAACAAAGTAAAAAAGGGTAAGTTTTGTCACTTTGATTATATAATCATGATAAATTGAAAGGGAAATGAATGTTAAGTTGTTACTAAAGTTAGGTCGGTCAAAGACAAAGTATGTTCTTCAGTGTAACTTTACTCATGGTAGTGTAACGTTAGATTAGAGTATGTTACTCAGTCATGCTCATTTGCGAGAATGATCTGAATATAAAGTTATAATTAAAATCTAACAAAGTAACTTAGTCTGTATTTGACTTGTCTTATTCTTGATAACTGTAGTGTTAGATTATTCATTGTGAGGCAATTGAAATTCATTAATCATGTTAATCATCGACTGGGCAGGACTTCCTTTTGCGACAGCCACCCAACTTACAAGGTGTGCTTTATTCCATTAGCATGTTTGGGTGGCTGTCGCAAAGGAAGTCATTCCATTGACTGTTTCCACTAGTATTTGTAACTTCAACTGTCCTTTTCGAATTCAGATTGTTGATTCCGTTTCCATGTCTTATTGATTCCATTTCAAATCATAAACCGTAAGGAAGTGAGGGCAAACCCGGAGAGTTAGGGGACAGACTAAGTTTTTGTGCAAGCACCGGCACAGCTGCAGTGGGGATGATCTGCAGTATGTCCAGCATGGTTGGGGGTCCTAATGCAACGCTCCCTGCAAATACGCGCAATGCGACGCTTTCAATGCGCCCCAAACTTCCGATGTGACCAAACAACGAGAATTTCAGGTAGGCCTATGCCAAAAATAATCAGTAATTTTCGTTTAGATCTAGTCCTAGATCTATTCCTTGTGATATGATTACAGTTAGTTAGAACTCAGGGTCAAATACACACCAGTCAAGTAGCAAAATCAAGATTTGCATTCATTTATTACATTTATTACAAGCAAACTGTGTCACACAGTTGCTTGAAGTCATACCTCATGGAACTGTGGACTGCGTCTCTGGACGAGGGATATGAATCGATGCAACCTCTCTTGACTCTGCAGTGCAAAGCGTTTGACTCGGTACCGCATGAATGGCTAATGAACAAGATCAGATCCTATGGTATGTAGGCTGCATAGAGAAATGGCTTCATACCTGAACATGGTGCTAAATATACAGCAGTAGGTGTGTCATCCCGATGTCAGAAGCGGAATTACGCAAGGAAGTAATTTGGCCTGTTGGGCACCCACATTATTGTAATCTTCAAATGACCTATCTGATGTAGTAAACAGCATTGTCAGATCTATGCAGATGACACTAAACTTTTCAAACAAATCAGACAGAAGGATGACTGTGTGAATCTACAGGGAGACCTTGAGAGCCTGATGGATTGGTCCAGGAAATGGCAGCTAAAGTTCAATACATCAAAGTGCAAGGCTCTACATATTGAACACCACCAGAGTCTGCATTACCCATACAAACTTGATGGAACTGTGCTACAAGAAGTCAAGGAAGAAAGAGACTTGGGAGTCATCATAGACTTGAGCTAAAGTTCCACTCCCATGTGGCGAGCGCTGTCTTGAAGGCCAACGGCATACTTGCCCAGATCAGACGTACTTACCTTCTCAGAGATAAGAATACCATTAACAGATTTTTAGTGAGATCAATTCTGGAAAATGGAAATGCAGTCTGGCATCCAAGATATGTCTCTGATCTTCAATCTATTGAAAGAGTTCAGCTACGGGCCACCAAGTTGGTAAACATCCTTGAAAGAACAGCACTATGGACGAAGAGTCTGTGCCATGAATTGCCTTCCATGCAATATAGAATGAGAAGAGGAGACATGATTCAGACGTAAAGATTATCCACGGCAATCCACAAATTGAAAAAAGACGTGTTCTTCACGACTGCATCCACTTAAACAACACGTGGACATCCATACAAACTGTACACGAAGAGGAGTAGACTGAACGTCAGACAGAACACCTTTAGTGCCCGAGTAGTAAGTGACTGGAACTCTCTGCCTGCAGAGATAGTAGCAGCATCAACTATCAACTCGTTCAAGGCCAAGCTAGACAAGTTCTGGTCAGTGCTACAATATGCTCATTCTTGGATAGCATAAATCTTTCCAGAACTATAGTGCAGCACAGAGGCACTAAGCACGAGTTTGAAATTTGCAAGATAGAGAAGTTTTTAAGTTAGCAAACAGCAGAAGGGTAGACCTGGAAACTTGACTGCAGAAATGACTGCACTGTTCCAGTAGATCCGGCAATAGAGGTATTGCGTAGCTTTAGGACCCCTTCATTTTTCCAAACAAAATTTGACACTGGCACTGATATCGACCTGAAAATATGCGTTATTGACATTCGTCTGTCGTAATTTTCACAACAAATCAACTTTAGAATATGTGACAGATTCAAGGTATAGAAACAAAATTTGTACAAACCACTGATTTTTATGCCTTTTTAGCTGTTGAAAACAAAGTGTGTAGCTTTTGGTCCCCCATCTTTTACTACAACAGGATTCACTGAAAAATTTTAGAGCTTGACATTTCTTGCCAAAATCAAAATTATTTTCATCAAATAACTGGGATTCTGAGAGCGGAAAGGACATTGTGATATGTCAGAACATAAGTACCAGACAAAAACATCCTGTAGTTAAAAATCATTTTAACATTTTTGAATTTGATTATAAATGGCTATAGCTTTGTCCCATATCTCAACCAGTTTCGGCTGTCTCTCCACTGTATAAATGGCAGGCACGCGGGCCTGGTCCCCTATTCTCCGGGTTTGCCGGAAGTGAAACATGGACAATAACCTCAGCTCAGACCACTTTAATACACGAATGCAAGGTTATTATCTGAGGTAACCTTGCACCCACAGGGATGCTAAAGTCAAAGCCTAGCAATGCGTGGGATTTTAGACAGGGAACCGTGAGATCGTCAGGTGTTGTGTACAATATATATGGGGATAGGCTGTGATGTAGGTGTGAGAAATAGATTTGGGGGGATGAGCAAGAGCCCCCAATGCAGGAGTCTGCACCCATGTAGGCCCATAGAGGGGAATTGCTGACAGTCAGATAATGGGAAAGTCCTGTTGTCTGTCAGACAGAGGAGCAAGAATGGTGATTGAAAAAAAAAAATCTAAGAATTTGACATGATCAAGATAACTTAGATCCAATTGAAGGAATGGGATGAAAATAGGTTATCATGCCACAGGAGCGGCGCTACAGGGGGCAGGGGGATGACTGTTGGACCCTTTTCCCCCCCCCCCCCCCCCCTCCCCCCATGATTTTTCAAGTGATCAAAAAAAAAAAGAAAAAAGAGAAGAAAAAGAAGAGGAACAAAGAAAGTGTGGGAAAAGAGAGGGCTGGGTCATGCAAATATAATACCCCTATTTTTTCATTTAAAAGGTAAATAATTTTACCTGTGCTGTGGGTCACCTCCCCCCTCAAAATACCCTGGCGCTGCCTCAGTCTTCCTAGGGTGTAAGAAGCAAATATTTTCCTATAATTTGTTGATCATTGAGTGTTTTCTTTCCTCAACTGTAGAGGTCGGCAGCCACATTAATTTGCACAGCTCACCATACCATTGCTCTCCTGTGTGACCTCAGACACAAAGAAGCATTCAGCTGTATGCACCTGAATTCACCTGTAATACCTGTATTCACCTGTATTCACCTGGGCTGCATTTCACAAAACCGTCATAAGTCTAACTTCTTGGACATCCCATTGAAATGCGTGTTGTAGAATTAACACGTCTTTCTATGGGATGTCCACGAACTTGAGACTTATGACGGTTTCGTGAAATGCAGCCCTGTATTCGCCTGTATTCACCTGTCTTGTCGAGGTCCTTGGACATGTTGGAACATGAAAGCCTTTAATGCTTTCCCATTTTCAAATAACTTCCAATGCATGTCATATCCATTGAATATCTTTGACTTTTTTGGAGGGTTGTGAAATTTTGCTTTCTAAGAAAAATGCTGAGAATCTTATGGACAGACAGTCATAAAGAGTGAGTAATGAGGTAGTTTTGAGAAGAGCTGACATGAAAAGAAAGCTGATCCATGAGATAAGAATCTGGCAGATGAGATTTATGGGACACTTACATGTATAATGTGAAAAGGAGGATTGGAGAATCTAGCACTAACTGTCATTGATGGTCCAAGAAGACTTACGACACTTTTGAGAAGAAGGCCCATGAGCACAAGCCCCTTTCCTTATCGGCAACGGCAAATTATTTGGTCTGATGCCCTCCTATTTGAAATGGACTTGCTTGCAATGAGGATGATGGTATCCATTCTTGGTTCACCAGTCTCCTAACAAGTTCATCGACATTCCACTAAAAATTATATTTATTTCAATATATGTGTGTCAGTGGGTTGTCTGAAAACATGTACTTATGTAGGTTTTGTGAAATACCACCCATTCCCATGATTCCTTCAAGTTCAACTGACTCTCTATCTCCTAAATAATTTGAGATCAAGTGGAATTTTCATGTTGTTTTTAGGCAACTTCTTTTTCTCTTGTGACTTTCTTCTTCCAAATTTCACAAGAGATTATAACAGGGTAAAAAAATACTCGGGGGGCGATGGGAGATTTCGCCCTTGGCAGAGCTCAAGTAGTTCCCTAAATTTCTCAAAACCCATTTCTTTGGGGCGACCATTTTTTTCAGAGTCGCCCTCATTTCAGCTCCAAAAATAGCCAATAAATTCGCATATCTTGATCTAGGAGCAGCAGAATTAACATTTCTTAAAACAACACACACATTAACGCATCTTACTGATACACAATTACGCATACTCTCAAGGAGAAAATTGGGATATCAGCAATTTTTCACAAGAGATTATAATGGTAAAAAATACTCAGGGGCGATGGGAGATTTCGCCCTTGCCAGAGCTCAAGTAGCTCCCTAAATTCCTCAAAACCCATTTCTTTGGGGCGACTATTTTCTTCAGAGTCGCCCTCACTTCAGCTCCAAAAATAACCAATAAATTTGCAAATCTTGATCTAGGAGCAGCAGAATTAAAATTTCTCAAAACAACACGCACACACATTAATGCATCATTCTGATACTCAATTCAGAACTCTCAAGGAGAAAATTGGGATATCAGAAATTAAAATTCAACATAGTTCCCTTGGGCCTAGACATAGCGCCTGTAAAGTTGTATACAGGAGCTATTTTTTTTTTTGGAGAATAGCTCTCATGGGGAACAAAAAGTATTTTTACCATGGATTATAAGAACACACACTTTCTTAGCCGTATTATACAAGGATCTATTTTTCTTTAACCTTTCTTCATCTGTCATTTTCGCTTTGTTTGATACAGCCATGGCCCGTGGGCAACAGAAGATCCAGTCTCAGCAGAAAAGGGCGAAGGAGATGGAGAAGAAAAAGAAAGGTTCCGGAGTAGACTCCAAGACAGCAGGCCAGAAGGCTCTGACATATAAGTGCACAGTTTGTATGGTTGGTATTCCATTATCCATAAATTGTAAAATTAACATCATATCAGCCTGATTTCACATGTAGGGGTTTTTCAGGTGGGAAAAGATTTTCCACAAATCAGATTGTATTGTGAAAGAAACTTCTCAGAAGTTATTGGGGATGGATGATCATGCAGAGGAAAATGATTAATTATGGGTTGGAGGATTATGAAATTCCATAGACCGATAAAGGTATGGGAGCCACCTGGTCCACATGGCAAAAGGTTAAGAACTCAGTGCAAAAGCACTTCATGCAGATATGGTTATTTTGGATTTCACAAAACAGTGGCATCAGAGCTTCCTCCAAAAGTTGAAACTTTCTATGCGTGGAAGATGAAGGCATTTTTTAGAGTAGTGGTTTTCATGCGACATTGCTCTAATGGTATTCTTCAGCAGTTAGCACAGAAATAAGGATAATAACAATACTCATCAGTAGTATCCTTCCTTTAGTTTAACAGAAATATTGAGATAGATTTCAAGCAAACTCCTAATATTCTTCTGCAATAACTTTCTTTCTCTTGCCCTCCACTGTTGCCACTGTTGATGTTTTGCAGACCCAGATGCCTGACCCTAAAACATACAAGCAGCACTTCGAGAACAAACATCCGAAGGCAGCCCTCCCACCTGAACTCAAAGCATAAGAGGCAATCTGTTCATTATCAAAGTAAGTTCTATTATTCAGTTATTCATCTATGTATTTATGTATTCATTTTTCTTTGTTCATTCATTTGTCAGTTTATTTAACTTTATTTACATACTTGTTTATTCATCTGTTCTTTTTGGTATTTATTTTTGAAATTTGTATTGTGTTATTTTATTTTACTTTTTGAAGTTTTTGTATACATTCATGTATTCATTTATTGATATATATATTTTTGTGAATTCAACATGTTTTTCTCTGCATCATAAGTAATTGGACCAAACCATGCAATGTGGAATTCTGTCAAAAATGAGAAAATAAGAAAGAAAGAGTTCCCCATACCCCCCCCCCCCCTTAGTTTCCCCACTGGTATATGCACTGCAGTAAAGCTTGTCAGTTCCTTTCAGAGGATCATCATGAAATCAGTTGCAAATTAGAAGAAGGGGGGGGGGAAGGAAAATTGTGAAGCCTTTCCAAACTTGCTTTGTTCAGCATATTCACTCTATATAGTTCAATCTGGCAATAACCATTTATTGCTCGTTATGCTGGCATTCAAGGAAGAAGAATATTTCAGCTGATAAATAAATCCCAAATTCTCAGAAGTCGTTCTGTCTTCAGTACCATTGTAAGATCTTGTACATGTAGGCAGGAAGTGGCTGATTTGGATGATATTGACATCACTTCCTGTTTATTGATGACATGATGAAGCCAAAGGATGTATTATTATTCATGCTTCATGAGAGCTTTGAACTGACATCCAATGGAACGTGCTGTATTGTTGCATGGCTTTGACTTTGAAATTTCACTGCAGTAGTTTCGTTAAATAAAGAGTAAAGGCTTTGATATTGATTTTTTGTATTATTATCATTTTACACTTTTACAAGCTTTTTGACAATATTCTGCATTACTATGGCAAAAGGAAGCAAGTTACATTTTCATGGAATTTACCTTTTTTTTTTTTATTGATTTGTCATACTTGACTTGAGGCATGCTTTGTATATACAGTGAAAAGTCTTTAAAAAGAGCTCCAGTATAAAAAGATTCCTAATAAAAGGAATTTTGCTGTTCCCAGGTCTTTATGGCTGGAATTCACAAAGGTGGTTTAAATTAGTCCATGGTTTAGGCAAATTTTGTGGTGTAAGTGCGCTTGATTTAGCGCGTACACTAAGATAGGTCCAATGATAAACGCGCGCGTGTGGCAAAGGGCGCCAAATTTATGCTTGTTACCATGGTTTAGACCACGGTTTATGTAAATTAATTTAAGCATGAATTTACATAAACCGTGGTCTAAACCATGGCAACAAGCGTAAATCTAGCGCCCTTTGCCACATGCGCGCGTTTATCATTGGACATATCTTAGTGTACGCGCTAAATCAAGCGCACTTGTACCAAAAAATTTACCTAAACCATGGACTAAATTCAAACCACCTTTGTGAATTCCAGCCTATGTCTTTTAATTTTTTTAATGTGATATGAAAACAACATGCCTGATATAAACAGGTAATTTTCATGGCCCAAACTCCTGAGGTCCTCATTATATAATTAGGTTTCCACTGCTTACAAATTTGACCCATGGATATTTGAAATATTTTGGTGGCAAAAGGAAGCAAGTAGTTAAAAGTACACAGAACTGCCTGAAAACTTTGGCAAAAGGAAGTAAGTTACAGCAAACAATTATTTTCTTATAGCAAATTTCCATGTTCTAGGCCTGGTCAAAAATATATTGTTCAGGCGAACCCGTCACAAGCACTCGCTTTTAGGGACCTCGCCTTCTTCCTTCATTTATGTTATTGTAATATATTATGTTACTATGTATAACATGTACACAAAATTGAAAAAAAAAGTACACAATTTAAGAAAAAAAGAAAATGATGATTTTTAACTCCTGCAAGTTAAGTGGAAGAAAATAAATGTTTCTTTGAATTGAATCGAATTGAATTTTGTGGCATTTGTATTCATTTTCACTCGCTTCTTTTTGCCAAATTGGGTTAGTATTACAGGCATGCAGCCTGCAGGTCTAAATGTTGTTTGTTGTCTGCAAAAACAAAACTGAAACAAAACTATACTAACAACAAACAAAGAAAAATGGTAATTGTAGATCGTAGAATAATTTTGAAAGCTAGTACTATTTTGTAAATTTTTGTTGGTATAATGTATGATACTAAGTATCTAATACAATATCCACTGAAATTTATCAGTACCAGTATTCATTCAGTTAACCATTTAAAAAGATATTCATTTATAGGCAGATATTTTTCAGTCTTTGTATATTTCTTTTCTTCCTTTTATATCTTATTTAGGAAGCGAACTGATACTTTAGCCGGATGGAGTCTGTGATTCTTTGGGCATGCTAACATTGTAGGAGAAAAGGGATGCATTCATCAATGACACTAGATGGTGACAGAGAGAGAGAGAGAGAGAGAGTATATGCATGAGAGAGGGAGAGAGAGAGAGAGAGAGAGAGAACCCTGCAGGAGCGGGAAGCCTAGATGGCGACAGAGTGAGCGAGAGAGAATAATGTGTGTGTGTGTGTGTGTGTGTGTGAGAGAGAGAGAGAGAGAGAGAGAGGGTAAACCCTGCAGGAGCAGCAAGCCTTTTTGATTCTTCAAGACAAGTTTACCATGGGATGCATAAAGAGAGAGAGAAAGAGACTATGTGCTTCCACATTTATAAACCCCACATGGATTGTATACGTATGGGACCAACCACTGTAAATAGACCACAGTCAGACATAGGACAGGGCCAGCGAGAAAGCTTCAGGGATGGATACGACAGACCTGCAAACTGCTTGATATGATATTTATGCTACAAAAAGTCTATGGCAGAAGAATATTGCAGTAGTCTCAGGAATAGTGAAGTCTGTGTCACTCTGTGATTATTATACATTGAAGAATGCACAGTGGGGGATGCCTGCTTTCATGTACATGTATATGCATTTACTTGTTCATGCAAAATATAGATGTAGTATTTTACCATAGTTTCAGGTATGCATTGTTGATCTTGAAATAAAGGTAACAGATAACAGTAGTGTGCACTATAACATGGTGGCAAGTTGTTCAAAATCAGATGTTTTGAAACTGACTGCTCTCAAACATAATGCCTTGTTCAGTGTAAAATTCAGATTATTTGGGAATTTGTTTTGAGTATGTACACCCATGTACCCAAGTGAATTGGCATACCTAATACTTCTTTCAGCACTAGTTGGTTGTTTGGACCAACAAATTGAAAACAGACAAGCAAAATTTGAAACCACTGAATCATGCGAAGATCGGTTTTGAAACTATTTGTTGATAATGTGCCGTACATACATGCATAGAATTTTTAGCATTTTGGTAAAGATTTAGAACATAATGGCACATTTATGTCATAATAAGCTTATATGTGGAATTCCTTTGTCAGTCAGTCATCTACATACTGTAGTTATTGTCTTGATAGTGCATTACTTCAAAATGGACGTTTAACCCATTCGTGACAGGAATTATTTAAAGCCTAATTTGATCAGCTTTTATTCTTCAAATTGGCAACACCAACATTTTTCTTTTATTGCTATGAAACATCATGTATCTGAAATAAATAAATTGACAGAATGTATGCTGAGAAGTCATAAAGTTGCCAATTTGCGGGGGAAAACAGTTATTTTAACATTTTCATCGCATTGCCAATTTAAGGATTTTAATGCTTATTTTCAGCATCAAACAAATAATAATGCAACCAAAATGGGCACCGTAAGTGTGGAATTTTTCGCTCTTTCTGCTCATGTATTTAGTATGATTTTTAGGGCTCTGAATCAAAAGTTATTAGACCAAACCTCATAATGTGGACCTTCTGTCACGAATGGGCTAATATGTTGTCAAAGTTTGGCCAGTTCTTACCTGTCAGAATACAAGGTAACATGTCTCTGCTCCTCTTGTAAGGGAGTAAAAAAAATGATTCAGCAAATTAGCTGTTCATTATTATGCTAAAAGGGTTTTTGTTCATGACATTGTGCTTTATCATGAGACTTTTTCCATGCATTGTACATGTAGATGTAGCTAATTTTCATCATGTACATCAATTTTATGTAAATGCTTTCATAAAGGCTGTTGACTGTATTACCAATGTTAAATTGGAAATTTCATGTGGAAGTAATATCACGTTGCTCTCTTACAAATTTAATCTTCACTGATATGGTGTGGAAGACGTCGATCCAGCATTTTTCATACAGTACAGAAATCAAAATATACATGTGTATGATTTTGTTTTTAGAATTTGAGAAGCGCCATATACAACCACTTGACACTGTTGCTTGAATTCATAGGAGATGACTTCATTTCCACTTCAAATGCATAGTTAGCCCATTGAATTCATTTAGAAGTTTGTTGGGAAGTATTGGACAGGGTTAAATTGTGAAAGCTGTCTTTCACATGTGAACCTGGGACCAGTTTCTCAAAACTAATGTTAAAAGTCTTTTAAAGTTTGTGGGCACCCCATCAAGACTGGGATGTCTTTGTCCTTTACCTGTTTGACAGTTTTGAGAAACAAACCCCTCAAAGTAAGTGTACTGGGTAGTTTTTAGTCCATGGAATCAATCTTTTGATCTTTGTAAAGTATGCAAATGCTGGATCTTGGATGTTAACATGCTCATCTATTATGTTGTTTTTGATAGGGCTTAACCGATATGGAATTTTGTTGCCGATCCGATGCCCGATGTTTTTACATCCGCATCGGCCCGATTCCAATACCGATACCGATGCAGCGCAGAGCGCCGCTGCCGGCTGGAGTAGATGCGTAATTACAATAAAACAATTGAATCCCGTCTGCTACGCCCGCAATGCAAAACTACATGTGTAGGGTCTAAGTGTGATTGTAAATATCAAACATCAGGCCAAAATTCGTGGTAAAACATGATGACGGAGTTTGAATAATTTCTGTTTCTATTGGGCGTTTATTTTTTAAACATAATGGAGTTTGAATGATTTCTATTACTATCGTAAGTTTGTCTTAAACATTACGGAGTTTAAATTATTTATCGTGCGTTCATTTTTAAACATAATGGAGTTTGAATAATTTCTACTACTATCGTAAGTTTGTTTTTAAACATTACGGAGGAGAAAAAGGTAAAAAAAAAACCTGTTGCTTGCATCGGTTCCTCATCGGCACACCCGTCAAAATATTTACCGATTCCGATGTTTTGCCAATGCGGCCAAGAATCGGCATTCACCGATGCGGATATCGGTTAAGCCCTAGTTTTTGATGTACATGTAAGTGTAAGTTCATGATACCATAAATCTGCAATACTTCATACGTGTAAGATATTTTTAGTGTAATTAGTGTCATTTTCCCCCTCTTGCATAGTTGCATCGTCTATGCTTTGTTATCGAGAAGGAGAAAATGTGTACATTTAATCAGATTATAATTAGATAAGATTTCAATTGAAGTATACATGTAACCATCTTTTTTGTTTGTAGAGTTTCAGGCACCTTTGAAAAAATGCATGCAGCTAGCATAGTGATGGAGAGTCACAAGTAGATTTGCCAAATAGTCAAAATTATTTCTTAGGTAATTAGATTTCGGCAGATGTGCATGTGGTTGATGAATTTGTTCCCATCAACACGTCATTGTTTCTTTTTAATGATTTTTTTATATTTTGAAATAAGTTCACATGTACCTGTACACATAGGTTATATTAATTCTCTTTTTGAAGCCTAGATTATCCAGGGCCTTTGTTATTATTATTATTATCAAATATTAGTGACACTCAATAATGTGACAGCTGTGCCTATTAGAATTTAACAGCTTTTCCTTGTCTCAAAATAGCTATCCAGTATTCATGTTATGTATGTATGTCTACTTCATTTGAAAATAACCAGTATCAAATTGAAGTAGTGTCATTTGAGCACCATAAAGGCATTAAGTTTAACTTATTTCTCTTACAAAAAGTTAACCCCCTTCTGGCTTCAGACTGCCACTATAGAGAAAATGACAACAGTTTGTATGGTTATACAGTAGAACCTGCCTTAATAGTGAACACCTGTATTGGAACACCTGTCTGTAAAGACCATAGTTTTGGTTTCCATTGAATTGTTTTTCTCAAAATGTAATAAAGAAACCTGTCCATGAAGACCACCTGCTCATAAAGATCACTTATCTTGTCTCCTTGGAGTGGTCATTATATATAGGTTTCACTGTTTATGTGTGATATTTTGTCTGTTCAGGGCCAAAAGGAGATTAACTCAGTATGTAAAAAAAAATGAATGACTTAGCACCCCTATGGTTCCTGCAGGAAAATTTCTGACACTGCTCCTATGTTCAAACTGTAATACATTCTGCTTTGTGACTGATATTTAAACTGATTATTAAATGAATGTTGTCCATCCCACCCCTCACCCCCCCCCCCCAAAAAAAAAATATATATATATAGGGGGTCGCAATAAAGGGGCATTTCCATTAACTCAGTGAAACATAATTTATTCCTCATCTTGTTTATAGTCACTGGTATTTTCATTGGTTTTTCTTTTCTTTTCTGCCTTTTAAAACATAAACTTTACTTTTTAAAAATGTAAATTGTAAGGTAAAGTTTGGTTTAATCATTTTCATCCTAACTCCTGTCCAGAAAAAATTTTCATTTTCATCTTATTTATCATTTCCTATATCTAGTGCTCCCATAGAAATGCCAAAGGTGTTCATGTTTGTAATTTCTAATTAGAGTTTAAAGGAGGATTATCAGCCTTATTACAGACCTTTTTTTCTTTCCCGTTGTCTCATCATAATCACAGATTACATTTGAATCATCATGTGTTCCTTTATAATTATAGTGAAGGAATTTCCATGAAAGACTTAGCTCATTCAAGTGAGCTGGTTGCATCAAGTTTTTTTTTCTTGTGGAATAAGGATGTAAATTTTGAATTTTTGACAAGTATGACAAAATATAGCCAAATTTGGCCCACAAGCTCGTGTTGTGTGAATTGTCCTTTTTGTTAGTAAAGATTGTTTCCTTTGCAAATTCCATTAGCTATTTCTGACTCCTGGACCTCTGGACCTATTCTCTGTCTTTCTCTTTCATTTTCTGGATTTCCCCCCCCCCCCCCTCCTATCTCTCTCTCTCTCTCTCTCTCTCTCTCTCTCTCTCAGTTCTATCTGAATTGTCGAATTAATGAGCAATTGATAGATTGATTTAATGAGTGAATGGTTGATTAATTTGTCGGTAGTTTGAATGTTGTGTTGGCTATTTGATTATTTGGTTGATTAATTGGTTGAATTTATGGGAGACGCCAAGTCGACGCAATGGCCCCCTTTTAATTAGCCTACTTTATTTCATTCAATGGGGTTTGACTGAAAGGTTGATTGATTGATTACAAAAGTCATGATTGATGGATTATTAATTAGTTTATTGTTGGTTGATTGATTAGCCGAGTGGTTGATTGACTTGTAGGTAGGTTTGTAGGTCGATTAATCAGTCATTGATTCACATGGTTTGTTTGCTAAAGTGGTTGTTGGTTGATTATTTGATTGTTTCTTCAGAATTCTTTCTGAGTTGAAATGCGCTATATCAAAGCATTATTATTATTATTTGACTGACTGATTGATTGATTGATTGATTCATTCATTCATTCATTCATTCATTGCTGATCGGGTTAGCGGTTGCTTCTGATTGATTAATTGATTGATTGCTTGATTATAAAGGAGTGAAAGGAATTCGTTTTGACAGGACAGCCGATCAACAAAAATAAAAGACAAAGTTTACACAATCGGATACAATTATTGAAAGTGAAAATCAGTCCATGATTCAGCACCAACTAGATACTACTTTTTTCCCTACATTTTATTTTTAATGTAAAAGGCCTGCCGCTTTTTAAGTGATGCTCTAAATATAATCTCTGGACAATACGCCGAGTGGGGGATATACCCTAACATTTCGACATGTCGTATGCCCATGGGAGCAAGCAATGGAATATTTAGTGCGATTTTGTGAGGGGGGGGGGGGGGTATAACCCTGATATATGAGGAATTCCTTTTGCGCTGTTTGTAATCTTTTACGAATTTGCCAAATCATAACCATGCAAGCAGCAGTGGTATAATGACGCATTTTTTTGGGGGGGGGGAGGGGGGCTGCACTATCAAAGAAGAAAGGTCCTCAAGGAAAATGAAGAATAACAGAATTTTTTTTAAAGGGTCCAATCGACTAGACATTCAAGAAAATTCGATACAATAAGTGAAGAGATGTAAACAATAACTGAAAAAAAAACCCCACAAACTTTGTCGTGAACATATTTAGGGGGAGTGGGTCAGCAGTCCCCCCCCCCCCCCCTCCCCTTAAAAGCCTTAAAAGAAGACGTTATTTGAATTCAGAGGGACACTGGCAAGTTAAATCATGTAAGTTGGTATTAACTCCAAGACATATACAGATCGCTGACAAAAATAGAATACTTTGATTTTTATTTTCTTTATTTAAAAATGATTCGGATGGATGCTTATAAGCTAAAGAGATGTCTTAAAAACGATACCTTCAATATCTACTTTTTCTAATCGTACAATCAATATTTTTGGAGGTGCCGTAGTCGAGTGATCTAAGGCGCTTGACTGGAGACGCGAAGGTCGGGGGTTCGATCCCCGCAGTACGGCAATTATGCCCTTGAGCAAGGCATTTTTTATCTACATTGCTCTTTTATCATACATCAAATAAATGAAAACTCTATAGGCATTACTGATAACAAACGCCGTTAAAAAAAAAATAGGAAGGACAACTCAGGGGCACCTTTGGAAAATTAGATTTGTACATATGTGAGCGTAATAATGTCCTCCTTCTCCTTCTCATATGAGCTCCTTTTTTCTATCCTTCCATCCTTTCTTTCTTTCTTTCTTTCTTTCTTTCTTTCTTTCTTTCTTTCTTTCTTTCTTTCTTTCTTTCTTTCTTTCTTTCTTTCTTTCTTTCTTTCTTTTTTTCTTTCTTTCTTTCTTTTCCAGTATCCCTTCATCTACCGATCACTTCATATCAACAAGGCTTGAACCGAAGAGGTGGAACCGGGAGGTGGAAATACATCAGTCCGTGCAGAGCAGCAGCTTCCCAATTTTTTTTTTTTTTTTTTTTTTTTTTGGTATGCTTTTTTGCCTTTATTCAAATATTCAGACAAGTCACAAGATATTGTTTTTCATGCATTGTAAACAAAATGCATAATCAGTCCAGAGAGAGACATTATTTTTCATACTTTGTAAACAAAATACATATTCAATAAAAAAACAAATGATGCAATGTAAAATCTGCAATCTTGATAAAGATTTTCAAGGATAAAAAAAGGTGAAGGTGCTGCTTTATAACCCATAGTATACATCATAAGTCAAACTGTCATCTTTACATACATATGACAAACTACATGCAGGACATTTTCAAATCTTCGAGTTCTGTAGCCATACTGTTGCAGTAATAAAAACACAACAAATAAGTGGTTAGATCAATGAGAAAGTGAGAGGTGAGGGAGTGAGGGAGTGAGGAGGAGAATTAGACATGCTCAAACAAACTAGTTTAGCGCCATCTCTCCGTCGTACGTAAATAACTCGATCGTCAGCTAGCTAGCTAGCTTTCGATAATTTTACTAGGCCTACTTCTGTTCGAAGAACTTGTCATCAAATTATGCCCGTTATGGAGCAAAAACGCAAAGCAGAAGAAGGTGTTGTAGTAGCAGTGAAAAGACAGAAACATCATGAACTAGTAGCTGCAAGTAATCAACAAAGTGCATTAATGCAATCGGTAAGAACTCTTCATCTTCACAAATTTATTCTGTTTCACTGCACTCATAATTCGTGTTCTGTGCTGTGCCTGTGTGGGATGCATAAATGAATAGGAAGAAATTGGAAGGGGATTTTCGGTCGACGGTCAGCGGTAACTAGAGAGTGAGGCGCACGGCGCCGGCGTAGATCTACGGCCGATTTGGGAAACAGTCTCTGATATTGGAGACTTTGAAATCTCTAATATCAGAGACTGTCTGAACAAGAGGACAACAGAAACAACACCAACAATAAGGCCCCTTTTCTTGGCCAGATTTCTTGGCCCTCTGAAATCAGAAGCCCAGGCATTAAAATTTTTTTTTTTTTGGTGTGGATCATGTCAACAAAAAATGGCCTTATCGTGAAATAAGTCACCTCTCGTCTTGTGTGTGCGCTCGCATTGTGTACAAGGTCTATGAGAGTGGTAAGAAGTCACCAGCACTGACAAAATAAATGGCAGTGAATGGGCTGGATACTTATTTCACGATAATGCCCAATAAATTTTATGAAAACAAAAATAGACGGTGGAGTTTTGAAGTAACTAACAATTAGTCAAAATGGGTACTTTTTCATGAGGAATCTACTTATCGTATTTTCATTTTGAGTCGAGGTAATCTATTTATTTCCTGCAAATGTAAACAAAGAAAATTAACCTCCAAAGAGTCCAAAATGCATGGGAGACTGTCTCCCAAATAGGCTACCAAAAATGTTGACAAAACTTAGTCTCTGATAATGGAGATAGTCCCCCAAATAGAAAACAGTCTCCAATATCGGCCTTGCATCTGTTAGTACCGGTCAGTCTCTATGCAAGCGACATTGACAGGGGGGCCTATGAAAAACAAAATATTGACGAGAATAGAACTAGTCTATCATGAAATAGGAAACCACTTTTTCAGTGTGTAAAGGCTATTGTTAGCATCTTGGGAAACCACTCATTCATGCTATTGCAAGCAGGCAGTTGCAGAAGCCGATAATTAAAAAGGAGGGGAGGGCAAACCCTGAGAATAGGGGACCAGACACACACACTGTATTCATTTGTGTGCAAGCGAATGTAGCCCAGCGGCAGCGGTAGCGTTGAGGATCTGCACATGATTCAGTGGTGAAACATTTGTGAGTTTGACATGAGAACATATCTGGCCATAATCAAATTCATTTTCATCAGATAACTGGGAATCTGAGAGCCAAGAGAACAATTTACTATGTCAGAACATCATTACTTGACAAAAATATATTTCAAAGTCATTTTGAACTTGATTATTTACTTGTAAGGTTTGAGTTTCAGCTGTCTCTGCCGATCTCTTCACTGTAGAAATGGCTCTCAAATAAAAGAGATTTTTGCCAAAAGTTGCGCAGACAAACTGATGGCATCGTATTTTGCGCTAACTTCTAGGGAATGTGATTGGTCCAGATCTTTTTGCCTCACTGTTTTTCCGGCCACCTCATGTCACATTCACTTTCTACACAAAACTTCATGGGGTTTGTTATGTCATATCTGAACAAGCCTTAAAAGATTGAAACTGTTTAATGATAAGCTGTTTTTCTCCCACTCTCCTAGGGCCTGCCTCGCTTGTCAAGTATGACTGCTGCTATCATGCTTCTAACAGGCCATGAAGGAGAGATCTTCACTGCCAAGTTCCATCCGAATGGGCAAACCTTGGCTTCTGGTTCCTTTGACAGATCCATCTGTAAGTAGATGTGCAGCTTTAAAAGTAAAAAAAAAAAAAAAGAAGAAGAGATATTTGGTTGTATTTGGAGTTAAATGATGTAAGAAACTAAGAGGTTTAAATTATAATCAAGCCAGAATTTTACAAGAGGTCATAAGACATTTTCTTTGATGCCATATCTTTGCTGGGGTGACAAAACTTTGTAACTCAATTTTGGGTGAAATTCAGTTCTTTTGATAATCTTTTAGCTAGGAACACTTAAACTGTATTTTCAAACCCTCACGTGCCCATCTGCAAAGATTAGGCCACTATTGATAAACAAAACTTGACCTCCTCCATAGGTTGTAATTCTAAAGGAAGCAATGTTTTTGGCTCTCCTGAACATTCAACATCTTTGAGATACAAGGTTTTGTCGCCCCAGCAACGATATGTATGTATAGTGCTCAGCAATTTTAAAGGACCAAGCATGCCGTTGTTGATTTAGCCTTTGTACTTCCCTGACTTACCAAAGTGCCAAAGTGAGATTCCCCATATTTAAGCCATTTGTACCCTGTAATTCATTATCTACTTCTTCTTCCTGTAGAAATTTTGCAGTTCTTTTTTTTTTTCTTAACGAATGTCCTGTAGTCTTGTCAGTTTTTCTTTGATAGATGATTTCACAACTTTAAAATTTAAATCTTTCAGGGTTTTCTTATCCCTTTTTTAATACAAATTTTTATCAAGCTTTTCGTTATCTTTTCCATCAATTTAAAGTTATTGGGATTTCTCTGGAAACACCCAGTTATACGTAAATATGCTATATCTTTGTCATGTACTGACATATTTATTGAGGATCTTTGTTATGTCTATCCTGTGTTTATTCAGTCCTGTGGAATGTATATGGAGAGTGTGAGAACTATGGAGTATTGAAGGGTCACCAAGGGGCTATCATGGAGCTTCAGTATAACACTGATGGAAGGTGAGTGACATCCCAACTGGAGTAGTAAGGCCCCCTTCACACCAAACCAGTTCTCTCTACATTCTTAAAAATTCCCTACCCTATCCTAGAAAATCATTAAATGGGTTGTGGTCGTGGCAGAATGTGTAACTTTGGCCAGGTAATGTCTTGAATGCGATCCTTGTTCGTTCATAAACAATCCTTGATGCATCCATCTCGTCTGTATCCCCGTCTACAGTCAGTGCATATCAAGTTCATATCGGGTGGATTTGCCGTTTCTAAGCAGACCAAGCCCATCAGTTTAAATCAGTTCTTAACTAGTTCTACCTCATTTCCAACCCATTCTAACTAGTTCCCAACTTGTTCTAATTAGTTTGTAACTGGACCACCCTGTTCAGAGACAATTCAGCTCATCCTCATCTCATTCTTAGTGCGTTCTAACGCGATTCTAGTGTCTGCACAATCTCGTCCTGGCTCAAGGGCTATAAAAACCTAGTGCATTCTTGCCATTCCTCATTCTTGTTCAGGATGGGAAGATTTAAGACGTTCAAGTTTACAACTACAGTTGCTTCCTGTATTTCATTATGTCTCCAAAGAAAAGTGCCAGAAAGACTGGACATGTGAAAGAGTTGTGAAGGAATAACAATTTGTAGACTACTAGTCTTCAGGTATATGTAGGATCTTTTGTGTATCAATGAGAAACAAAAACAAAAAAGTCTTATGCTTGTAGACAGGAAGTCCTGTCATAATACAGGTGGCCACTGAACTGGGTTTCACTGTGTTTTTTGTTTTCTTGTTTTACAGTCAAATCGTATCTTGTGCTACGGATAAGATGGTGTGTCTGTGGGACACGGAGACAGGGGCAAGGATCAAGAGAATGAGAGGTCACACATCTTTTGTCAACTCCTGCTACTACGCCAGGAGAGGACCTTCGTTGGTTACCAGCGGCAGTGATGATGGTACTATCAAAGTAGGTTCTACTGAAGCTAAAGCCTTCTGCATTACACTACTTTAACTGCTTCCATCATGCTATAGGTAGTAAATCATGCTCATTAATAGAGTATTGAACAATGTGCAATGGCTTTTGTATACTCATTACCCTGCTGCTGCTGCTGCTGCTGAGTTGTTTGGTTTCACCTTAATTTTTTTTGTTCATATTTGCAGAAGCTAGCAGAATGACTGTCTGCTTTCATGTTGTATGATTGGTAGGTTCCTTTTGGTTTCCCCTCATAACTGTTGTGTTTTCTTAACCCCCAGTATTGCAATATTCCATTATTCTGTGATATTGTTTGACTGTATTCCTTTGGTAGATATGGGATACCAGGAAACGAGGCTGTGCCCAGACATTCCAGAGTACCTACCAAGTCTTATCAGTGACCTTCAATGATACCAGTGACCAGATCATCTCGGGGGGTATCGACAATGATATCAAGGTGAGCATGTAAACATAGGTTCAGTCAGCTTGAACAAGTAGTGAACTTAGTAGTGTGAACTTCCCCTGGTACGTGACACTAATCCTTGTTCTCACTTTACGGCAGCAAGCTGCCTCAGAAAAAAAGATGCATCAATAAAATTAAATGCCACAAGTGTATACTCTCCATACATTTTGTACCTCTTATACACACAGGTTAGGGAGTATGCTTTCGGGCCTTTTTTTGGACAGATACTTTTTTCACGCCCCCACTTATTCATTTGCCCTTTTAAAAAAGGGACGAAAAGTGTTGTTAGCGTACATGTACCACATGACATAAGAATGAGGCTTTAGAAATATCTAATTCTTGTCTTGGTCTTAGACAGGGCTTATAAAGTCCTGTCCTGTTTGAATTATTTTGTAACTAAACAATATGCAATTTTATGTTTCATAAACTTGGTGAATGAAATTTACTGTTTCGTAAATTTGATAAAATGTTTGAGAGGAAACTACTGTTTTAAAAGTACATTTACACTGTATGATTTTATTTATTGTACTATTAATTTGTTGATATTTATTTGAATATCTGCAAATTCTTATTTAAAAATGCATATACTCTGCAAATTCCATTCTGCCATGCTTGGAAATGCCCTGAAGTTAAAAAAAGAAAAGAAAAAAAAAGGTAAATACCTGACTGTTAATACTGGGATATTTTAAATTCTACTTTAGAAGTTTTAATTTGTATTTGGAAGTGGCATAATTACTTGGTTCTAATTCAATCAAATGGTCCCTCCTCCCTTATATCATGCAGGTATGGGATTTGAGGAAGAATGGTCTACTTTATAAGATGTCGGGTCACAGTGACTCAGTCACTGGTATGGAGCTTAGTCCTGATGGATCCTATGTTGTGTCTAATTCCATGGATAATACTTGTGAGTATCTATCTGAAAGTGGGAGCTTTGACAGAGACCCTGAAGAATGTTTTTCTCATCTTTTATTAGAATCTTGCAGATATTGGCTCTATGGATGATGTTATGAATTGTGAGACACAGCCTCTCCGCTGTTGACTTCATGCACATTGTCTGGTTGCAAAAAACCTGTAATATGATAAAATGTTTGTAAAACTGTTTGTAGTTTGTATTTAATGTGATGCTTATTTATGTATTTTAAGTACTTGAATAAGGCTAGAAAGATGTGGGAAAAACAAACAAACATGCATTTTAGAGCAAATTTATGCATGTGTTAAGTGAACAAAATAGACAAGATTTTAAATGTTCTGTAATTGAGTGTCAAATGTACTTTTATTTCTCTCAATATGAAAGAATCCATACTTTTACTTATTTTCTTTTAGTACGAATTTGGGATGTACGACCTTTTGCCTCACCAGAAAGATGTGTGAAAATATTCCAGGGACACCAGCACAACTTTGAAAAGGTGAGTGACTTTGGAATCATGTTTATACCATCAAAATATATACACCATCTCGCAATCTTCTTTCAATTACTGATACATGTAGACTTAATATTCCCATATCGAAACTCTTGTCACCCGAAAAACGTTTTACTGTAGCAGCTTCCAAGACTTGGAACGCTATCCCTCTTTCTATAAGAGTGGCTTCCAGTACTCTTGCCTTCAAAAATTCCCTTTAAAAATACCTGTTTCCTCAGTAATCTACTTATTATATTCCCTCTCTCTCTCTCTCTCTCTCTCTCTATTTCTCTTTAAGGAATGATCGTTCCTTGTACTTAAGATATTGTACGCGCTATGGTACTTTTTGTTTTTAGCGCTTCTAAATGATCATTATTATGATTACAGTCAACTCTGCCTAAGTCGAATTTCTTGGGACTGAAGAAAATGCTTCGACTTAGAGAAAATTCGACTTATGAGGAGTCAAAAACAATGGAAAATAAAGGAATGGGACCCAGTACAGACCTTCAACTTAGGCGATTATTTGACTTATGCGACTTCGACTTATGCAGAGTTGACTGCATTATTATTACTATAAATGCTGCTCCAGTATAAATGCCAAACATAAATGCTGATTTATGATTCCATGAAATCCTTATTCATTAATTTGATTCGAAATTATGATGTTTTGAATGTGATATACCTTGACTACCTCTTGCTGTTAAGTAGCTCCATGCACTGAAGTAATACTGAACTGAAATGTAGTAATTCATTGTAGCTGAAATGCAGTGGTGTTGAATGTTATCAAATAATTTCTACTTGTTGATCAATTGTAGAATCTCCTTCAATGCTCTTGGTCACCTGATGGTAGTTAGATAGGTGCTGGCTCAGCTGACCATCCAGTCCATGTATGCTGTAGAGTTACCTTAGTTAAAGTGCTTAGTCCAGCATTGAAGTGAGAAATGTTGATCAGTATAGGTAATTGAACATTGTCACAGCAGCATGCATCATGGAATGTAAAGATGTTTAACTGTTTTCCGAACTGTAGAATCTCTTAACCCTATATAGCCCGGGGGGGGGGGGGCCTAAAGGCCCCCCCCCTCGACATTTTTCGCGATAATTTCTAAATGCAAAAAAATAATACGCTGAAATTTCATGACTTTTTTCTTTCACATCTCCCGCACATTTTGAGACCCTGTTTGCGAAAATCGGGGGTACACTTGCGGAGATATAGCACATATTCGTGACCAATGTCACCGAAAATGACAATTTCCATCGACTTTTGTGTGTACAATGTATGGGTTTTACAAGAAGTGTTGTCAGATGAATGTTTTTTTTTCTGTTTTTCCTCACATAACTTTCTCAAAATATAAAGTAAATATCACCTTTCTTCAGTACACAGCTAGAAAAAAAAAATTTATGCCCAGACGTGGTAATCAATATGTGAAATTCAGAATTTCGAGAAAAATTAGCATATGCGCATAATTAATTACTATTATAATCTAATAATTATACAATTTCAATACAGTTGAGTGAGCTGTCTTTTAGATTACATGACTGGCTACTAACATGCTTGATTCCATTGCATTTTCTCAAAAAATGGGGGGAAAACTACAAAAAATGAAAATTCCTTGAAAAAATTTGAATATTTGCATAATTAATTAGATAAATAAAAAATGATAATAAATATCACAAATTTGACAACGCATTCTTGTAAAATACATAATGAGACACCCACACACCAAATTTGGTCGCAATCGGTCGATAAACGGCCGAGATCTGAGGGGGGGGCCTAATAGGCCTAATGGGCCCCCCCCCCCCCGGGCTATGCAATTTCAAAATAGCCCGGGCTATATAGGGTTAAGATGTTTGTGGTCACCTGACGGTAGTAAGGTAGCTGCTGGTTCAGCTGACCGTCATGTCTATGTAATGTGTTAAAGTAAGGTATAGTGTGTAGTACAGAAGTGAAGTGAGGCTGTTTGTTAGTGTAGGTCACTGAACATTGTCACATCAGCATGTGTCATGGAACATAAAGATATTTAAATTGTTTTCTGAACTGTAGAATCTCTTAAGATGCTCATGGTCCCCTGATGGTAGTAAGGTAGCTGCGGGTTCAGCTGACCGTCATGTCTATGTATGGGATACTACCTCGAGAAGGATCCTCTACAAGTTACCCGGCCATGTTGGCTCCGTCAATCAAGTCGACTTCCATCCACATGAACCAATCAGTGAGTTTCTTAGAACATTTGTGGTAAAAGCATGGTTCTTATATAAAGCGTGTCATTCCAAAAGGCACTACTTCCAAAAATAATCATAGAAAATAGTTCAGAACTGTTGAATTCCACAAAAGTTTGCAGTAATGATCTAGACTGGTAGCACTGCCATGTGTGCAAAGCAAAATTCTTAATACATAGCTTAATAAGAGAAAGCTGTTTACATGAACCAATTCCATATCACTATAGTGCATTTAGCAATTTGGATTTAGTGCCTTTTGGAATGAAATCTAAATTTATAGCGAAATTGTTTTAACTTTCAAAAACTATTTTTAAAATGCTATGAACTAGTACTGCATTTGATTCCTATGTGTGATATTTTGATTTGGGTCAAAACTGGATTTAGCTCCTTTCGGAACAAGCTCTCATATGTATACTGAATAATTGTGGTTTTTTTTTTTTTTTTTTATGCATAAAAGTGCAAATGTGAATATTGGAAGGCTAATTTTAGAATGTGTTTGTTGGTAATTCATTTAATGAAAGAAATATGAAAATGTGGAAATGCACTTTCATTTGTAAATGTTAAGTTTGAGACTTTCCTCCATAAGCTGAGTAAATCACTGGACAGTTCAGACCTTGCAGTGGCAAGGTTAATTATCATCACAAGAAAAAGAAAGAAAGAAAGAAAGGAAGGAAGGAAGGAAGGAAGGAAGGAAGGAAGGAAGGAAGGAGGAAAGAAAGAAAGAAAAAAAGAAAGGAAGGAAGGAAGGAAGGAAGCAAGGAAGGAAGGTAGGAAGGAAGGAAGGAAGGAAGCAAGGAAGCAAGGAAGCAAGGAAGGAAGGAAGGAAAGAAAGAAGGAAAAGAAAGAAAGAAAGAAAGAAAGAAAGAAAT
>CM057153.1:27259230-27274468 GCA_029962745.1 Echinometra lucunter
ATTCATTTTCATCAGATAACAGGGAATCAGAGAGCCAAGAGAACAATTTACTATGTCAGAACATAATTACTTGACAAAAATATATTTCAAAGTCATTTTGAACTTGATTATTTACTTGTAAGGATTGAGTTTCAGCTGTCTCTGCCGATCTCTTCACTGTAGAAATGGCTCTCAAATAAAAGAGATTTTTGCCAAAAGTTGCGCAGACTAACTGATGGCATCGTATTTTGCACTGAGAGAATTTAATTGGTCCAGACCTTTTTGCTGCTGGGAGGCATAAAATATGCCTCTTGCTGCCTCATTTCCCATTCACTTTCTGCACAAAAAACCATGGGGGTTTGTTATGTCATATCTGAACAAGCCTTAAAAGATTGAAACTGTTTAAATGATAAGCTGTTTTTCTCCCACTCTCCTAGGGCCCACCTCGCTTGTCAAGTATGACTGCTGCTATCATGCTTCTAACAGGCCATGAAGGAGAGATCTTCACTGCCAAGTTCCATCCGAATGGGCAAACCTTGGCTTCTGGTTCCTTTGACCGATCCATCTGTAAGTAGATGTGCAGCTTTAAAAGTAAAAAAAAAAAGAGAAGAAATCTTTGGTTATATTTGGAGTTAAATCCGGGGGGGGGGGGGGGGGGGGGGGGGGGGGCACTCACATATATTGGTGGTATGGGGACGCGCTGCTTTGACGATCCCCTTTTTCAGACCTTGATTTCCGTTCCAAAGCATAGCATTTTCTTCTTATTGAGAAAAAGAACAAAGAAAACCGTTCCAAAGCATAGCATTCTCTTATTGAGAAAAAAGAAGAAAGAAATCCGTTCCAAAGCATAGCATGTTTTCCGTTTCGCCGTTCCGGCCGCATTGCTCCGTTTAATGAACTTCATTTTTGGTGAAAAGCGGCCCGCACCGTTTCACACGTAGACCATCGCCTCTGTGCGAGCGTACCCGGAGCCCATGCTGCCGGGCTAGCTGCATGCACGCATGCCTGTTCCATGGGGATACATACGCATTCACACGCAGGCAGACCGTTCCAAAGACCCTGTTTTCACAAACATTTGTCGTTCTGAAGCCCGTTCCGAAGACCCTCCTTTTCACAATAAGCCTGTTCCAAAGCCCCCGTTTTTTGTCTCGCCCGCGGTAAGAGGTATAAATTACAGTAATGCCTGAATTTTACAAGAGGTCACAAGAATTTAGTTTGATGCCATATCTTTGCTGGGGTGACAAAAATTTGTAACTAAATTTTTGTGAAATTTAGTTATTTTGATAATCTTGTAGCTATCAGCACTTTAACTGTATTTTCAGACCCTCATATGCCCATCTGCAAAGATTAGGCCACTATTGATAAACAAAACTTAACCTCCTCCATTGGCTGTAATTCTAAGGAAGCAATGTTTTTGGCTCTCCTGAATGAACATTCAACATCTTTGAGATACGAGGTTTTGTCGCACCAGCGACGATAGTGCTCAGCAATTCTAAAGGACCAAGCATGCCCTGTTTTTGATTTAGCCTTTGTACTTCCCTGACTTGCCAAAGTGCCAAAGTGAGATGCCCCCCTATTTAAGCCATTTGAACCCTGTAATTCTTCCTGTAGAAATTTTGCAGTTGTCTTTTTTTTTTTTAATGAATGTCCCATAGTCTTGTCAGTTTTTCTTTGATAGATGATTTCACAACTTCAAAATTTAAATCTTTCAGGGTTTTCTTATCCTTTTTTGAATACAAATTTTTATCAAGCTTTTCGTTATCTTTTCCATCTACTTAAAGTTATTGGACTTTCTCTTGAAATACCCAGTTATACGTAAAAATGCTATATCTTTGTCATGTACTGAGTATGTGCATATATATAGAGGATCTTTGTTTTATCTATCCTGTGTTTATTCAGTTTTGTGGAATGTATATGGAGAGTGTGAGAACTATGGAGTACTGAAGGGTCACCAAGGGGCTATCATGGAGCTTCAGTATAACACTGATGGAAGGTGAGTGACATCCCAACTGGGGTAGTAAGGCCCCCTTCACACCAAACTAGTTCTCTCTACATTCTTAAAAATTCCCTACCCTATCCTAGAAAATCGTTAAATGGGTTGTGGTCGGGGCAGAATGTGTAACTTTGGCCAGGTAATGTCTTGAATGCGATCCTTGTTCGTTCATAAACAATCTTTGATGCGTCCATCTCGTCTGTATCCCCGTCTACAGTCAGTTCATATCAAGTTCATATCGGGTAGATTTGCCATTTCTAAGCAGACCAAGCCCATCAGTTTAAATCAGTTCTTAACTAGTTCTACCTCATTTCCAACCCATTCTAACTAGTTCCCAACTTGTTCTAACTAGTTTGTAACTGGACCACCCTGTTCAGAGACAATTCAGCTCATCCTCATCTCATTCTTAGTGCATTCTAACGCGATTCTAGTGTCTGCACAATCTCGTCCTGGCTCAAGGGCTATAAAAACCTAGTGCATTCTTGCCATTCCTTATTCTTGTTCAGGATGGGAAGATTAAGACGTTCAAGTTTACAACTACAGTCGCTTCCTGTATTTCATTATGTCTCCAAAGAAAAGTGTCAGGACATGTGAAAGAGTTGTGAAGGAATAACAATTTGTAGACTACTAGTCTTCAGGTATATGTAGGATCTTTTGTGTATTAATGAGAAACAAAAACAAAAAAGTCTTATGCTTGTAGACAGGAAGTCCTGTCATAATACAGGTGGCCACTGAACTGGGTTTCACCGTGTTTTGTTTTGTTTTCTTGTTTTACAGTCAAATCGTATCTTGCGCTACGGATAAGATGGTGTGTCTGTGGGACACGGAGACAGGGGCAAGGATCAAGAGAATGAGAGGTCACACATCTTTTGTCAACTCCTGCTACTACGCCAGGAGAGGACCTTCGTTGGTTACCAGCGGCAGTGATGATGGTACTATCAAAGTAAGTTCTACTGAAGCTAAAGCCTTCTGCATTACACTACTTTACTACTGCTTCCATCATGCTATAGGTAGTAAATCATGCCCATTAATAGAGTATTGAACAATGTGCATTGGCTTTTGTACACTCATTAAGGTGTTTCCACACATGGTGCGACAGTGTGGTACCACAGCGTGTCCCCACACTTTTTTGTGTACAAACCTATGGGGTATAGGGCGACAAAAAAAATGTTGCTGAGGCAGGACACACTTTTTTTTGCTGCCTAGATACACAAAAAATGCGCACCAATCAAATTTCTAAAAAGTTAGCGCAAAGATTGTTGCCATGAGATTGCTTGCGCAAGCGTGCGCAGGTTTTGACAGTATGCTCTCTTATTGAGAGTTGATGCATTAATGCGCATTCATTAGCATATGTGGTGACACAAAGTCCCACCATGTGTGAAGACGAAACAGTGTGGCGCCACAGTGTGGTACCACACTGTCGCATCATGTGTGAAAGCACCTTTACCCTGCTGCTGCTGCTGCTGAGTTGTTTGGTTTCACCTTAATTTTTTTGTTCATATTTGCAGAAGCTAGCAGAATGCCTGTCTGCTTTCATGTTGTATGATTGGTAGGTTCCCTTTGGTTTTCCCTCATAACTGTTTGTTTTCTTAACCCACAATATTGCAATATTCCATTATTCTGTGATGTCGTTTGACCATATTCCTTCGGTAGATTTGGGATACCAGGAAACGAGGCTGTGCCCAGACATTCCAGAGTACCTACCAAGTCTTATCAGTGACCTTCAATGATACCAGTGACCAGATCATCTCAGGGGGTATCGACAATGATATCAAGGTGAGCATGTAAACATAGGTTCAATCAGCTTGAACAAGTAGTGAACTTAGTAGTGTGAACTTCCCCCGGTACTTGACACTAATCCTTGTTCTCACTTTACGGCAGCAAGCTGCCTCAGAAAAGAAGATGCATCAATAAAATTAAATGCAACAAGTGTATATTCTCCATACATTTTGTACCTCTTATACACACAGGTTAGGGAGTATGCTTTCGGGCCTTTTTTTGGACAGATACTTTTTTTCATGCCCCCACTTATTCATTTGCCCTTTTAACAAAGGGACAAAAAGTGTTGTAGTGTACATGTGCCACATGACATAAGAATGAGGCTTTAGAAATATCTAATTCTTGTCTTGGACTTAGACAGGGCTTATAAAGTCCTGTCCTGTTTGAATTATTTTGTAACTAAACAATATGCAATTTTATGTTTCATAAACTTGATTTATTGTACTATTAATTTGTTGATATTTATTTGAATATCTACAAATTCTTATTTAAAAATGCATATACTCTGCAAATTCCATTCTGCCATGCTTGAAAATGCCCTGAAGTAAAAAAAAAAAAAAAAAGGTAAATACCTGACTGTTAATACTGGGATATTTCTAATTCTACTTTAGAAGTTTTAATTTGTATCTGGAAGTGGCATAATTACTTGGTTCTAATTCAATCAAATGGTCCCTCCTCCCTTATATCATGCAGGTATGGGATTTGAGGAAGAACGGTCTACTTTATAAGATGTCGGGTCACAGTGACTCAGTCACTGGTATGGAGCTTAGTCCTGATGGATCCTATGTTGTGTCCAATTCCATGGATAATACTTGTGAGTATCTATCTGAAAGTGGGAGATTTGACAGAGACCCTGAAGAATGTTTTTGTCATCTTTTATTAGAATCTTGCAGATATTGGCTCTATGGATGATGTTATGAATTGTGAGACACAGCCTCTCCGCTGTTGACTTCATGCACACTGTCTGGTCGCAAAAAACCTGTAATATGATAAAATGTTTGTAAAACTGTTTGTAGTTTGTATTTAATGTGATGCTTATTTATGTATTTTAAGTACTTGAATAAGGCTAGAAAGATGTGGGAAAAACAAACAAACATGCATTTTAGAGCAAATTTATGCATGTGTTAAGTGAACAAAATAGACAAGATTTTAAATGTTCTGTAATTGAGTGTCACAGGTACTTTTAGTTCTCTCAATATGAAAGAATCCATACTTTTACTTATTTTCTTTTAGTACGAATTTGGGATGTACGACCTTTTGCCTCACCAGAAAGATGTGTGAAAATATTCCAGGGACACCAGCACAACTTTGAGAAGGTGAGTGACTTTGGAATCATGTTTATTGTGGAGGTTGGCGTTTGTGACAAGATGACTAACTCAAATTTTGGAAAAGTTCTAACA
This sequence comes from Echinometra lucunter, assembly GCA_029962745.1. Taxonomy (NCBI): domain Eukaryota; kingdom Metazoa; phylum Echinodermata; class Echinoidea; order Camarodonta; family Echinometridae; genus Echinometra; species Echinometra lucunter. Next base: position 27,264,382 of record CM057153.1, read on the forward strand.
AGTCTGGAGTGACGAATTAGTGACAACAAGATGAGTACCAATATTATCACACGAGTTCGACGTTTCTTCAAGACTTTAATGACCATTGCAGTTACAGTGTGTATCTCTAACTTGAATTTGAACTTGAACTTGAACTGTTCAATCTGTAATTCAATGACACAGAAAAAGATATACAATGTATCAGTTGTCAGTTTACAAAACCGTCATTATGAAATAAACGTGTCGCCATAAATATGTAAACTTTGTATTTCTGAATAATCTAACTCGTATATAAACCCCCTCATTAGAAATGAATATTTGTCAGTCTCTGCATAATAATCTGACTTTAAACCTGTGCCTCAGTCTACAAATTCTTTATTTATCTTGTTTTTATAATTGACATCTGCTGTAATGACCTTGCATGTGTATGTGATGTATTTATCCAAAATAAATCTAAATCTACTGAATGCCCACAAATATGCATGTCTTGCTTAATTTGTCTTGTGTCTCGTCAAATGCAAATATCTATGACATTCAGTCTTATTAACCCATAACATACACATGCACTGCCTGCCCTACACTGCAGTCATACACAATAGCTAACAAGCCCTTTAATTCCTAGAAATGTTTCAAACATGTCAAAAAGTCACCTAACGTGCATTACGATAGCCATTCATTCATATACTGTTTCACTTGGCTGGTTTTACATTTCAAAGCTTTCTATTAAAACACTTCAGTTATCTAATCTAGCTTCACTTTCATCTATAACCTTCGGAAGCTCATACAAGTTGATGCTTTATCGCATACGCTGTACCACGTATAACGAATCACGTATTCCATGTGATAATGCCAAGTCTTGAACCAAAAATACACATTGTATATGATCATATTTTATACCTCTACTGACACTAATCATTAAACTAAAGATTATACTACGGAAATATGAAGATAAATTCGACTTACAACATTGGCATCTCCAGATTAACATGAATTTTAGAAACAATCCCAAAATGACTTTCATTCTATCTCATAGAAATTTTAGATCCTCGATAAATCAACTACGCCCTCACTCGGCATGATTCTCGCTTCTGACGTCATCGCAAAAATTCAGAAGCTCGTATTTACATCCCGGCCCCTTAAATGGGAGCTTAAGGCTCATCATTTACAAACCAAAGGAAAAATAAATCAGTTCTGAATTTTTGCTTCTCTTACAATTTTGTAGGTTGCTATGGTAACTTAAATTCCAATATAATGACATTCATACTTCCTTTCAATGCATCATGTCATCACCTCTGAATAGGTCAAGTGCTAATTAACATTACCTTTGTTCACTAAGTCTAAATAATGTACTGACTTTTATGCTGTTTTCAAAAAATAAGTGACCATCTTTTCCGGCCCCTTTAACAATTTCAAGTTTGAAAATGAATATACCTTTGAAAAACTAGGGCAAATATATTCTTCTCAATACTTTCTGATTGTGACGAACTTTATAGTCTGCCCCAAATTATATTTGTATAGCTCTTTGGTCAAATCGAACATCATAAATGTACATGGTCCTTTGACACCTTTGGTTTTTTGCCTTTTGTTTATGTTTTTTTTTTTTTTTTTTTTTTTTTTTTTTATAAGAAAAATCAATACATGCAATATTTAGCCTGTTTTTGCATACATTGGAATATTTACGTATGGCAAGAATCTGGCTGAAAGGAAAAGTAGTGCTGTAGCCTGTTGCATATGGCATTTTGCACTTAATTTAAACCCAGATAGTCTTTTCTCCAGACTCAGCTACAATGAGTAGTCTTTCAACCAAACTTAAACATGACTAGTCTTAAATTTCAGACCAAAGGGTTTATTTATTTATCCCTTTAAATTTTGTTCAAATTTGTTTCCTTGAATTGTAGCCTTATCCACAGGCTCCAAATTAGTAAACTTAGTCTTGTGTCCAGACAGTTTGTCTAAATAATTAAACTGTGCAACAACTGCACTATTGCTTCCAAATCAGATTCTTTACCTGAAAATTTGCATATGAAAAAATAGACAAATTCTCAACTTGTTGAATTGGTCAAAATCATACACTTGAAGAGTTGCCAACCTGAAAAAAGAACATTTCAGTATTTCAGTGAGGAAATCAGTATTTTCAAAAATACCATAGAACAAATAAAGCTGAAACTTTAGAAATCAGCATTTTACATTAAACTATCAGTATTTTTCTCACTTTTAAGTACTAAATACTGAAAAATCAGTACTACTTGGCAGCTCTGCACTTGCATCACTTACGAAGAAAAAATATAATGAATGCAAAATTGTCCACAATTCAATTAGCTATCAAACTAAATTGAAAGTCTGTGAGTTCTCTATTTCTTTCTCGTTCCTTCATTCCTTCAAGTCCATCTTTATCAAGCCTTTGGGATGCGTATTAAACGTCCTGCATTTTAATGTCCTGTCATTCAAAATAGACTTGGTAAAACGATTCATGTGCTCTGTACTTTCTCTTGCTTGCTCACGATGTAGCTCACGATGTCGATCCATCCAAAATATCAAAGTTATGCTATATGTTTCACATCTTTAGCTTCCGAATCAATTTCCTCTTGAAGATTTTTCACTGAAGGTATGCATAACCCTTATTTGAAGTTATTTCTATCAGCAGACGATAATTACTCAATCGTGTAATTTCAATGAGGGTGTGCATAACCCTTTTTGTCGTCAAATATCAAATAATGAATTATATCTCTAGTAGGCGGCGCTAGGCTCACACCTCAGGGTGTGCATAACCCTGTTTACAAATTTTGGCACTAAATTTCCTGCTCCAAAAGCAAACACAGCTTGGTGACTGGTCTGATGAACGTAGATGTTGCTGTCTTCACCTTTACACTACGCACATAACCTTGTTTGTCTGGATGTGTCTCAAGAACGCGACCCATATGCCAGGAGCACCTAGGCGCCATCTCGTCTGCGATGAGGACCACATCCCCAATCTGTAGGTTGCGTTCGGGTTGTTGCCATCGTTGACGCTGTTGTAAGGCTGGTAAATACTCGCGTAGCCATCTCTTCCAGAAAAGATCAGAAAGATGCTGCATTTGTCTCCATCGTTTTCTGGCGTAGACATCTGTCCCGGTAAATCTACCTGGAGGCGGCGCTGTCACCTGTTTCATCAGTAGTAGACTGTTTGGTGTCAATACTTCAAGATCATCTGGATCATCAGAGACTCGTGTGAGAGGCCTGCTGTTAATGATTGCCTCGACCTCACACATCAGTGTATGAAGCTGTTCCTCAGATTGACAAGTCCTTAAATACTGCTCAGTCAGAATAGCATGCAGTATTTTCCTGATGGTGCGAATTTGTCTTTCCCACACACCACCTTGATGTGAAGCAGTGGGAGGGTTGAAGGTCCATTCTATCCCTTCATTAGCAGTGAAATGCAGGATTTCGTCTTCATTCCATTCCTTCAGAGCTCTTTTCAGTTCAGCCTGGGCTCCCACTAAATTGGTGCCATTGTCTGAGAACAATTTCTTGATAGGCCCTCTTCTGCTAATCATACGACGAATGGCATCAATACACGAGCTTGTCTCAAGACTCTCGGCTACCTCTATATGGATTGCCCTACTGGTCATACAGGTGAAGACAACTCCATACCTTTTTCTCGTTGATCGTCCACACTTAATGTCGAATGGCCCAAAATAGTCCATCCCTACGTTAGTAAAGGCCGGTTTGGTAGCTTCAAGTCTAAATGATGGGAGATCTGACATCTTCTGCTTGCCGAGCCTAGCCTGGTACTTGTGGCAGTTAACACATTTCTTTAACATGCTCCTTACAACAACACCAGCACCAAGAATCCAATATCTTTGTCGTATCTCTGCCAACACATGATTCAGTCCTTGGTGTCCAACCCTGTGATGTGTATGTCTCACAAGAAGTGAAGTTACATGATGCTTCTTGGGCAATATTACTTGGTGTTTGGCTTCACTAGGTATCATTGCATGTATTAACCGTCCTCCTACTCGTAGCAGGCCATCTTGGTAAACTGCGTCTAGTTTGTACAGTCTTGATCCTTTTGTGACTTTAGGGACTGAATTACCTGAATCCCTAATGACACTCAACTCCTCTGAGAATGCATGACTCTGTACATACTGAAAAATGACCTTTTCAGCACGTTCAATTTCCTTGGCAGATAAGGTTTTGCCTCTGTCTTGGATTGGTGTCGTCTTTTTCACTTTCTCTAGGAGAACTTTCTTCAGTCTAAGCCACCATGCAATTGCCCTTCTTAGCCTGGTCCAATCCGAGAAGTGTGTGATCAGTTTGTCAATGCAGTCTTCATGATCACAGCTTGATGCAAAATTATGCATTCCTTTTGTCCTCTTTACTTCAGGGTCGTCATCATCAATCCCTTGCTTCTCGCTTGGAAACGTAGGCCAAAATTCTTGTGGCTGTTGAAGAAATTCTGGTCCGTTAAGCCATCTCGAACTCTCCTTCAATTGACTTGCAGGCATGCCCCTTGAAAGGATATCTGCTGGGTTCGAGGTTGAGTCAATATGGTACCATTGATCCATCTCTGTAGCATTGTGAATGATAGCAAGCCTGTTGGATACAAAGGTATGGAACCTCTTATCTTTGTTTTGAATGTAATTCAAAACTATCATGCTATCTGTCCAAAATGTTGACTTGGTGATAGGAAAGTCCAGTTCCCTTCTGATCATGGTGTCCATCCTTGTTGCTAGGGTAGCAGCCATTAACTCAAGTCGTGGTATGGTTGACTTCTTCAGTGGAGCAAGACGTGTCTTGGCCATTAGCAGACTGCTATGTACTTGACCATCTTCACTTGTCGTCATTAGATATGTCATAGCTCCATAAGCAACTTCTGAGGCATCTGCGAAGTTATGGAGTTGGTAATCTGTTACCTTACCAAAGTTATGAGGCTTTACACATCTGTTCACCTCAAATTCTTCCATCTCTGGTAGTTCATCCAACCAAGACTTCCATTTCTGTGCCTCTTCAACTGGAATGGGTTCATCCCAGCCTAACTTCTGTCTTGTTAGCTCCTGCAAGATCATCTTTGCTTGCAGCACACATGGACTGGCATATCCTAGGGGATCATAGACTGAAGATACTATACTGAGTAATCCTCGTCGAGTTGAAGGCTTGTCCTTTGGGTTGATCTTGTAGGTAAAGCAGTCCTGCTCTATGTCCCATCTCATACCCAGAGCACGTTCAACAGGTAGGGCTTCATGATTAAGATCAAGTCCTGCTACTTGTTTTGCCCGATCTTCCAAAGGGATAGTCTGAAGGACTCTTGGGTTGTTACTTAGCCACTTAGCCAGTCGAAATCCTCCCTTCTGAAGTAGCATTCTGAGTTCTGCAGCAAGTTTGACAGCCATTTCCTCATCCTGTAGTGACACCAGGCAGTCGTCAACATAGAAATTCCTTTGCACCACCTTTGCTGCATCACTAGTAAACTGTCCATGATTATCTTCAGCTGTACGTCGCATAGCGAAATTACAGCAACTGGGGCTCCATGTGCCGCCGAACAGATGGACACACATCCTAAATGCCTTGGGGGTCTCTTCCAGGTTTCCACCAGGCCACCATAAAAATCTGAGTACATCTCGATCTTCAGGGGGCACTCTGACCTGGTGAAACATTGCCTCTATATCTGCGATAATGGCAATTCTCTCTTGACGAAAACGTAGGAGAACCCCAATCAATTTGTTGGTGAGATCAGGACCCTGGAGTACTACATCATTTAGCGATTGTCCCTTATACTTAGAAGCACAGTCAAACACTATGCGAACCTTTCCTGGTTTCATAGGGTGGAATACCGGATGATGAGGAATGTACCAGGTAACAGCTTGATCTTGGTCGTCCAATTCAGATACTTCTTCTGCATATCCTTTCTGAAGGAGGTCGGATATGCCTTCCTTGTATTTTTCATGAAGATGGGTGTCTCTTTCTAGCCTTCTTCCAAGAGTCTGAAGTCGATGCTCAGCTATACAACGGTTATCTTGAAGACAAGGGGGGCGTTCCTTGAAAGGTATGGCTAGTTGGTAGTGACCATTGTCCAAAGTGATGCTGTCCTCCCAGATGTTGACTGCTTTCCTGTCATTAAATGACATACCTCTCTCATCATCGAATAGGGAATTCTCATCCTCCAGTTTCCAGAATTTCTGGACTTGCACATCAAGAGAGGTGTCTCCTTGAATGAAATTGGTAGAGGCATCACATCTCCCTCTTGAAGCAATCGGACCATGAAGTGACCACCCTAGAGCAGTTCTAACAGCATAAGGTCCCTTGTCTCCTTTGCGTACTTCTAAGGGTATCAGTGCTCTTGGAGTATCTTGACCAATCAGTAAGCCAACTTCATGTTCCCCTGCCAATGGGATATCAATACCTTTGAGATATGGCAGGTTGATGATGTCTTCTCTACAGGCCATGTGAGAATTCTGAATGTTCAATCTCTTCCGAGTACAGACATGAGGAAGATAAATCCGGTCTGTGGATGGCCCAGAGTCTATCACAAGGCTGACCACTGATGTGTCAATGTGATCATCTCTCTTAACCATAGTTGTCAGGCGAAGTTGATGACTTCTTCCTCTAGCTCCCAGATGATGAGCTAATGCCTCTGTACAGAATGAATGGGTTGATCCAGTATCCAACAGAGCATACGTCTGAATAAAATTCTTGCCATCACTTTGCACTCTTACTGGAACAATTGGAAGAACACTCCGCTTGCCGGCCCCTGTAGCATCACTGTCTACATAACCATTAGAGGCCCCATCACTTGTTAATTGTCCTTCCTGAGTCTGTGGGGGATCTTCGACTTGATTGTCAGGTGCTCTTGATGGTGCCTTCTTCGTCTGATGAAGGAACTTGGTATGCTTCCTTCCACAACCTTCAACAGAACAAGTTCTATTTAAGTTGCAGGCAGACAACATATGACCAGGACGAAGGCAGTTGAAACATAACCGGTTCTCTTTAGCAAACTGAAGTCTCTTTTCTGGTGGCATTTTCTTGAACCGATCACAGCCAAAAAGTGTATGTTTTTCTTGACAGATCAGACAGGGCTTGGCGTTGACAGGAACTGGGCTACTAGAGGTAGAGTATGAGCTTCTCCCCTGTGTCTTAGATGCATGTACCTTCTTGTCCCATGTTTTCTTGGGATATGATTTTGACTGATCTTTGGATCCAGGCTTCAGATCAGTCAGTCGTCCATATACTGGATCATTCTGTTGGGCTGAGGTTTCCTGTATGAAGGATAAAAGGTCCTCAATCTGTGGCAGCCGGTTCTGCTTCCTGATAGTGGCTACCACCTTTAACCATCGGTCCCTCAAGAAGAAAGGAAGTCTCTCGACAATCCGCAAGATGACATTCTGGGGTGACAGCTCAGACTTATAGCCCATAGCATCTAGCGTTTGAATGCAAATATGAAGTTCATCTGCTAGATCTTGCAGAGCCTTCTTATTGTTGGGCTCAATCTTTGTAGTTTGAGTAACTCTTTGAATCCAAGCATCTGCTATCTTGTAAGGGTCGCCAAATCGTTCTTTCAACATCTGCTTGGCTTTCTTATAACCAACAGTGGGATCCATTACCATGCAGGCTTGTAACAACTTATGAGCCTCACCAGTGCAGAAATGAAACAGGCGTGTCAGCTTAGCAGAATCATCTACTGCAGTCTTGTCCACACTGTTTTCAAAGGCTCTCCAAAATTCCCAATACCTCAAGGGGTTGCCATCGTATTTCATCAAATCAGCTTGAGGTAGTGTGACAGATTCTATCAGCCTTCTCTGTTGCTGCTGACCTTCATGAATAATCTTCATCATCGACTCTGATGGGTCAGGACGAGGATATGGCAGGGTATCATCATTGGCTGACTGAATGCCTGAGGGAAGATTATCTGGTAATCCTGATTTGTCCTCAGATGCTCTATACACCTTCTCCTCTGCTTCAGCACTAGCAATCTGCGATTTCAGCTTCAGCTCAGCCATCCGTTGCTGTAATTGCAAAGTCTGTAGTTCCAATGCCTGTTGCTCCTGCAACAATTGAGCTTGAGCCATCAGAGCAGCCTTTTTCGCAGCTGCATCTCTCCTTGCCCTGCTGCTGGTCACAGAGCTTGTAATACTTCGACCACAGTTGCTTGCAGAATCTTCAGGTCTGACATCGGGTGCCGCAGCCCCAGCTGACTTTGGAATGTCACTCATCTTTGATCCAAAAGTTCATAGCTTGTTATTGAACTAATGTGGAGGTTGGCGTTTGTGACAAGATGACTAACTCAAATTTTGGAAAAGTTCTAACAAGTCTGGAGTGACGAATTAGTGACAACAAGATGAGTACCAATATTATCACACGAGTTCGACGTTTCTTCAAGACTTTAATGACCATTGCAGTTACAGTGTGTATCTCTAACTTGAATTTGAACTTGAACTTGAACTGTTCAATCTGTAATTCAATGACACAGAAAAAGATATACAATGTATCAGTTGTCAGTTTACAAAACCGTCATTATGAAATAAACGTGTCGCCATAAATATGTAAACTTTGTATTTCTGAATAATCTAACTCGTATATAAACCCCCTCATTAGAAATGAATATTTGTCAGTCTCTGCATAATAATCTGACTTTAAACCTGTGCCTCAGTCTACAAATTCTTTATTTATCTTGTTTTTATAATTGACATCTGCTGTAATGACCTTGCATGTGTATGTGATGTATTTATCCAAAATAAATCTAAATCTGCTGAATGCCCACAAATATGCATGTCTTGCTTAATTTGTCTTGTGTCTCGTCAAATGCAAATATCTATGACATTCAGTCTTATTAACCCATAACATACACATGCACTGCCTGCCCTACACTGCAGTCATACACAATAGCTAACAAGCCCTTTAATTCCTAGAAATGTTTCAAACATGTCAAAAAGTCACCTAACGTGCATTACGATAGCCATTCATTCATATACTGTTTCACTTGGCTGGTTTTACATTTCAAAGCTTTCTATTAAAACACTTCAGTTATCTAATCTAGCTTCACTTTCATCTATAACCTTCGGAAGCTCATACAAGTTGATGCTTTATCGCATACGCTGTACCACGTATAACGAATCACGTATTCCATGTGATAATGCCAAGTCTTGAACCAAAAATACACATTGTATATGATCATATTTTATACCTCTACTGACACTAATCATTAAACTAAAGATTATACTACGGAAATATGAAGATAAATTCGACTTACAACATTGGCATCTCCAGATTAACATGAATTTTAGAAACAATCCCAAAATGACTTTCATTCTATCTCATAGAAATTTTAGATCCTCGATAAATCAACTACGCCCTCACTCGGCATGATTCTCGCTTCTGACGTCATCGCAAAAATTCAGAAGCTCGTATTTACATTTATAAATGCTGCTCCAGTATAAATGCCAAACATAAATGCTGATTTATGATTCCATGAAAATCCTTATTCATTAATTTGACTCGAAATTATGATATTTTGAATGTGGTATGTCTTAACTACCTTTTGCTGTTCAGTAGCTCCATGCACTGATGTAATACTGAACTGAAATGTAGTAATTCATTGTAGCTGAAATGCAGTGGTGCTGAATGTTATCAAATAATTGCTACTTGTTGATCAATTGTAGAATCTTCTTCAATGCTCTTGGTCACCGGATGGTAGTTAGATAGGTGCTGGCTCAGCTGACCGTCATGTCTATGCAATGTGTTAAAGTAAGGTATAGTGTATAGTACAGAAGTGAAGTGAGGAATGTTGATCAGTGTAGGTAATTGAACATTGTCACATCAGCATGTGTCATGGAACATAAAGATATTTAAATTGTTTTCTGAACTGTAGAATCTCTTAAGATGCTCGTGGTCCCCTGATGGTAGTAAGGTAGCTGCTGGTTCAGCTGACCGTCATGTCTATGTATGGGATACTACCTCGAGAAGGATCCTCTACAAGTTACCCGGCCACGTCGGCTCCGTCAATCAAGTCGACTTCCATCCACATGAACCAATCAGTGAGTTTCTTATAACATTTGTGGTAAAAGCATGGTTCTTATATAAAGCGTTCCATTCCAAAAGGCACTACTTCCAAAAATAATCATAGAAAATAGTTAAG
>CM057153.1:27274968-27328921 GCA_029962745.1 Echinometra lucunter
TTTCAGACTGGTATTTTACACTATAGCCCTTATGTTTATCCCATTTTCAAATAACAAAACAAGATTTTTTAAAATCATAACAATGTTAACCAATGCCTTTAACCCATTAGGCGTGATTTGATTTTGGCATTACGCACATTTTCCATAGACTCCAGCACAAGCTATCTTGGACAAAGTATTCAGAGAATTGAATATTTTTTGGTATGTTTTTGATAAATGATTGTAAGATCATGCAAATATTCAAAAACTTGTGATTATTTATTTAAGTAAAGACTGAGCAGCAGTGTGGAAATTATGATGACTGAAAATTATCTTACTTCTAACATCTTTAAATTTGTGCGAATTCTTATGTTTTGCAAACAGAATCTGGCATGGTACCTCCGGAATTTGATGACAGAATAGTGCAGGTGTACAAAGGAGTGGGGCAGATTCTCTCAAGATATCGTAGTGGTAAATTACCCAAGGCATTCAAGATGCTTCCTGCCCTAAAAGGATGGGAACAGGTAAACCACATCAATCATATTTTATTTTGATTGATAGATTGACTGATTGATTTGTTTGTTTCTTTACTTATTCATGTTTTATTGTTTATTTATTAATCAATTAATGACTTCATTTAGTCATTCATTAATACCTTCATGTATTCTTTTATAAAAATAATTTTGTTATGATTCTTGGGGGGGAATGTTGATCTAACATATTTCCAGGCTTTGTTTAGTCAAAGATGTGGGATTGTAGTTATATGGGGTTGTAGGTTAAGGTTTAAGGTTAGGGTTGATTTCAGGGTAGAGGTAGTAAATTTTTGATTCCATAGTTTAGTTTAGGATATTGATTAGTGTATTGAAATGACAGTGGAGCTATTGTCACCGGAACATTTGTTGGAAAACCTTTTTTTTCCCCCACTAAATTTCTGGAAAGGAATCTTCTTTAGAAGTCAGCTTCAAAAAGTGATGTGAATGTTTAAAAGGGATTTGCTTTTAACGTATTAGATGGAAGTTGATTAAAGACATTTTTATATTGTATATGTATTGGAACAAGCTGGGAGAGAGTTGAATTCTGAGTTTTATCAATCATTTGTTAAACATTACAGATCAAGCACTTGTGAATATCACAGTTCAAACATTTATAATTTCATATTACAGAGTCAATAGTTTTGTGTTAAAACATTAATTTGTTTACTTCACAATTAACTATGAGTCATTGCTGGGTGTAAATCATGAATATAAGGGTCAGTACTGTTTATCTCCCTTCTCACATCGTCTGGAATCAGTAACACATAACCTTATTTACGTGTACTATTTTCCTGTTGATTCTTGTAGATCCTGTACATCACACAGCCTGACAAATGGACTGCAGCTTCCATGTACCAGGCAACACGAATCTTTTCAAGCAACCTCAATGCCAAGATGGCACAAAGGTGAAAGGTCATCTCTCTAACCATATAGTCTTGAAAGCTCAGACTGCAGGCACATTTTCTGATTGTTCTAAAAAAAAGGGGGGGGGCACAAGACTGAATGTATTGTATTTGGCAGATGACCTTTGGGGTAATCATTTGGAAATGGGGCTCATTTCATTAGTTATGTAATTAAAGCATGCTACTCGGGCTTGGAGGGGGGCAGGGTACAGGCCAGTTATAATCCTCTCCCTTCCCCATCTGTTAGGACTCAGTCAATGTACAATGCAAGTTCTCATGAGCCGTGATTTATTTCTCTTCTCTCTGTTTAGGTCTTCTGCAGTATTCAGACAATTATTTTCACCAAATTTATGGATATCTGTATTCAAATCGATTACAAGCCAAAAATTAGGAATTAGCTGACTAAGAAAATGGGTGCACAAGATTCTACTTGATTATTAGTGCAGATATTCTGCATCCTGGCCAAAACCAAAAGGACTGAATGGTTACATGTAAGTGACATTAAGGAAAAAAATAACAACATTTCCAGCACTCTTGCCCTTGTACAATGTAGCTTGATAATAATGCCTTTATTGGTAATGAGAATTTTATGTCACAAGGCACATTCTGTTGATGTAGTGTGTTGATTCTCATTTTTCTTTCAGGTTCTATAATCTAATCCTACTGCCAAGAATACAGGACGATATTGCAGAATACAAGAGGTTAAATTTTCATCTCTACATGGTAATTATTGCGGTTGATTCTGGTTGTAGGTTAGAATAGACCTGAGAGATAAATATTTAGAATGTCCTCTTCCATGTATACACCATTTTAGTGTCAGCGCATATTGCAATACATATGGAAGCTTCTAAATTTAATTTTAAAGACATGCAAAGGGAAGTACATCCCAGATTGCTTTTGAATGTAATAAGAAGCAGACAAACAAGAAAATACAGAAATGGATCTTGGGAGATTGAGAAAAGCCTAATAAAATTAAGGGTGAGAAAGTTGTGGATTTTTGCAGTAATGGAGATGACTTCACATTGCCATGTTGGTATTACTTAATGAGAGTGGCCGAGTTTTTTCTTGTGTTGATATGTTAGTTGGTTTGTATATAATTGTAAGATGTATTCTGTCATTTTATCTATCTTTTATTTTACAGGCATTAAAGAAGGCACTCTTCAAACCAGCTGCTTTCTTCAAAGGAATACTCCTTCCTCTTTGTGACGTAAGTAGAGTAGCAACGTTAGGCTTCTTATCATAAGTCTGAGCCCAATTTGGCCGCAGCCTTTAGCGTCTTTCCCACTCAGCGTCGTTTGGTCCACTATCTTCTTGTTTCCCCATAGACGAAACAACGGGATCGGGAAAGCTGATGCAAAAAAAGATGATAATAACCGATGGATGCAACTTTTGATAAGGTTCCTGATCCATCTACAGTTAAACCATCCCAGATCAATGCACAATACCCTATTTACTCGTTATTATGTAGGAATATCGGTACTCTTAAATAATTGTATATATTCACAACTATTTATATATTATGAAATTCTAACATTTTTTGTATGCCTTCTCAGTCTGGTACTTGTACACTACGTGAGGCAGTCATCGTCGGCAGTGTACTTGCCAAATCAACCGTTCCCGTCCTTCACTCTTCAGCTGCAATGCTTAAGCTGGCTGAGATGGATTACAGTGGAGTGAACAGTATCTTCCTCAGGATTCTCATTGACAAGAAGTATGCTCTTCCCTTCAGGGTCATTGATGCTGTGGTCTATCACTTCCTCAGGTCAGTGTAAAGGATTATGGGTATGATGAGCCCTTACTTTGATAAAATGAGAAGAAAGAAAATTGGTCAACACTTCCAATTCCCGATAAATTTCATTTATAAGAAGCAAGCACTTCTCTTCAGGGTCATTGATGCAGTTGTTTATCACTTCCTCAGGTCAATGCAAAGCAATATGGGTAACCAGTCCCTGATCTGATCAAGTAGAAAGAAACTAGTTAATTGTATCTCCCTTAGAATGCACATTGACAAGAAGTATGCACTTCCCCTTAAGGGTTATTGCTACTGTGGTCTTTAGTTCATTGCAAAGCATTATGGGTGAATGTGGGTGGGGGGTAATATTCTTCAAATAATTAGACATATCTATCAGTAGAATAGAATATCTGGAATTTGAAAGGGTTAAGCACAGTCAGAAATCTATTTTACAAACCCTGCTTTCATTTTTCACCACAGATTTGTACACGACAAGCGCCAGCTACCTGTACTGTGGCACCAGGCTCTCCTTGCATTTGTCCAGCGCTACAAGGAAGACATCTCTTCAGACCAGAAGGAAGCCCTCATGGAGCTTCTCAGGGCACACCCCCATCCCTCAATCACACCAGAAGTCAGGAGAGAAATCGTCAACTCCAAGTCACGTGACTGCGAGGAGCCAATGGGAGCAGACTGAGGTCATGTGATACTGCTCAAAAAGGACTGCAAAAGAATTTTTGATGACTGTAGAAGAGCTGGATATGAAACACCACTCTAAACAAAACAAAAGAAAATTGTATGGCCGTAAGAACCAAGGATCTCATGAAACATCTTGAGAATAGTGCGAAAGCGACACAAACAGGCCCCCAGGACACTAGGGTGGCCACACTCTTGGTCTGGACCCCCACAATCTAGAAATTTAACATAGGGCTCGATACAAATAGACCCCAGATTGCAATCGGAATCCTCTACACAGAAAATTAGTGTGGAGCCTTGCTGTAGAGTTTGATATGCAAGAGCACTCAAACATTTCAAAAGAACACTGTGGTACTGGCAAGGTTGTGTAAGTACTACTCGAGAATAATTCCTCAAAATATTTTATGACAGTTGAATTTGAGATCTTGCAAAACTGCACAAGTGATTCAAAAGAACATTTTATCAAAGGAATATTGTATGGATTTATAGCTAGAAATGAAGCAACTGCTGGCTGCCTAACTGTTCAGCAGCAGTTGAACAGTTTCAAAGAACCTTGTTTAGCTGTACGGCTGTAGAACCTATCAAAGAATAATTCAGAAGATTATTGTAATTATGGTACTGTAAGCCTTACTCCCTCTTGAAAATTACTTTGGAAGCAGACGGGCAACAGTACTGCGAATGCTACAGAACACCATATAATGTTTGAACCTATAACTGAAGATCCATCAAAATCCTTTAAGCCAGTGGGTTTTTTTCAGATTGTATGAAATGATACTCCAACAGTCCAACCATTGAGATGGAAATAACATTGCATTTTCTCCTTTAAGCCAGTCAGAATCTGTTAAAGACTTCAATAATCATACTCGCACAGCCAAAAATAATTGCTCCTATAAGGTGAAAACACATCGTAATCTATTGAAATGCTATACTACAGCATTGCCTCTTCCATTTCATGTGAAATTGTTGGTATCCTTCAAAATTATGACATTTTAACAATGCAAAAAGAGTATTGCTGTTGTTCCATGAAGCCAACAGGAATCTGCTAGTATCCATTGAACAATGTACATGCATTTTATTAATGATAAAAAATGAGATACTGTAATAACACTTCAGCGACATGAGAGGCACCTTCAGCCAAACTCAAGCTCCCAAACCAGCTGGTATACTTTATATCCTTTGAAGGTTTCCATGGTGGTAGAACATTTGGCAGTAGAAGGCTTCACGGTACTGCATGTATTTCTTCAAAACGAGTGTGGTCCTGAAAAGGATCTACTCACTCTCAACGTTGCAATAAGCATGTTCTTGCCGTCCTCATCAGGAGGTCGTCTTATTCTTCTTTCCGAAACAATGAGAGTGAGTAGGTCCATCTCAGGACCACACTCATTTCCAAGAAAGAAGACATAGTGTGCAGTGAAGCCGTCTACTGCTAGGTATACTTTAGGTAAGAACCATGGCCGGTATTCAATTCAATACTTAAGTCAGAAATATGAGTATTTTGCTTAGTTTTTGTCTCGCCTGCGTAGCGGAGCGAGACATAGGTATCACTATTTCCGGTGTCGGCGTCGTCGGCGTCGTCGGCGTCGTCGGCGGCGTCGTCGTCAACAATTGTGTTGTACACCCAATAACTTTCTATAGCTTTAAGGTGGGATCACCAAATTCATACCAGAGGTCCATCTCTTGAAGGCGCAGGTCAAGTTCGAATATGAGTCGAATTTGAATAAGGTCAAAGGTCAAAGGTCAATGAACTTTCCATGACTGGCACTGTGCTATATTGTACACACAATAACTTTTTATACCTTCGAGGTAGGATTGCCAAATTCATACAAGAGGTCCATCTCTTGAAGGTGCAGGTCAAGTTCGAATGTGAGTTGAATTTGATTAAGGTCAAAGGTCAAAGGTCAATGAACTTTCCATGACTGGCACTGTGCTGTGTTGTACACACAATAACTTTCTATAGCTTAGAGGTGGGATCACCAAATTTATACCAGAGGTACATCTCTTGAAGGCACAGGTCAAGTTTGAGTATGAGTTGAACTTGAATAAGGTCAGAGGTCAAAGGTCAATGAACTTTCCATGACTGGCACTGTGCTATGTTGTACACACAATAACTTTCTATACCTTCGAGGTAGGATTGCCAAATTCATATGAGAGGTCCATCTCTTGAAGGTGCAGGTCAAGTTCGAATGTGAGTTGAATTTGATTAAGGTCAAAGGTCAAAGGTCAATGAACTTTTCATAACTGGCACTGTGCTATGTTGTACACCTAATAACTTTCTATAGCTTTGACGTGGAATCACCAAATTCATACCAGAGGTCCATCTCTTGAAGGTGCAGGTCAAGTTCGAATATGAGTCGAATTTGAATAAGGTCAAAGGTCAAAGGTCAATGAACTTTCCATGACTGGCACTGTGCTATATTGTACACACAATAACTTTTTATACCTTCGAGGTAGGATTGCCAAATTCATACAAGAGGTCCATCTCTTGAAGGTGCAGGTCAAGTTCGAATGTGAGTTGAATTTGATTAAGGTCAAAGGTCAAAGGTCAATGAACTTTCCATGACTGGCACTGTGCTGTCTTGTACACACAATTACTTTCTATAGCTTCTAGGTGGGATCACCAAATTTATACCAGAGGTACATCTCTTGAAGGCACAGGTCAAGTTTGAGTATGAGTTGAATTTGAATAAGGTCAGAGGTCAAAGGTCAATGAACTTTCCATGACTGGCACTGTGCTATGTTGTACACACAATAACTTTCTATACCTTCGAGGTAGGATTGCCAAATTCATATGAGAGGTCCATCTCTTGAAGGTGCAGGTCAAGTTCGAATGTGAGTTGAATTTGATTAAGGTCAAAGGTCAAAGGTCAATGAACTTTTCATAACTGGCACTGTGCTATGTTGTACACCTAATAACTTTCTATAGCTTTGACGTGGAATCACCAAATTCATACCATTTTTCAAACAATAAGTTTGCCATAACACCTTAATAATTAATTTAATTTTACAATTTTACTCACATTATTATCAGTTACATTCTTTTTCACTAACATTCATTTCCTTACTTGCATGGAAATAATTATAGCTTCATAGTATTAATAGCATTCTTAGTGTTATCTGATTTCCTAGGGATAAAGTAGGCCTATACCATTATTGCATATGTAAACTGTCAGAACCACAATTCACCCCCTAAACTGCTGACAGCCTCAGAAGTCATATAGCATAGTTTTGACATGCAGTCTCTTCATGACTGCAATATGCAGGCGAGACAACGCTTGGCGTTTGCCTTGTTTACTTAGATAAAATATTTAGCAGAATGTGGTATTCAATTCAATATTTTGGCTAAGTATTTTACTCTAAATCTAAGACACCTACCTAGGTGACTTAAGCCAATTATTTTGGAGGCCTTGATTGGTAGGCATAGGTTTTTGTACGCAGTCATCATGAGCTGTGCAGAAGTACCGGTATATCATAGCGTATTCGAGCGTATTTGATGCGACAAGGTAATTGCGCATTGAAAATATGACGTCACAATGCTTATCAGTAAGAATTTTGGCTTAAAGTTGGCTGACTAAAGTAAAATTTAAAGTATTGAATTGAATATGACTTAAGCAAATTTCTTAGCCAAGTAAAATACTTAATAAAAGTTTTACTTATTCCAAGTATTGAATTGAATACCGGCCCATGTGTCTACCGTTATTATATAAAGACTGAGACAATGGCAAAATTTGTTCCTAAAATCAATCTAAAGTAGTTTTAGTGGCATTATTTTGCAGTGACTTTGCAAAACGTTTTGAAATTATTGGGAGGGCTTACATAATCCAAATAGTATTTCTGTGGGCAATACAGCAGTGTGTTGTTGATTTTTAAGTTTTTGCGATGGTGCTCATGAGACTTGTAAAATTAAGTATCATGCAGATAAAATATTATTTAACCTAATGACTGCTCATCTGAGACATTACTTTATTGAGATAAAAGATGTTTATTTCCTTACTCAAAGAATAGAATGGTAGACAACATACTAGCAATTACATGTAGGAGGAATGGATTAGACTTGCCACTTATATTGAGACTGCATGGGTATGATAATGTGATTAAAGAGTGAGAATGTGCAAGGAAGGAGAGGGGGAGAAAAAGTAAATACAGGCGAACCTCGTTATAACAAACTCCTCTGGACCAAGGAAGTTACCTCTTTATATCAAAACCCTGTTATATCACGGCTCAAAAACAATAAAATACAAAGAAGTGGGACTGGCAAAATTACCTTGTTATAACAAGAGTTTATTATAAAGGTGTTCTTTGTAACGAGGTTCCACTGTAATTTGGTTTTTACAAGGTGTATCAGTCAGATATGATTATTTAGTCTATAACTGAGCTTTAACGTCACCATCTGAAATATACGTCCACTCGGATCAAAGTCAGTTTGCAGGCGAAGACAAAGAGCTGACTGCGGACGTTACCGCTTGACTAACTCTGGAGAAATTGTAAGAGGAAGGAAGGAAGAAGTAGAAGGAGAGATGTGTGTGTGGGGGGGGGGAGGGTGCACGTGTTTGTGTGTGGGAAAGTGGGAGGGAGATGTGGGTACCTCAGTGGAGGTGCCGTGGTCGAGTGGTCTAAGGCGCTTGACTGGAGACGCGAAGGTCGTGGGTTCGATCCCTACGGTTCGGCACTTATGCCCTTGAGCAAGGCATTTTATCTACATTACTCTTTTATCGTACATCAAATAAATGAAAATGCTATAGGCATTATTGATACCAACGTGTGCACGTGTTTAAAAAAAAAGAACTGCAGGTCTGCCTTTAAAGAATTTCTGGCTAAAAGATGAGAGAAAGAGTGATATAATACAGTCATCATGAATCACAATGAATCTAAGAAGGGTTTTTTTTCAAATCCACATGAAGCGAGGGGAGTGAGAAGGACAGGAAAATGAATTGAAAGGACTGTAAAGTATAGCTATTTGCCTATTTCTCGGTCGAAATGCAAATATTTTGGCATTCCTATTGGGAGCATTTAGTTTACGTGAACTGTGCTCAACCGGCCAGGTAAATTTCCATTTATATTATGCCGATTGACTATTTTGGGCAACCAATTTTATTTTGCGCCATTCAAATCAGAACTACGAGATGTTTTTCATTCGTGTTAGTATGCGTTCAGCCATTGCGTGTTGATTCTCCTGTACCCCGTGTTCTTTTCTTTCTTCTTCCTCTTCCTTTTCCTTTTCTTTCTTTCTTTCCTTCTTTTTCTTTGTCTTGAAGGAGAGAACAACTCTTATGTTTTACCTTTTTCGATGAAAAGAAAGAAATATCTTAAAAGTAGAGGACAGAACAAAAAATCTCACAAGAAAAATAATACTAGAAAGGAAAGTGAAAGGCATTTATTTTTCGACAAAAAATAGTATAACACTGATATAGACAAAGTAAAGAAGGGGATGGGGGTTACAGTAAGACTGGTAGAACCGGTTGAGGCATTAACATGCTGATGTAGCGTTCGGTCTACGTATTGTAATGTACTGTAGTTTACATATTTTGATAGCGTGTGTATCCATATTCACTGGCTGATTCGGGGGAGGGGTCTCATCAGCCGCAGCCCCCCCCCCCCCGGCGGATCTCTTTTATTTTTCATCCGATACGCAAACGTCGGCCGCGCCCCTTCCCCACCCCGTTTTTTTTTCTTTTTCTTCTTCTTTCTTTCTTCTTTCTTTCTTTTCCTTATCCCTGATGGGCCACCGTGTCTGCGCAGATTTTCTCTCTTCATTAACCAGGTTCAGTTTTCAAAGTCGGGTACATATTTAGATTGAGGTTTCTGCATGTCCTTACGATGGGACGATGAATATCACTGACAATGTCGGTGACATCCTCCAAAAGAAAACTCTAAATTGTAACTACCCCCCCCCCCTCCCCCATCTACTCCCCCAGTGAGAATTGTAAGCATAATATCAAAACAGGTGCGTGAAAGATCACTTGAACTTTTAAAGGAGATTTTTTTTCCCCATCCCAATGGCCATAAAAGTTTAAAAGTTTAAAATACCCCCACACTATTTTCCTACTCCACGTCCTCTAGACAATGCAAACATGTAATGTGGCCGCGGGTAATACGAACAGAATTAATGATCACAGATACCGCGGTATGAAGTCAAAGCTCAAAGTCTAAATTTGTACGATACGTAGTCCAGTCAAGAGCAAAATCAAACATTCCATGAAATCGTTTAACTCGTTGTTAGCAACGCAAACAACGATCACTTAAAACCTTTACTAGATCAACAGTGTATGGCAAAAGGATGTGCTTTAATTCTGGCACTTTATATTTCTTGCAGGCCAAAGTGTGGGGGCGGTTAACTTGTGCAAGGGCTATTCAGTCAGAAGGGAAACGTGATATACGGCTAAATACTCGCCTTTTATTAGTAATGGAAATATATATATACTCGAGCCTGTATTTTTTCTTCTCGCGGAATATAAAGCGTCCCATATTCATGTCGGACAATTAAGACAGCCTGAAGGAAAGTGATAGAAAGTTTGAGTCGCCACGTCATCATCTGTAGCAGATACCTTGAGGATATAGAGGATATAGAGGATTCTTTAAGTACTACTTTTCAGTAAATACGTATTAAGTGTATAGCCTAAATATGAGAAGGTGATATTGAATCTTGTTGTCTGCCATGGTCATGGGCGGACAATAATTACCACAGACGGACAACGACAGTAGGCGGACAACAGCTGGCGTAGGACAGTAACGTCCGTGAATATTTGGGCAGTAATTCATGCAATATATTTTTGAGAATCAGACCAGGAGAAAATCAACATCATTGCCCTGTCGGATGCAATGGATACCGAAACACTGAAGTTTTGGAAGAATTCAAAGACGTAAGTGCCATGAATATAGATTGCTAATGTAGTTACCAAACAGAGTCTGTAGATAAATCCCTGAACATATCAACATGATCAAGGTATGCATTATGCATCATCATAGTACATTGCATTGCACTTTCTGTAACTTCTCCCAGCTCCTAAGTTTAGACGGTCGGCTTTCATGTCTACCCCTGTTAAAGGGGGTACCCAATGCTGAAACAATGTTAGCGCATTTAAAAGAGCATGATTTTATTAGCAGAAAATCATCTGCCTAAAGTTTTTTAAAAAGTCGTGTTGCCAAGGAAACCCCCAAATGTGGTAAGATTTCAGGATATTTTTGACCCCTCAGCTGTGACCCGGTTTCAACTGGGTACCCACTTTTACGTCAAAATGACGTCAAAGTGGGTACCTTGTCGCGCATTTCTAGCAAAATGCGCGCAAGGTATAATACATATTGTACAGTCTAGCGCGCGGCACAACTGCAATGCGCGAAGCTGGGTACCCACTTTGACGTCATACCTCATATTCAATTTTTTTGGTCAGCTCTTGACTTTTTATGAGAAAATTAGCCAAAATGTATTGATTTTGATTGAAAAATCATCAAATTTTTAATGTCAGTCTTCTTAGAATTCTATTCTTGATCATATATCAAAAATTTTGTTACCATTGTGTAATCACTTTAAGCTTGCCTGCAAAATTTCGAGGCTGGTATATGTTTCAATGATCTTAACCAATTTTAAAATTTCTGTATCATTTGCCATTTTTTCGAAATTTAGTGAGTGATATAGATATGGTCATGGAGGCAGAACCGTGAAGCCGATGAATTCCTCTTCAGATTCTGTCATCGACACACCTGCCCCCCCCCCCCCTCTCGTCTCTCTCTCTCTCTCTCTCTCTCTCTCTCTCTCTCTCACACACACACACACACACACCATGACCCTCTCTCATTCATCGTTTCTTGTCTTTCTTTCCTGGATACCTTGGCCTTTTAATTGACTAATGTTTATCATTTTTCCATTCGTCATCTATTCTGTTATTCCAGTCAACCCAGATGAGTCCCAACATCCTGTTGCGTAGGCTAACTTGTGCACCATCTCCCAACATCCTCTCTGTCCGTCTAGACACCGATTACTAAGAGGAAGGAGAAAGTCAGCATGGGAAGGGACTATATGAACAAAGTGGATATGTTAGACGTGATAAGAGAGTGATGTCAATTTTTTTACTGAAAGAAAATGATTCTTAATGATAATCACAGGAGTGTCCATCTAATACAGATCACAGGTAGCACTGCGATTAGTGTAAATTATTGGCAGTGCATATAGCTCCGTACACGTTTTCCTTATCTGCTAATCGTGCGGAGATATAGTGAGGAAAGAGAGAGAGAGAGGGGGAGAGAGAGTGAGAGAGACGGTGAATACAAAAAGGGGGCAATGGGAAGATGAAAAGGAGACGAGATGACCTAGCACACCCATCCCCTAATCAATGACCAAGAATTGTAAATTTGCTTTTCATTCGTTGACTTAGATCAGTGCCCCTAGACTTATATAGATCAGTGCCTCTACAACCGCCCCTACCCGTGATACTGGTGCTACCCCTCCCCCCTCCCCAATGTCTGGCCGGATCCATGCTGCAGCTCACGCCGTCTGTTGAGGATAGTGGCGGTTCGATATATAGTATTCGATCAGTATCAGTGGTCCGAACCAAAGTTATGCTTGGGTGCCTATAGCTTTGCCATCATGGCGGGAAAATCGATACATGGCCCTAGATTAGGTGACAAGTCTTAAAGGTTCCTTGTATTCACCTACTTTGTAGAACCGGTATCTTGATATTTTGAATAAAATGCCTGTGTTATAGCATGGGAATGCAAGTGACGTACAGGAAAGGGAAGTAAAAGTACCAACCTCCTTCCAGTTCTGAAATACCATTCTGCTAAGCGAATGCAATAGTGGGCCATGGACATGTAGAACTGTCTTGTTATGATAGAGGAATACTATGAAGTATTAGCTCTTGAATCATGATAGTGGTATGCGTCTTAACATACGTTGGAATTTTGTACATTATGTTTACAAAGGTAGGCCTAAATATATTCCTTGATCGAAGACGACTGATGCCGATGTTCGTAGCCATGCATGATCATAATGTTTTTGGTATCTCAGAACTAAGAAGAGCAGCAACAGACACGCAGAGAGACAAACAGTTGGGTGAAAACGTTGAACGATGTACAGTTGGGGCCAAAAACGGCCAAAATTAAAAATTCATAATTGAAATTAAAAACCATTTTCAGCTAGTAGCCCTTTCTTTCAGCTTCCATACACACCCGATTATACTGGGATTTTCCCAGCAGTTCTATTTTTTATTCACGGTAGAAGGAAACCATGTCCAACTGCCAAACGTCTCTGATTTAAAAACGTAGATTATCATTAGATGTTCTTACATATGCTAAATGTTTCATTGGAGGGAAGTCATTTGTGCGGCTAGGGATTGTATGGGAGTTTTCATCTCTATGGGAAAATCTTAAGATTTCGTTTATAAAGCTAAAACAAGTGGCAGAGCACTGAAGTTGGACCAAAATGTGTATAATTTTTCCAATCACAGCACCTTTCCAAAACTCTTTCGTCACTTCTCTCTCATTCTCCAAAAACACGTCAGACCGAGTTGTTCTTTCAGTATGTTAAGATCAAGAGATGGGAGGACTGGATTATATACACAGTGCTCTCACAGAGAACCATATAGACCTCAGTGGCACATGAAAGAGAGCCTTGTTTTAATCAGGGACGTTCTGTTTTCATTCAGAGACGTTTGTTATAAGCAATGTTTTCAAGTTTACAGTCTCTAATTATTGCCGCTTATTGAAGAACACTTTTCTCAATGAAACAAGTTTTTAATCCGTCGTAGACAGTTAAAAATAAGTACTTCTGAAAATAATCATCCTCTCATATACCTCACTCTTTATAGAGAATTTAAAATTTCAAACATCATTACAAATTAATATCCAGACGCAACACTTAAACTGCATTTTTAACACAGTTAATGACATTTATGTAGCAATTCCCCTATCCTGCAATACAAGAGAGAAACACACAGTTATATCGCCTTTTTTGGCCTCAACATTACTTCCATAAAATCAGATCGAAGTACCCCTGATCGAGTTTCATTCGTCGGCTCTGTGCCACGCCCAAGAATGTACTTATTCACACCCTGTCAATGATAAGCAACCTTTAATGATAAAGTTACGTTAGGAAAAAACATGGTAGATACATTTTGCAATGTAACACATTTATTATAAACACATTAATTCATATTCAGTTATGAAATCATCTATCGCTAATTCACATAAGGGGGAGTAATCTATCATTTTATTACACTTTAATAAAAGCGACGTTTAAATTTGTGCTGCTTAAAACAAAGTTGTTTAAAATATAAAGTATGATGCTTAAAATTCAAACAATGTTGTTTAAAAGACAGATTTTGTATTTTAAACAAACATTTCTTAAAACATCAAGGAATTATATAATGATTTTTAAATGTTGTTAAAAAACCAACTTGTGAATATTCATGAGTATCACACTTACTGCGTTTGCAACTCCCAATAGTCAACCTTTTCTTCTTTGTTTTATGCGAATTTCACAGCATTATAACTTTTTAATCTTACTCGCTAGTTGGTGGATTTGCTTCATCCTGCACATTTTGGAGTGGTGTTGGTGGGTGCAGGTATGGCAAGTGCAGACGAGGTTGTGACAGTAGAAATAAAAGGTTGATACCATTCTCCAATATCTTTAAAGTGTTGGCGGTGCCTAAACTTGAAACCCTTATTCTCTATTTGGCTCGATGCGCTTCTTTTTGAGCTGCAGTGTAACTTTTCCAGCACCGGACTCATGACTCGGCCCGTCGCTTGGCCCCCTTAACCTTGTCTTCCTTTTCACCCATTAATTTTTTCTGCCTTTCTTCATATTCTGATTGGATCTAGGCGCGACTTTTCTTTTCACTGAATCTTTTCTGGGTCTTCTCATGCTCTTCACAAGTCACTGTAGGATATGATTGGTGATGATAATAGTGATGCAATAATTATTATCTCTCCCAAAGGACCTATTATGGCAGAAATGAACGTCTTTGATTGATATCCAAAAATCATCATCTTCGTTTTTTCTTAGAAAGTAACCAAAAAGGTATTAATGCACAAGGGGCATATACTGTGAACATACGGAGATGGTACCCAACAGAAAAATATAAAATTTTTACAATATGTGCCCAAAGAACGTCTATGACAAAAACAATTTTGACCCATAATACAAAATGAAAGACATTTAAACAAGAAACTGACATAGCTTATGAACTGGGATGGTAATGGGTTGTAATTAAACACACCAGTTAGTTTGTACAGGCTCGCAATATAGTTCCGCCAATGAAAATTTATTTACACGCGAACGTCTCTGACAAAAACGACATAATCCTCATCAATAGATATAGCACAAAAATTTTGCAACATATTGTTAAAGTAATTAAATAATTGAAGTGTATACATTTAATACTAACCTTAGAAATTGGTTTCTGCACTGTCAACTAGTTTGCACCACTTGTACAGACTATCAAAGTGATATTTTAAGTCCGATTTTGTGTTTTCATCGGATTCAAACATCTGAATTTCTTATTTTTCTTACAGCAATTATTTCTAAATCATATTATAAATACTTGGAAACTATGTGTGCTTTATCAGACACAGTTCATTTCAGCTAAGGAGGCTTTACAAACAATAATGGATAGTGTTTGTTGACACCTTCATAATGGTCAGAGACGTCCGTTGTTTTCAACAGAGACGTTCGCTATGTTAACTTTCATGAATTACGTCGGCAAAGGCATGCCATCTTCATTCTAAATAGCTTTAAACCAAAGTTCATACACCTCCTCTTCAAAAAGTATCAACTAATGCCGCAACTAACCCGTTCACACCACATAACAATCACTTTCACAACAACAATCTCGGTGAAGTTTTTTTTTGTACTTATATTTTCAGGATTTTTGAAAGTTTCCTAGGGCCTGCTGTCAAAGATTGAATCTATATTGGCGATTGAGCTTCCCGCTGATATGGGCGAATGCATTGATACGCAGTGCATGCGCAAACGGTGCAGGGATTCCCCGCAAAAGATTTCAAACAGAGAAGTTCATTTTTATGCGAGACGTTCGTGATTTTCAGAAATCCTTCTAGAAACAAATGTTTATAGCCAATATGCCACTCAAATATAGAATAGTCTTGTTTGTATGTTTCATTCGGACACGTAGGGTGCCAATATTTCAATCGAATCACATTACACTCAAAGCAGTGACAGTAAATACGGAACGAACATCTCTGACAGAAATCCAGTATAATTTTACTTGAGTGGCCCTCAAACCACAACCAAAGAGAATTGGCTAACAATTTTGGGGGGATGGATAGGGTTTATGGGACACTAAAGGTACGTAACTTTGGGAACATCCATATTTAAATAAAGCTTGTGCTGGTAGACAAAGAAGTATCGATCAGAGACATTCCTTTTTTATACATTAATTCGATTAGGCTTGCCCCTTGTGGGTGGTATTGCATCAAGGCATTTCAAAGGCCATTGATATTTTTGAGGACATGTGTGTGGTTACCCACAAAAAGGGGATGAGCTGTGGGACGGGATTCAAAGGCAGGAGAGATGTTTATTTTTATGAAAATTTTGCAAAAACAGCCATTTTGGCTGTTTTTTAAGCTTTGAAGGCCTCTAGTTCCTAGGAAAATGAGTTAACATCTATAAAAGTAAATATTTTTTAAAAGTCCAACTCATAACCTTTGCATTGGTACCAGAAACTTAGAAAATAATTCCTTTAGGGGAAATTTACAAGCATTTGAAGTGCTCAAGGTCTGAAAATAGTCAATTGTACATTGTTCAACGATTTGACCCAGTTAATGAACATGCTTAGAAGAAACAGATCATCATCGGAATGGAAGGACTAATAATAATTCAAATCATTATCATGATTATTGTTGCAGACATGTTAGTTTCAAGGTTATTACAAATCGTAACTGCTCAACCGTACAAGAAATAATTAATTTTATTACATTTATCATTTTTGTTATTATAATAATCATCATTATTTTCAGTAATACTATACTACTACTACTACTACTACTACTACTACTACTACTACTACTAGTAATAGTAGTAATAGTAAAAGGTATGCCTAGCATCGTTAAAAATCATCATCATCATCATCATGATCATTGTTGTTCTTGTTATTATTATTGTTGTTAAGTTGTTATTGATGATGCTATTATTACTCTCTCCCTCCTCGCTCCCGCTCTCTCTCTCTCTCTCTCTCTCTCTCTTTCTCTCTCTCTCCCGCTCTCTCCCCCTCTCTCTCTCTCTCTCTCATGTAGATACGTGTTGGCTCTTGAGGATCTCGACCCTATGCTCGTGAAGCGGAGCCTGATGAGGTGGTGTGCGTTGTGCGTGGTGGCGGGGGTGATGATCGTAGCTTGGGAGACGGGTTTCTACATGGCTTCAATCACGCAAGACAGAGGTAGGTCTCAGTCATGCCAGTTATGAAGTAATCAAACAGATGGAAAATTGAGAATAGAAGGCCTGGCTCAACTTCATCAAAACCGTCTTGAGTTGTGAAGAAAAATCATAATAATTATCTGGATAAATTTAAGGCCAGGGTTGGCGATTTTTTTTATTTAAAAAAAAAAAATTAAAAATCGGATTTTTTTATTTATATCAGATTTTTTTTTATTTAAATCGGATTTTTTTTTAATTTTTTGATTTTCTTAAAGTTCATTCGAAAAAAAGTTTAATTACCAAAGACCTCACCCTACAATGACATCAATTTTAATTTATCATACATTTCACTCCTAATATTTTTCTTAACCATAATGATTTGTAATTAAATCTAGTCAAAATGGGCAAATAAAAATCAATTTGAGGAATCATGTATATGAACTTAATTCTATCATACATACATGTAGGGCTATGAAGGAAACTTCCATAAGGAATTCCAAGTGAGTAGAGAATATTCCCCTCTGTGAATTTCCACTCAGTATTTAAAAAAAAATCCCAGAGGAAAATCTCCAGACACTCCTCAGTGAAAATTGGATCTAAATGTGCACTCAACAGCTTTGTGACAGTTTTACAAATTGGTATTAAAGCTCATCCATTGCTACATATAGAGATGCAAAACTGTCAGTGTTGAAGACCAATGTAAGAGACAGCTTAGTCAAAGGGTGACTACACTACATTATGTTACTGTGATTTTTACATTAATCTACAATTCTTATTCACATGTTCTCTAAAAATCTGTTTGATACATGAAGTAGGAAAAAACCCCAAAACTTTTGACCCTATACAACTAAGTTTGACTTAAAGGATAAAACCAGCAAAACTGCTGATATTACAACATATGTATTACAAAAAGAGGTATTATATTTTAAATCAGACACAACTTACAACTGTAACTGATTGTAACTTACATAAGTACCTACATCTTAAGATTTAAATGTAGTTTTAAAAGTTTATTTTGAGTTTCGCAAATTGTTTTTATAGATCCTCTTTCCATTGCTACATGTACATGCAAATACAAAACTTCCATAGCACAGAACATAAAATGAGCTAGTGACTTAAAAGGTATATGAGAAAGCTTTTTTCAACAGTCAAATTGTGACTGTACTACATTATGTTAATTGTATGATAAATGTAACAAGAAGAAATAAGCATGTGGAATCTGTTGATTAGATGATTTTTTTTTAAATTTCACATGATAGAAGTAAAACTGTAAAGGATCAAAACTGGAAAACTGCCAACAAACCTTTTGTCATTGACTTTTACAAATTATACTTTTTACACTACTGCTCTCTGAAAAGTCTTGGATTGTGTGATAAATGATAAGAAATAAATAAGAAACTTGTTTCACTTTTAATAACTGACAAAGAATGTAAAATTTCAGAAGAAAAACTTGACATTTACAAAAAATGGAGTAACTGTTGACGACACACATCTATCATTTTAAGGAATCAGCTGATTTTATTGACTTGATTTTAATTTGTTTTAAGTAGATAGAAAGGATTTGTTGATTTTTTGTTGATATAAAGTTAATTCAAAGTATTTCAATTGATATAAAGTTAATTCAAAGTTTTTCAGTTGATTTGAAGAATGAAAACTGCCTTGAACAAACAATTTGTCAATGATTGTTTCAATGGAAGTGATTTAAATCAATGATTTTTTTAAAAAAATCATGGTGATTTAAATCGCGATTTAAATCATGATTTAAATCAACGTGATTTAAATCCGCCAACCCTGTTTAAGGCGGAAAATGCATTCATTTTGTTTTTAAATTAAACGACATATATCTGCATATTTAAGATTCCTTACAAAGATTGAAACGTTAAATTCTATTTTTCCCCACTATCTAAAACACTTTGCAGCTGTAGTTAGTCCTTTTCCCCTTCAGTTTATTAATTTAGTGGCAAATCAAGAATTCTCTAATGGGGGGGGGGGGGGGTGAAAATTAAAAATGCAGCAAGTGGAATAAAATTCTCAAATTTCGCTGGGAGGGGGCACACAAGTATTCTTTGTGCATTATTTTGCTCTGATGGATGGTATGCAATACTTCTCTGCATCATTTGCAAATCATTTCTTATTTTTCAAAAACCATGTGACCAAAATGTATAGCACCTATCCTTTTATTTTGGACAAATAGTTTTTTTGACACTGCCTCTTTTAGTAGACTGTGTGAAATCGTTAATGCGACCTTAATTGATCGTGTTGTTTGTTGTTCAGTGTAAGAAGAAAAGAACTTTTTACATTCATGAAAAAAAAAGAACTATATTTTCAAGGTCCCTTGTATAGCGTAAGCATGACCCTAAAGTCTGCAAAGCTCACTTGCAACAGCATTTCCAGTAGTTTTTGTTTTATCATCTCATGCGCACATCCAATCCAACTGGCTTTACTTTATCTATTTCTGAAAATAAAGCTTAGCTTAATACCTGTACAGCGAGTAGACGGGAGAAATGACAATAATAAACTTGTTATAAAAGTTTCACTTGGCATTCATATTCTTCTCCAGGCACACCCCCTCGCAATCGAGTGAGTCGAGTACACGGTGCCTCAGAAAAAGCGAAAGATCCGAAAGTGGTTGTTGCACGCAATCAGATGGAACGACGGTCTACGCTTAGGAAGGAGTGCGCCTTAGCAGAGATGCCAAGTGAAGTATCAGAATACACAATAAGACACATGCTTGTTGTTGAGGAGTACAAACTTGTATACTGTTTCATCCCGAAAGTAGGATGCAGTAACTGGAAGAGGGTGCTTATGGTGCTTGACAATCAGACAGACTCTGTAGATGGGCTAACTTCTGACGAAGTCCACATAAACGGAAAGTTCAAATTTCTCATCACGTATGGAACAAAAGAGCGAACACGAATACTACGCGACTTCACAAAATTCTTCTTCGTGAGGCATCCTTTTGAGAGAATTCTGTCAGTTTTCAGGAACAAACTTGAAAATGTGAAAGTTTATCGCAACAACCGGCACTTTCATCGCTTCGGGAGGGAGATCGTCAAACGTTGGCGGCCTGGCGCCAGCGAAGCGGAGCTGCTCACAGGCGAGAACACGACATGGCCTGAGTTCGTGCAATACCTGACACATACCGAGCGGCGCAGAAGATTCGAAAAGTCTGACCTTTACTTCAGTGACCACTGGGCAGAGATGCACAAGATATGTTCTCCATGCGCTGTCGATTACGATTTCATCGGCCACCTCGAAGACGTGGCTGAAGAGTCGAAGTACTTTTTAGAGAAATTGGGGGTGAATGGGAGGGTGAAATACCTCGGTGCGGACACAAGTAGACCCACGAACAGCTCAGAAAGCGGCATTTACGATGCGTACTATACCATACTCCCTCAAGAAGACCTGATCAAACTATGGGATATATATGAGAAGGATTTCAATTTGTTCGGCTATACCAGGCCATGGTTTGTACCTAATTCATGAATATTTATTTAGACTAACAACTTATTGACACGATCATGCCAAAAATTAGGTTTATAGTGGGGATCCTTTTGATCCTTCGTGCAAGTCTGACCGTTGGAACTATATAAAAAAGAAGCAGATGTTGTATAGTCGCAGAAAAGACGACGAAGGAAAAGACGAAAGAATTAGAGAAGAAGGAGAAGGAGAGGAAGAAGAAGATAAGTTATAACGCCTCCCTACCCCCGGAAATGAATATAGTGTAGAACTGTTGTTTCTTGATAGCTAACCCTTACTTTTCGACAGCTAGGCCCTGGCAGTTGTTCGAAAGAGTACATCGAACGACGACTTGGGGGGAAATTGTCTTAGGCGGTCGATCTCATAGTGGGTAGTTGCCGGGGGTAGTTGTCCTAGACTTTTTGTAAGAATTTAGCCAATTCTATCCTTTTCTAGTCATTCTATGAAATTCTTTCCAGCTAGATGGACCTTTTTTATCTGTATAATTATATGTTGTGTTCAGTCGATGATTCTAAATAATTATTTTGGTTCCCCTCAATAATATTGATAAGTAACTTGCCTACACGGCGCTACACGGTGAATATTTGACTATAAGAGGAGGGAAAAGAGAGTGAAATGTGTCTTATTTAAACTTCCGGTGGGAAATATGATGTGCAAGACATCATTCACTATTTGAAGCAAATACAAGTAAGAGGAAAGACAGGTAAAAAAAACGAGAGGGAAAGATTCATAGACAGATAGTGAGAGTGAGTGAGAGAAAGAGAGACAGAGAGAGAGAGAGCGAGAGGGAGAGAGAGAGAGAGGGAGGGGGAGAGGGGTAATGGAGTATGCGTGTGTGGGGTGTATACGGGTGGGTGTATGGGTGTGTTTGTGGGTGTGTGTGTATGTGTGCAAGAGAGAGAGAGGGTGAGAGAGGAGGGGAGAGGGGGTAATGAGTTTGGGAGGAAGTTGCATGATAATTATCTTTATGTTAATCATGTCTCGTGAACGCAACTCCCACATTATAGTATTATCATGAATAATAGAAAATTATAATTTGCATTTTCTTGTTGCTCCCTCTTTAACGAGTTTTCCGAGATATTACACAATAAATTAAATGAAGTTAATGAAAGCTTTAATGCAGAGTACGATGAAGTGATGTTTTCTTTTTGAAGTGAATACTTCTCTCAAATGACTCACTTAGGACATTATTTAAATCGACGAGGATGATGATGATGATGATGATGAGGAGGAGGAGGAGGAGGAGGAGGAGGAGGAGGAAGAGGAGGATGGTGGTGGCGGTG
This sequence comes from Echinometra lucunter, assembly GCA_029962745.1. Classification (NCBI taxonomy): domain Eukaryota; kingdom Metazoa; phylum Echinodermata; class Echinoidea; order Camarodonta; family Echinometridae; genus Echinometra; species Echinometra lucunter. The sequence goes on from CM057153.1 coordinate 27,296,931, forward strand.
GCGGTGGTGATGATGATGATGATGATGAAGATAATGATTATGACGATACTTGAAATGATTTGAAGAGATCAACTCATTACTTACGTATGAGACTGTCTGAGGGGAAACAAAAAAAAAAAATCGGAGAAGCAATTAGGGCACCATAGAAAAATCGGTAATTTAAAGAAGGCAAGGTTAATGGAAAAAGTTTTGAATTCCAGGTTACTGGTATTTGATGTCTCCTTTTGCAATACAGTCATGTGTGGGCGCATGTAATGTGCGTGCACTAGCGTAGCTAAAGGGGGCACAAGGGGACCATGCCCCCCCCCCCCGTTGATCGGCGAGCAATTTTTGTTTAATTTATTTTTTTTTTAAGAATTAAAAGCTTTCATCGAGTCCACCTCACATAACTTGTCCTACCCCTACCCTGCGAAATGAAAAGTAAAACGTAAATATGCCACTTCTATAAGTTATCCCTAATAATGAATTTTAGTATGCAGAAAATGCCACTTTCATGAACGAATTTTTAAAAATCTCCCTACCGTGGATGTGGCAGGGGGTATCCCCCCTCCCACACCCTCCCCCGCTCGGTCGCTTCGCTTCCTCGCCTTGCCCCCCCCCCCCATATACCACTTCTCATGTAAGTTACCCCTAATACTGAATTTTAGTTAGCCTATAATCTAGGCGGAGGGTGCAGCTATTGTCTTTGCTGTTACGCTAAACATCTGATGCGGCGAGACTACGAACATGACTGTTCGTAGTATCGCCGCATCAGATGTTTAGCGTAACAGCAAAGACAATAGCTGCACCCTCCGCCTAGATTATAGGCTAAATTTTAGTGTGCAGAAAATGCCATTTTCATGCGCGGATTTTCAAAAATCTTCCTACCGTGGGAGGGGGATACTCCACACCCTGCCCCGCTCTGTCGCTTCGCTCCCTTGCCTTGTGCTCTCCCCCCGTTGAAAATTCCTGGCTACGCCAATGTGTGCGTGGTGCGATTGTAGTGGTTATGGTAATGGTAGTGTTTTGAATGAGTGATTTAAGCCATCAAGTCTTCAGTTAAGATTGAATGTCACCACAGAATGTAGTATATTCCACTATTCTGAGAACTGATTTATACTCCCATTTGGTATAGACCAATTTCACCTCTGGTTTATGTATTTGGCCCTCTATCGGCGACGCCATTGCTGCGGTGGGCAAGTGCGCTGACCGTGATTGGCTCTGTTTACAAAATGAATGTAAGATATGAGATATGCCCCGATATTGTTCCATTTACTTTATTCTGGATCAATAAAATAAAGCATGGATACATGGGTAGATGAAGTAAGACAATGGTCATATCTGACGGATGAAGGTATGATGTATTTTTGTACTTTCGATGGTTTTTCAACTTAGTTTTGTCAGTAAAAGTTCCATTGCAGCATAGAAGCCGTAGTAAACGGGAGCCTTAAATCCTACCCTGTTCACAAAGTCATGTTTTCACTCATTAAATTTTACGCCAAAGTACATACTGATAATGTGTCTTGACTTCAAAGACCTTTCTGTTGATGTTTTTACCCACTGGCGACGAATTCCTTCACATTGCTTACGGAAACCTGTGTAGGGAGGACGGCTTCTCACACAAACAGGCTTCATGAGTCAAAAGCGAGTGAATTTCGCACTCAGTTAGCTTCCAATTTTTTAACTTTCTCTAATTATTGTGGCATTTGAGCACCGCACAGCTACGATCTGAACTTCCCTGATAATTTCTCATTGCAGATATTAAAATAAATCTGCATATACTGGTCAAAATAGACAAAAAGCGAACGAATGTACATAACGCGCTACTGACTTGTGTACTATAAAAGTTGGAGCGCCCACCGCAGTATGTCGAACTGTGTTGAACAGTCTGCTGCCCTATTGCGTTGTGAAATTGGTCTATAGGTGATCCCTAATACTGTCCACAGGGTGGATTTCCACCGTACTCCTGTAATTTAAAAGTATGTATTTCGAGTTGTCCATGTGTGAGTAGAGAATACAGTTCTCGACTTGTTTCCGGCGCAATCTTTCACACTACAACCTTGATACCGACTACATTTATCACAAGTCAGTTATCATGGATGACAAACTTGTCAGAAGAAATAAGTGACATCAAATTCAAATTGCTCTTTAATTTGGTTTATCTAATGGAGGAATTTTTACAGTGTAATCGACATCATTTGAAATTTTTCAAAACTAACAGAAATGCACATCATGAGGTTACACATAATACTGTGATATAAAAGACAATAGCACAAATTAGGTAAAATCTGCTCCATTAAAATGTATGGCTCTTATTTCATGTTTCTTTTTGATAACCCTGTCTCCTCTGATAATGAAGGTAGTAAGCCCCCTCCCCGGTAAGATATCAATACCACACTATGACCAAGGAGTTGCTTGAAAGGCAGCAGGTTCAAATAAGATTGATACAGTGTTGCATATAGTTTGCCGTGGGCTTCATTATTTAAAGTGCCCTATATCTCCTCAAGTTCCACTAAGTTTCTTACCACTGAACACGAGCTTAGTTTGGATTTTACCGAAATTTCGACTTAAACTGCTGAGCTTTGCAGATTTTAAGTCGCGTTTAATGGATAGGTTTATCATTTAAATGAATAGCTCTGTACATAGTCTGCATAGGGCCTTTTACTTTTGCAGAAAACTTCAAATTAAAGAAGAGACAAAATGTGACAAGTCTTCAATAAAAAAAAAATTCACGGCTACTGTATCAAACATGCAATACTTCTTTTATTTTTTCCTGAATAACCATAGCAAATTTATACCCAACAAATAAAAAATGGACTTAGGTCGCCTATAAAATAACGTTTTTCCTGAAATCTACCTCTTCGGTTCTTTTTCAAGGTGGAATGGGGACCTTACTCGATAGGCTTTGCTTTTAATATGTCTCCCACATTAAACTGTATGCGTTTACTATATTACTGGAAATTATTTACTGCATTTAACTGTATTGTATTATCACTCAAATCAAGTCTCTTGATTATTTTGTATGCTTATGTTTTGTATTATATCACTGAACATTATGTGAAACGAACGAACGTGGAAACAAATCAACTCAACTCAAATCAAATCAAAATATGATTTACCTTGCATATACATGTAAATATATGAACGGGCTATTCCGAATAACATGATCAAGTTAAAGTTGGGAAATAATTAAAAAATATAATTTACAAATAAAAAAATCGTCATTGATTCATGCAGGAAAGTTGCATATTTAATAATCATTTATGCAGTCCTGTTCGCAGCTAATAACAATGACAGAGTTTTTCAAACCAGCATATCTAAAACCAATTGCTTCATTTTGTCCAAAAAGGTGAGCTTTGATACTGCTTCACATCTTCGATATATAGCAAAAAAAAAAAACGAAAAGGACTACTATTGAATGAATAGATCATGGAGACTTCCACACGTTGCCAACAATCGCCAATGAAAAATACACGTAGTCCTGCGACCTTACATAAATAAGTATATAGATTTAAACTACTACGCACCACCATTTAATGAGCTTTCAAAGTGATGACAATCTGATAGATGCAAAAAAAGACTGATTTTGAAAATGCGAAAGAAAAGTATTACTAGTAATCAAGTATACGTTGCTGGTTTCCCCTGCTTGAAAACAGGACGTTTCGATGGGCATGATGGGGCTGCATAAGCCATGTAAGCTGCAGATCTGACAATAATATAATACTGATTTGAAAACGTCAAAGTACACTTTCAGTAATATCATAAATTAAGGAGTACAATAAATTACGCAAACACAAATCCTTTGACACAGCTCTGTTTGTAGATTTACAGCTCTGCTATAAAATCTGGCTGTGGATAATCGAAGAGTTCGAAATCTTTTTCGTAAATTTTCCACAACTTTTGTAAATTGTCCTTGGGCAAGTCTCGAAAAGCTTTTTCAAATTCAGCTGTGCTGTTTGTCGGGTGACTGTTACTCTTGGACGGAAATTGGACAAATGAGTCTAACTGTAAATCTTTGAGCATATACATTGCGTCGTCTGAAACAGTTTCTAAATGTCCTATGTAATCGTATCTTATCTTGCACGGTGAGCATATTTTGTACATTTCTTCCCAATGGTCATCAAAGAACGGCCGCTGCGGCTGCGTCAAAAACTTGACAAACTCTGTCCATGTAATGTTTTCACCCGTTCGGAGTTCTCTGGCTGTTGCATGGGGTCTGAATTTCTTCATGATGGTTTTCGCAAAGCCCTGAAAGTATGTTTCTTTTCGATATTGAACAACGTCGCCATATTTGTTATTGAAGGCCGACAGCACGCGCACGAACGGATTACGCGCATAGACGAATTTCTTGTATGTCTGCAACTTCTGCTGCCGCTCCAAACGCGAGAATCCGGCCAGACGTTTCATGCCGTTGGAGAAGTGGACTTCGTTCGATGAAATCTCGCTGACCTGTTTCGTGCTTCCATTCAAGATCATCATCACCCTCTTCCAGTTGCTGCATCCGACTTTGGGGATGAAGCAATAAAGAAGCTTGTGTTTATCATTAACGTAGATGTGGCGATAGGTATTGTCGGTAATACCCCCTTTTTTCAGTTCTGGATGGTTGGCACATTTTTCGAGTATCATCTCTCGCCTAAGTCGATTAATTTCGCATTGAGCTGACATGAAATCCTCTTCGCTATCTTTCTTTTCTTCCACCTTTTCCTCAATTTCCTTGAATAAAAGAAGAGAGAAAAATGAGGATAAGTGGAGAGTGATCAATCGAATTATGTTTTTTAAACGATGGAGGTGGGGGAGGGGGGAACAATCATAAAGTTGCAATGTCCACATGCATATATGAAACAGAGTCATGTGTCTATTGTCTGACGGACACAAGAAATCGGCATCCGGACATTCGAATAATGTTGAATATTATAATGCTTTGACAGGTGCATTTCGTTTGAAATCCACCAAGCATATGTTAAAGGCACCCATTGCTCAAATATCGTCTCGAGGCCTAGGCCTATAAGGGCTTCTCTTTGCGATGTACAACTTTTGGGTAAATATTTATATCGGTCGTCTTCAATTGAACAGGTCTCCAAATGTTGTGGTAGTATGACAATATCCTATATCATAAACTTCCGGTGATGTCTTGGTCAGTCCCTTATGAGATTTGAAGCAAATTTTCCAGAATAAAGTTATTTCGTGTAACTTATACAAACTTATAAAGCATTGAGATCTAGTCACGTTGTCAAAGGAAAGAGCTGGTCAAACCGCACTAACAATAACCACTACAGATAATAACGTACTTTGTAGATAAAGAGACACCCTAAAGGTACACCCTTCAGCCGCCTTATTGATTATACTCTTTTTAAGTTGTTGTTTAATTGGGTTTTTACAGACGTGTATCAATCAGAAGGATCAGATATGATTATTTACGTTTGGGACCGACCTTTTACGTCACCATCCGAAAGACGTGACTCAGACTCGAACCTTGGTCCGCTGAATCAGTATAACTTCTATGTTGGCTGGATTACAGGCGCACGCCACAACGCCTAGTTGTGACACACAACATGGAGGTGTATCTGATAATTTGATATTTCGTTATGGTTATCGTAATCAGTGATAGCCAACCAGCCCTTTAAAAAATTAGTAAATTCTAAAATACAACAGGAAGAAGGACCACAACAGGTTGAACGAAAGCTACAAAGGAGGAAAACTTTACCTCTTTCTGAGACCTTCGAGCCTCTGCGTCTGTCTTCAGCTTCTCCGTGATGTTTTGGAGGGAGTCCGCGTGCTCCCGAATCGCCCGATTGGAGAACTTTCCCTCTGCATCTTTTGCCGCAGCAAATTCGGGCTGTTCCCATGGAAACGGAGGAGGATTGTTTTTGCGAGGTTTCTCGAGACTTATGCTAACTGCACAAGAAATAAGAATAACAATGAACAGAAATAACTATGTATAATATTGAATAAAATTCACACAAAATAAAACCTCCAGCAATGATGGAGATCCTTATTATTTCATCCAAAAAATAAAATATTTTTCATGAATGGTTCCCGAACTGCATCTCCATTTCTGGTGTTAACGTTGAAGAGGAACGATACTGTACAGCAAAATAGAAATTAGGTAGATTTTAATTTTGATATAACATCGATGTCGTAAATAATTCGTTTTCACAACTCCAGTTGCACACAAGTCGTTATTTGCTTGACGCAAGACTACGCCATTGACTTGACTTGTGTGTCTCTAACCATTTAAGAGCGATATCTTCGGAAGCTTAAAAGAGTCAAGATACCAAGATGACAAGATAATTTCAATTTCAATTTAAGCAAGGAAGATGTAGAGACAAGTTAAACCACGAGTTATTGAAACTCGGCAATGATCGACCTGTTAAGAAGAAGAAAACGAGATGATGAGTTACCGGAACTAGGCAAGTTGACTTGTTCAGGCCAAGAAGAAGAGAAAACAAGTTAAAAGCCTAAAAGACGAGTACGCGGAACTCAGAAAAGACGAGATGACGAGGCACTGGAATTCGGCAAATCGACTTGTTTAGGACGAGAAAACGAGATGACGAGTTGTTGTCTTCTCGTCCTAAACAATTCGACTTGCCGAGTTCCAGTGACTCTCATCTTTTTTTTTTTTTTTTTTTTTTTTTTTTTTGTCCTAATGGGTTTTTGTAATGACGCAATAGAAATGACGCTTCCTATATCTGATGCAGCTGAGTAATATATTAGTGGTTATTACCGTTGAATGTCTGGAACGTCGAAACGTAGACTGCCGTGTACACAAAGCAAACCATGATGATACCCACCAATCCCCAGCGGCGAAAGAATCTTCCTCGAATTATCTTCATTGTTACCTTAGATGGAAAGTGGATAGCGAAAAATACGGAGAAGCCTATAAGAACATCAACTTGTTATCGTTTAAAGTATTACTTGAGTTGAGGATCCTCACTAATTTCATTCTATTTTAGAATAGATGAACATTATGGCCTTGATTTGGTGAGGAAAGAAAACTTTACCTTAAAAACAAAACTGTTCTTCTTATTTTGAGCAAAACAGCATAGGTATGGAGGGCCAAGTTAATCTTTAAATCACATCTGCACTCACCAGGAGGAGTGAGTGCTGTTAATTTGCACTTTAAAACAGTATGTGCAGCATCTTTGCTTCCTTTTATTCAAGGTCAGCACAAAGGTTGACGACCTTCTATACAGACTGTTCTCAACGTTGCATTAAGTACCGTTTGTCCAAAGCGCCGGTGGCAGATCCTGGGGGCACCTACCTCCACCAAAACAAAAGTTGGCATATACTTTACGTACACAAAATACTTGCTCAAAACTGGATCTGTAATCCGGATGACGCCCCCCCCCCCCCCGTCCGTTTCCTGGAAAAAAAAATTATCTTGGAAAGACACGTGATATCACCGCAAAGTGGGATAATTCAGAGATCAATTATCTTTTTATTACTAGTTTGGTGATATATTAGGGCTGGTTGCTTGGTTGCTTCTATCTTTGCCTGAAAAGTCTTAATTTTGACCGTGTTTTACAGTTTTACCCTACATTATCAATAAAAGTGCCAAGGAATTAGGCGCCTCAAATTCGAGAGCAGTATAAATATATGCACTCATACGTGCCGCATACATGAATAGGGAAAACACTTGACACTTCTGGGGGGTGTAATTTATACAATCAATCTTACAATCAATTGTATCTCTTTAGTACATGGTTTGCCATAGACTTACGATTGATATCAATCGTAAGATTGATTGTATTTTTTATGTTACACCCCCTGGTCAAATAACTCAAAAGATGAACATATACAAATGGAATTTGCAGTGATTTTCAGACAGAAGAGGCTACGTGAAGACCCTTTACAGTGCTTAAGTAGGACTCTAGCGTTATTGTTTTGAAAATTTAAGTACATATTCATTATTTGAATAATGTATTGAAGTGCCATGATGTCAGTGGGTTGCAAAAGATGTTCTGGGTGGCAGATATCCTGTGAAAATTGCAAGCTGACCTTTGATACATCATAGCCTTGATCAGCAGAAGAGAGAAATCTCATGTACATCTTAAATTTCAGGTCATTATTTCGAAAATATTATTTGACGCCGGAATTTGGTTGCTCCTCTAGCCGCCTACTTAAAAATATGAAAGTCAGTTTCGGTGATGTGTTGCACTAAAATCAATGTTCACACATTAATGGCGCACTGTGAACCAGATTAACTTACCTGCCAGGCGTTCGATGTATCTGGTGCAGAATTCATGGAATGCACGGTTCACACATTTAAACAACATTCATTAACACAGTCGAACTGTAGATGAGGCTGAATAGTTACTTTTGCATAGGCCTAGTCCATCATGTCCACGTTTGACAAATTAAAAACAAAACAGGTATACCCGATCCATTGGAAGCTGCCACGTTGGAAAGTTGTATCGCCTAAACGGTCTGCTTATTTTGGAGTTTCGCGTATACAATTAGGAGCCGGGACTAAGACTAATTTTGAAGCCGTAAACGGAGCACTAAGCCCCAATAACTAGAGCAGACCCGTGTTTTAAGAATGATAATTGCTGTCTTTCATGTTTATCCTTTTCTTCTTCTACTTCCTTCTGTCTACACACGTACAGTTCAAAGACCAGCACTGAGTGGGACTAAGTCCAGTCGGTCGTCTTGAGCGGCCTACAATAAAGATAACGAAGATGTTCTGTTGACTGAGTGCGTGTATGGCGAAAGAGGCTCAAGAACTATTGTCGATACGACTTCTTATTGTAATGGAAATATCTATTGACCTTATGCAAATAAGCAATCCATAAGGAGCGAACGTTCAGTATACCTTCACAGAATATCGCTCCGGCTAAAAATCGATGAGATTGATTACCTTTCTTGCGATAATCTTGCGTACCTGAAAAGCCTACTGACCATGCTGACTGTGGGCTCATAACCCAGCAAATTATGTCATAATTATGTGTTTATATATCTTTAAATTTTCATGCGATATACTAAGAAGAAAAAAAAAGCAACTGAATGGTGAGGTCAATCCTCTTTAAGATCCTGGGTTGTCGAGGTATAGTTTTTACGCATGAAGATGTGTTCAGAGAGAGAGAGAGAGAGAGAGAGAGAGAGAGAGAGAGAGAGAGAGAGAGAGATAAAGAAAAAAGAGATAAAAAGAGATGGATGTGAGATAGAGCAGGAGAGAGAAGTGTAGAGTGAAGGAAAGAGAAAGAAGAATAAAACGAATCCGGATGTTCATCATATTCATAGTCGACTAATTTTTCAAAGCATGAGTTTCAATCCCAAATCATGACCAAAAGAACAGAAATACATGTACACACACCACTGAACTAAAATACGTATTTTTTGTTCAGTGACACACTCGTACGGTAACCGGTAACGCACTTTGATCTAAAGAGGGCGTTACAACATTTTGCACAGAGTGATTTTGCCAACGTTTAATAGTCAATGCCAGAGTTACTGACAACAGATCTCATTTAGAAATATGAAGTAATTAAGCAACTCGTTTCCTCTTCCGCCTTATTCTGAAATTAATTTGTTATTTGAGGCTTCAAATATTAATGAATTCATGTAATATGGGTTTTTTTAAACGACAAACGAAACATTAAAAAATATAAGATTTCACCTTCCATTTTCTTTCATTCAGCTTATCAGCGTTTGAGTTCCTTACGCATATTTCTATTAGTTTGGCTTTCTGTCCTTTCACTACTTTGTACACTAAGTACTGCTCATGGCTTTTTCATATAGTCAATCTTTTACTTACCCTTTCTTCGTAATGGCCTTTGACTTTGGGAGACTTTATCCATACCTCTCTCCTGCCCTTTGATTCTCCATTGTCATCTTATGTTTTTGATCTTCTTTTTCCTTTCAAACTATTTCCCTGCTATTTCCAATTCAATTATCTTCTAGCTCCTCCTCCTCCTTCTCGTCCTCCTCCTCCTTCCCCTCCTCCTCCTCCTCCATCTCCTCCTCATTTTCAGTCTTTTTTTTGCTTCCTCTGTTTGTCTTCTTCTTTTTTTAAAATTAATTTTTCTTTTACATCGTGTTATTTTTCTTCGATCTCCTCCTCCTCCTCCCCTCTCCTTCTTGTTCTTGTTCTTCTTTCTATTCTCAGGTTTTTCCTCTCTTCTTCTTTTCCTCCTCCTTCTTCTTATTTTCTTCTAAGTATTATTTTTCTTTTTCTTCTTCTGCTTCTTCTTCGTCGTCTTTTTTAAAACTTATTTTTCTTTTACGTCGTCTTCGTTTTATTCCATCTTCTTATTATTATTCTTCTCCTCCTCCTCACCTGTCCTCCTTCTTCTTCTTCTTTTTCCTCTTCTTTCAGTCTCTTCCTTTATATCCAATTCGTGTAAAGTGTTAATGAAACTACGTGTACTTTCATTAATATTCATCCGCTTGCACAATCCTTTGCAAAGCTGTCATCCGAAACTGCAAACATTCATTCCAGTGCGTATAATTCGACCTAACCCTATTCCTTTCTTTTCGTAGAACATTTCGAATGTAACTTCGTGATATTCTTGTCATCACCTCCCTGAGGTAATGAAACCATTTACTAGGTCGTGACATGAATGACGGAGCACCGGGGACATGAGGGATGAGCGGAGTTAAGGAGAAGGGAACACAAGCGGCCCCGCGGCTCCTAATACAACATACTGTGAAATACTTAACAGAGTTCACAAAGGAAAATAATCTTGGACTCCAAGTTGGAGCCCATCTTTTCAAGTGTCTCTTTTTTCCGGAAAAGGCACCCTTAACATGTCAAAATTATGGGTTCGTTTTTTCGCTTGCCAGAAATTTGTCCTTGTCCTGCCTGTACGCCCCCTTTTTAATATCCTAGATCCTAGAAGATGGGGGGGGGGGGGGGCGGCGGATAGCTTAAAAAGCACACTAGAAACCCCATGTCACCTGTGTGAGATAGCCATGAATGCTCTTTCGCATTTCTTTCGACCACCATTTACCCACACCCTCTATTATGTCTATAGCATGGAGCCATGTGCGCTACACTAGTAATGACCTACCCATCTCCTTCGCGGAAAAGCGATACTGCAAAGTAGGGGGCATCGATCAATCAAACATGATCTTTATTAACCCCCAAAATAAAGAGACTTAATTCATGACCTAATAATTTCATACATCTTTTTACGAATTGCTATCAAGTTACGATGATCTTGAGTGCCCTCCGTTGGTTGCTTTTTGGATACAATACAGTCACCATACGGACTGTGCATGGGTGGGGGACATATGGGTTTGTGTGTATGGGGGGGGGGGGGGTGAGATGTGCAATTATTGGAAAGTTGCTTGAAAAGAATATTTCATTTACCATAATAATGGGGGGGGGGTTGTATTCTTGTTGTTGTTGTTTTGTTGTTGTTTTGTTGTATATTGTTTTGAGGGAGGGGTGTTTACATCAGTGTGCATTGCGTCGTTTGTAAAAGAGTTGAAATACTCAAAATTCGGCGTCAAAACATCCTTTAAAGTCAGTCGGTGACAAGTGTGAGACAACACTGAGATGGTATATTTCCAAGGAGTAGCATATGTCTCAAAACTTTTTTCGTCAACAAACTGTGGCGTGCTCTCCATTACTGTTTTAAGAGCTCGTAAATCTCTCCAACTTGTCTCGAGATAATGCTTGGGTTAGAAGGAGAAAGGTTATCATATCTGCAAAGACGTAGTTTCCTTTCAGACGAAATGATCATTTTTTAAGCATCACCAAATGTGAAAAGAAAGGGAAATTGATTAAATAGCTATAAACTATTACTACTGAATAGATTTCATGACTGTTCTGCATGAGCGTGGATTTTCACTCCAGTATAATTTTCACTCCTGTATGTTTAAAGATTTGCCTTGACAAAAGAAATAAAACACCAACGACGCAGTTATTCCCCTCGTGGCCTGGTGGTAAGGGCATCGGGTGTTTAAAATGAAGGATGCTGTTTCGATACCCTCAACTTCCTGATGACATGGAGTGGGTTTTTTTTTTATTATTATTTTATCCCTGTTGTTTTTGTACAGGGCATTATCCGAAATAGCGCAATAATGGTATTATTTCTACACTTTCCTTTGTTTATTTATGAAGGATTGACAGTGGGAAATGGGAGGAAAAGATATGGACCCGCATCGATCGGAACAGAAAAGAGTTAGGAAACGAACAGGTAATGCGAGCGCTTTAGAGAAGGCCATCACTTCTGAGATGTGGATCTGTGGTTCACGATCAAGATGCAGACGACAGCTTGTGGTTTCCCGATCGCGATACACCAACTCTTGCTGGCTTTCCTTTCGCAAAGTAACCGTACTCCCATTTCATCCCGTCTTCCCAACATCGCCGGAATTCACGTTTAACGCCTTTTGTCATAGCATCTAGTCGTCACAATCATTTGGACAATATTTCATTGAAAGCAAGGACTTGGAAAATTAAACGCGAGATGAAAAGTCTTGTTTCATCAGAACAACAAGAAACTATACTGGGAGGGGGAAATAAGTAGTGGTCGACTCTTCTTATTACTGTGTACGGCTATCCACACGGAAACGCGACAGGACGTCCAATACACAAGAGCTTTTACACTTTTTTTCCACTGATTCATATTGGACTGTCGTTGGCACACGGCACTGCTGTCAAAGGTAGGTCAAAGATCACGGAATCTGGTATGTATCACTTCAGAGGAATGTTTTTGGATGTGACCATCCACTTGCAATATACCGTAGAGACTCATAAATGCCGTGTTACCAAGGATATCTCCTCTTTATTTTGTCCTTATCAGAGCTAAAATAACTCGAACAAACAGAATGGAACTGCAAAAATATATAAACAGATGTGAGTATATTTTCTAGGGTTAAGAGGATTCGAATATTTGACCACTGAATTTTCCTGAAGATGATCGCAAATGATCACCAATAGATCACCTACGAGGTACCAACACTGTATAACATAGTGCGAACTCAAGTTCAAGTTCAAGTTCAAGTTTACTTAAACCAATCAATCATACAATATGTGAAAATCATTTGACAAAAAAGAAATATAACATGAAAGGTTTAAGGGACCCCGAAGAAGCAGAGCTTGTGAAAGGGGGGGGGGGGGGGGGCTTAATAATAAAAAAAAACAGAAAAAAACCAAAAGTAACAATATGTAAAAAAATATTATAACAATAATAACTGATGAGAAGTATATTTACAATAATGATTAAAGAGTAAATGTGGAAACAGAAGTAAACACACAGACACACCACACACACGCGCAGTGCACACGCAACTTACAACTCATAACATTGGCAGTGTCATTAGAGCCCAACAAAATGTTGTTGTTGCTGTCTGATATGGGTAAACAAGAAAAACGAACTCAAATCGGTGCTTTCACTATCGTTGATTTCGTTCATATTGATAAGCGTCTACAAATTATAATTTGTTCTGATTTATTATGTTATTTATGTTCCGCTTAGCCTGACTATGACCGCAGGGCTCGAAATACCCACCGGCCATCGGCAATTTGCCGGTATGCCCCACCCACTGGCCGGGATGCCCTTCTCAAAATCAGAAGGTTTACGGCCACAAAATTTTCTGAGTGGCCTTGATGCCCTCCAATCTAAGAAACTCAAACTACATTAAAAAAAAATTAAACCCTGAATTTTCCTTTTTATTTTGTGACAAAATATTTCAAATTAGCACAAAATGCACCCTTTTTCAACAACAGGAGAGACCCTTAAGTTTGCGATATCGCCATGATCGTAGAAGGCCAGTATCATTAACTGCTCAGTCCCACATGTACCAGTGCAGTGTAGTGTGTAGTGTATGTGTAAGTGCAAGTAGTGAATGACCTGGCGGTTCCTACCCTGACTTCTGATTATCAAGGTTATTTCTGGTCTTGAGTGCCGATATTTTAATAAAATTTTGATATAGTGTGTGGATTTTATTTTTCAAAATGTCAGTGAAACTTATCTTGAGTGGTATCTGAACATCATTACTATTTAAAGAAGCGCGCGCCGCCGATGTTTTTAGTCAGCTGCTTTGGGCTGTAGGCCTTCCTTCAGAGTCAATTGCTCCCCGAGCTCTGGGGGAGTTATCCTGCAGAAACTGCCTCATTGGGCTGGTGATTTCAAGATTTTTCAGTCGTGGTAATAGTTTATTTTTTCAGCTTTTAGGGCATTGTAGGGTTGATATTTGATTAAATAATTAGTTTTAACATATTTTGTGAAGATATGTGATATCTAGAAAAAAATATTAGAACCCCAAAAGATGAAACTTTAATTCTGTTAAGTTCTGCGTTTTAAAATTACTTTGTTTTGGGTTAGGGTATAGGAAGTGATGAAAATTTACTTAGACCTACTTGCATTGAGTGTGTACTCAATTAAACATGTAAACCACTTCTTCGCTTGGTTTACATGAGATGCTAATATTATTTTCTGGACATTCATTTGCTTAAGATTATGTAATGACATTAACAACAATCCAATAAATAATAGAAGGGGACATTTTCTCTTCTGTGCTGCCTCTGAGCCTGAGGCCATCTTTATTTTTAGTTTTGCTTTCTTCCATTCACTCCACAAAGCACCACACACCTTCACCAGCTTATCCTGTAACAGTTACAAATTTTTCTTGAGAAAGGAAGGGGAGAAGGGATGAGAAGGAAAGAAATGAACACCTCAATTAACAATTCGATTCATCGAGTGATAAATACTTTAAGATGATCTAGGATTCTGTCCTCTCTCATTTCTCATTTTAAGCTTTATCCACATGAATTAATGATAATAATCTCAAATGGAATTACTTGATTCATCCATATAGCCAGAGGGCATTCTCACCAAAAAAAAAAAAAAAAAAAAGGGCAAAAAGAAAGAACAAGGGTGTGAGAGTTCAGCTTTAAAACTGATTTCAGCTTTTGGTTTTGATTTTCAACTTAATGTCAGCTTTTTGTGGACTTCCTCTGTACAAAAGTATAGGAGCTTTTGTGATTTCAGCTCTGTTTATTTGTGGTCACTCACACCCCTGAAAGAAAGAAAAAGCATCAGAGGGAAGAGAAAAGGATAAGAGAACGTAGGAAGAGCAGGAGCAGACAAGGAAGGAAAAATAAACTTCAGAGCTTCCCCCCTCCCTGCACCCTTCCCCCTAGGAGTACACTTTGTATGCTCAATATTTAATTTGCACACCTTGCATTCCCCAATGCCCCCCCCCCAAAAAAAATTAAATTCTAGCTACACTTCAACCCCTAAAATACTGCCACCGTGCGTAATTATAAGTGAGAAGCATGAATGAACTACTGTGGACAAAGCGTAAATGCGCATTTATGCATTGTGCCGTGGCACGAGTAGGTCAGGTCCCATTTTGGCCTTGGTGCCCCTCTAAGAGGATATGTGCCCCTCTGAGAGGATATGTGCCCTCCCAAAAAAGTGGCCGTGACCCAAATTTTATGAAATTCGAGGCCTGTGACCGAGTTAATTCAATTCAATAATCACGGACCCGAGTTTCGCCAAATTGCATATACCCTTATAAGCCTTAAATTCACTATGCGCAGTCCAGTCAATATGATCAGTGACCATTAGCTCACGTGTTAAAAAATGTTTCAGCTTCTCGGTTAACGCCCAAAATCTCCAGTTTTCGTACTCTTCATTAAATACTTTTCTCATTGACCCATCTGACCATGACTGGAATGAATTATACACAACGCAGGAAGATGTTAACAATAGTATAATGGAAGAATCAGGTCCATGGGTTAAGCATGCCCATGGATTAACGCACAGTATATTGATTTGGAGAGAGATTTTAACAAGAAACTAAGGATCCCCTGTGTTATGAAAATTTTGATGTTACAGAAACAAACAAATAACCTTAACACGTTTTATCAAGACCAGTTATCTAATGCGAGTAACGACATAGAAAAAGGGGGCTGAACATTTTGAAAGGCTTGTAACGGATCAAGCACTGGGTCAGACAATGCTTATACTGTCTGTATGAAAAAGAAGTATACCTAAATTTGACAGATTGTAATTATAAGGATAATAATTCAAAATAAGCTATCTGATTATGAAATTTGCTACATGATAAAGAGTAACTACGATACTATTCTGTCTCAAAATACTCCATTCAGGCATTCACATTTGTGCAGGGACGGGTGACTAAGCAACAGGCTTTTTATTGTCAAAATCCTCTTGTACTAAATTTGGGATGAGTGGGACAAAAGCTTTTATGCTGGTGCATTTGTATACGTCATTCTGAAAGCGGTAAGCAAGATATTTAAATTATCTTGTGCACTTGGGTTGCTAACAAGTCAATGTCATCTAAAATTCAAGAAAATGGCTATTATGAACACAATTCATGATGTTCCCTTTATGATAGCGCAATCTTGGCCTCGTGTGGAGCTTGACACAAATTCACGGCATCAGGACAAACCTGGAACAAGGAGATTTTGACGAAGATTTTGATCCGTGCAGGCAGAAAATATAATTACAAACATGTTGTATCGCCAAACAGGAAACGTGTATACTCTTTACAATGCAATGGATTTCAAGACACCCCCTCCTTGAATTTTCAGTTACAAGCTTTGAAAATTGGTAACGTAATAATCATATATTCCGCAAATCCACACAAGTTTATACCATTTTACTGATAAAAATCTAGTACTTTGCATTTTTATACAGTCGTCAAAATATATTCTCCTACTTTTTCAGTTGAACTTCACCAGCGAATACTCAAGTCGTAAAACAATGCACTCGTTTCTCATGGAGGAATTTGAGGCTTGACCTTTTGGCGGGGATAAGTAAAGCCTTTCCCCAAGCATACCGGTATCTCAACGATACCAGTGACCCTTATCCGTAACCATGGCAACATGCATCTCCTTATGCCTGGTCTCGTGCGCGACGTGAAGGCCTAGTGTACATTTTCATAGTAGATAGTTGTAGATGGATAGTATTTATTGATTTTCTTCTGCCAAGCAAGAAGAAATTTGCCATCCAATTGGTAAACATAATCATACAAATATACAATTTATACAAACAGTACAAATACATTCATGTAATTAAATCACATAATTATCATTGTACATAAACACTAATTATTCAAATAAATGTTACATAGTAATAATTCACATTAAACATAGAGATAACATGGAATAAGACAAATAGCGAAGGAGGAAGAAAGAGAAAAAAGATGCAGAAAGAGAATGTTATACAATAAGAAGAGAAAGGGAGACGAGGGAAATTTTAGAAAAGAATAAGAAAAAACGAGAGAGAAAGAAAGAAGGTAAATAAGACATTATTAAAGGGGAGAAGAAGACCCAGGAGAGAAGGAGCAGATGAAGAAGTCAAGAGATGGAGATACATATAGGTATATAAAAGAAAAAAAAAATGTTTTTTTTTTTTTTTTTTGAGAGAGAGGGCAGCTGCGCTGCTTGGGACCAAAATTGCACATATTACATGTAGGAATGCCCGAAAAAAAATCACTGATAATGTGGGATTTGGTGTTAATGTGAATTCTTTATCGAAAATGAGATTGGCAAGTATATTGTTCGGGTTAATTCAGGACTTTACTGGTATCCCGTGGTTTCGCCCAAATTCGGGTGGTGACAGAAATTGGTATTTAATTGCTTAGGTGTTATGATCAATGCCATTTCAGTAGGGGGAAATGAAAAGAAAAAATGGAAACATCAAGAATAGAGAAAAGGGGAAAGAGAAGGGAGGGGGAAAAGACCCCTGCACGGGCAACCTCTCGCAGCACGTCCTACTCAGTAGCCGCCTTCTAAATTCTCATTTTGTTTTCTGAGTTAGACTGATGTCCCCCCCCCCCTCCCTTTTTCCTCACACCAGTGCCCCGTCGATAGTACACTCTTGATACGCCATTCATTAAGAATGCTTAGGTATAGAATTCCATTGTAGTGGTAGTATCGAACTGGTACCGATTAGGATGATGCGATAATGAAAAATTAGAGGTTCATTATTACTTCCCTATAGTCACCAAATAGTTGTTGCTTTCCCTCATCAAATTTTCAAAATGCATGGATAGTCTCAAAGAATTCAACACAGTTGGGAGCAAAACTGAATACCTTATTCGAGGGCTTAATGCAATACTTGTATCTCATAATAATACAGAATTACATGTAGGCTGCATTATAGTTCTTTTCCTACCTAAAGGCCCCCTCACACCTGACCGAATGTAGGCGGACGAAGGGTGACGAATGGGAAAAATGCACGAAATGCACGCGAATTCAACGAATTCAAATAAAATTTCCGTCAAATCATGCGATCAGTAACTATTGTCAAATTTTATCAACGAACGGTAAGCGAAGGATAAATATGACATGCGAAGGATATCGATTTTTCGGTTCACCTCTTTGAGTAAATTGCAGCCGAAGGCGAGCGAAGGGTTGATATAACCCAATAAGACGAACGAACAGTGAGCAATGGTTTGATATGGCGTGCGATTAGAAACGAAGACGAGGGAATAGATCGGGCGTTTGTCATCGTGTTGCTTCGTTAAGGGTTCTTTCGAGATCGCTCCACTTTGGCCAAAGCCCGATGAGGGACTATGCGCGACAATAACACACGAACGATAAACGAACGATTACCGCAGACTAAATAAGAGATGCGAATTCAAACAGATGACCAACGATTTTTCAATTCGTCGGGAAATTTTAAACATGTTCAAAATTTCCGCGCGAATTTGAATAATCGCAGCTGTTAGTTCAGAAGGTGTACGAACCCAAACTCGAAGGGTAGATATGATTTACTATCAGTTACCATTGAAAACGATTAAAAAAAAAATGCCTTTCGCCAGCCATCGCAGGGCATATTTCAGGCAATTCGGTTAGGTGTGAGGGGGCCTTTAACAAATGGAATTGCGTTAATTTGACATCATCACAAATATATATATATATATTATCAGTAAAATGCTTATACCCTGGTACGTATCAATCGGAGTGTGTTCTCATACATGATGATGCATACGTTGTTTCAGAAACAGAGCGCGCACATACGGGAAGATAAGCCGGTTATGTAATAATTAGCGCGATTAAATCAATCGGAATGATTGATTTATGCATAACCTGATATTATGTAGAGTACACATATTCATTTCATACACATACAAGCTCACTTTTCGGCGTCGTATTTAGAGAGGGTATGTAGGAAACAGACGCAGTACTTAATACCTTCCTGGTCAAAACTGGTGATATCACTTCGGCCGATCGATGGCTCATTTTTAGAAATCAATTGCTCATTTTTCTTATATTTCTCAAAGGAATACGATCATCTTTCATTGAATATCTTCGTAGTCTGTGAGCTGCAAATATAATATTCTGATTCTAAATGGGGAGATTTTTTAACGGATGTATTGGTTATCTGGTTGTTGATCATGTTTCATCACGTCAATAGACTTGCATCAAATGGACCATCGTACCATTTTGCTTGCCTTAAACTGTAGACGATCAGGAGGAGGTAAATTAATACCTTCCTTGCGACCGCATTTCTGTGTGAAAGATTTTCGCGGTTTTTATAAACATCTTTATCATGTTTGGTTACTCTGACAGTTACGACATGGCCAAAGGCAATATAGGACATAACAACGGAGCTTGTGACACCACTGACGTTCTGTTCGATCCTCTCTCCATGTCATCTTCTTCCTCGTCGAAGAACTACGAATACGAAACCACCAACGCGGACTTCATGCCCGCCAACGCCAGGAACGGGGGGGTACTGGAATGGCGGGAGGAAATCTGGAGGGGTGAAAGGAGGAGGAGGAGGAGCGGGGCGACACTTCCGGAGAGGCCTCTTCACAAACGTCCAGATGAGGCGGGAGGAGGAGGATGAGAGTCACTACTTGCCGGAGTACAACTCGGGTATCACCAGGATACTCTCCTTGATGCAGATCGTCATGGGCGTGGTCATCATACTCATTGGTATCTTCGCTTACGTCGCCAAGGCAACCGTTGGGCCGCTGATACCAGCCATGGATATCGGATGTGGATTTGTGGTAAGATTTGCACTGAAATTCATGAACTAATTTTGTATAGAATATACTCGCATAAGTGGTTACATCCGGTTTTATTTTAAAGCGTCTGAATACTTCGACTTCACAGTCCACTCTCATAATATTACAAGCCCAAACTTTTGGATATCATTAATTTTGTTTTGTTTACATGTCTGATACATTAGAATAAACGGACAGTGGTGAAAATGAACAATTTTAATTGAAAATGAATGAATATGTCTACTGCCTAATGGTTTATCTCTTGTCAATTAAGGCGTTTACCAGCTTATACAATAATCTAAGGAGTTTTAATTGTTTTGTTTAATTGACTGTGAACAGAAACAAGTAGATTAGAATAGTCTAGATGTAAGTCTTTGGTGATATTTCTGACTGCCTGCCCATTTCATTTATGTCAAAAGAAGGACTTTTTGGAAGAGATGATTATGTAACATTTGCAGTTTTGTTTATTTGATTTTTGTACAGTTGTACATTACTGGTGGGGTGCTTGGGATATTCACTAAATGTCGTGCCAAGCGTTTGGTAAGTATGTCAATATAATGTATTTCATCCACTTTGACTTGATTTTAAACCAGACTGACATCAGCTCATAAACAAAATAAACAATAACCAACAACAACAACAACAACAAATAGTCAAAACAAAGTAAAGCCACTATTTTCAGGAAAGTCACATGTCTCCAAGATTTCAACCGCAGTCAACCTATCACTTTCTCAGTAATCAGATTATTGATATGATTTCTTGTCTAACTTTATTATTTTCAAAAGAGAATAACGGTATATTTTCAAGTTATGCCAGCACCTAATTCGTTTCTTCAAAGAAGAAAAATCAGCCCTCATGGTCAACATGATTTAATCGGAGAACATTCGGGGCCATATTTTCAGGTAGTGTCAGCACCTTATTTGTTTTCTTTCCAAGAAATATGTTCGCAGTGTATTAGCTAATAACGAAAGAAAGATATAGGAAGGTAGAAGATCGAAAGACCAAGCTCACAGCTGGGGATCGGGATTAAAAACAAAAACGAGAACAAAAAAACCCTCGACATCGATTATTTCGAAATATGGTCAAAGAGAGAGAGAGAGAGAGAGAGAGAGAGAGAGAGAGAGATCTAATCTTACATTAGCAAGATACAATCCGATCTTTTGGGATCGGCAGAAAGTTAATTCTTATGAAAAAGGTATTTCTCAATACCTTGAGCAAAAAAAAATATCATTTTCAGTGAAAAATGTTTTTCTCAACATCTTCAAATTCAAAACTCTAATCTTGTTTAAGAGAGGATAATCTGCGTGTAGTATGAGGATCTGTCACCAATGCCGATACTGTTTCAGTCTCTTTCAGAACCAATGAGACATTTGGATTAGTGGTATCACCACAAGATACTGCGGGAACACGTGGTCCATGCACAGTTTTGAAAATAAGATTCTAGATTGATTTGAGACTCGAGATTGCAATGAACAAATTCCAGGAATATCACGAAAAAATAAATTATACATTGCGTAACCACAGACAAACACATAACATTGACAAGCTCATTACAGTCAAACCTGCTTTAGCGACCACCTGTACGGAAAGACCACCTGTCTGACATACCACAATTTTTCGTTTCCCTTGAATAGTGTTTCTCATTGAAATATAATTATGAATCTATGAAAATGAATTATGAAAATAAAGACCACTTGCTCATTAGACCGATCTTCTTGCCTCCCTTGAACGGCCTTTCCATACAGGTTTCAGTGCATGTGAATGAGACAGCTGAGAACAACACGTCTTTATAATAAGAAGCTGTCCCAAAGAGGAAGATCGCTAGAAATTGAACTGACATAAGTGCTAGAATGTATACAAGAAATTTAAGTAAATTACAATGACATTTATACCAGACATACACTATACATAGATATTTGACTTTAAAAAAAAAATAGGAAGGGGCAGAAAGAAATGGGAGCAAGTATGTAGGCCTATGAAAGGAGAAGAAAAAAGATGATGATGATGATGATGATGATGAAGAAGAAGAAGAAGAAGAAGAAGAAGAAGAAGAAGAAGAAGAAGAAGAAGAAGAAAAAACAAAAAGAAGAAGAAGAAGAAGAAGAAGAAGAAGAAAGAAGAAGAGAAGAGAAAGAAGAAGAAGAAGAGAAGAAGAAGAAGAAGAAGAAGAAGAAGAAGAAGAAGAAGAAGAAGAAGAAGAAGAAGAAAAAACATACAATACTGCGGGGTAACAAAAAAGCAACTTTTAAAGCGCATTCAGATCCTCGGCCGCCACTGATTGTAAAATGAATGGGTTATTAAATCATCGCAACCCGTGGATACCATGTCACCTTTTCTGTATCTAAATTAATTTCTATAATGCTATCTTCCTCATTTTATTTATAATTAGCTCGTGATATCCGATTCAATTAACGATTATGTTTCTCCGTGTCGTCAACATTCCGCTATAACATGTACGCTTATATAGCGCTGTGTTTTGATCTTCGAACATGACATGGAGTCACAACAGAGACCATTCACCCCTCCACTTTTTTGCATTAATGTTTATCTTAACATGACAGGTGTAAATCATGAGAAATGATAACAGTCAAAAGGTCTTTTCAACCCCTATCCTATTCTTTCTGAGGAAGTATATGGGGCAACAAGTTCGGCAGTCGATATTCGTTCCATTTGCTTGCGGATCATGCCTCGCTCAATATTTGTTCATTTAGAAAATAAACACATGTAACTGAGCTGATCAAAACAAAAACATGATGTCTGTCATCGCATTACAACTGTGAAATATGTACTCAGTCTGTGAATCTCTGTTTTGTTTGTTTTTGTTTTAACTTTTCCCCCCTAATTTCTGTTTTGTTCTTGTTTTACATTTATCCCACCGGTAGTGCAGTGCTTCAACTCAATTTGCTTATTATTGTGATTTAAAGCATCCTGGCATAGCATGGAGAACTGTTTAGCCTCAGTATTGCGATACTATTTATTATATCATTTTATAATTTTGTTTATATTATTTTTTGACACAGCAAAATATTCACAGCCAAAACATACTACTTCAGTCATGATTTAAAACTAGGTTTTGAGAAAGTGATTAGATTAGAAATGTGTGATGTTGAGTTCGACTTGTCCATTCAAAACATGTATCTCATCCCCCAGTAAACAGGTTAAATGAAATGATGTGGATATACGATTTCATTTTCGAAGTGAAGGTAATTTGGCGATCCGACAATTACTCGGGGCGACATGATTATTGCACTGAACTTTACTTCGTCAAAATATATAGGCTTAGAGATATGGCTGCATGAAGGTTAGGCCGAGGTGAAGGGTCAGGAGTAGGGATGGGTACAGTATATTTGTCATACAATCTTATTTAGTTGCTTCTGGCAGAGGACATGCTACAACATGTCCCTGCCGTATGCATGTAATGTTGTGATGTATTTATATCATCTGAAAGAAATTCAGTGTATTTTCCATTAAGAATCAAGCTGACTGTATTTAATCGATAGGGTGGCAGCATTCATCTTGCTCAGCAGTTGTTCATTCATTTCGTCCACGGTTCTGGGAGCGATCATGCTCTGGCGGGATTTCGAACCCACTTCATCTGCGCTTATCTTCACTGCGGCTACTCGGCCGAAGAGGGTAATCACATTCAAACATGGTTGGCTTGGTCATTGCCGAGCTTTGGAAGTTTTTGGGTTTTTTATTTCTCAGCGGGGTCCTCTCCTAGTTTGGCTTGGACAAACGATGAAATACAATTAGGGAACGTCAGCAGGGGCGGTGCTACGGGGGGGGGGGGCAGGGGGAACCTGCCGGCCCCTATGATTTTTCAAGTGATCAAAAAGGAAAAAAAAGGAAAGAAAAAGAAGGAGAAGAAGAAGAAGGTGAGGATGATGAAGAAAGACGAGTATGGGGAAGAGGGGGCCGGGTCATGTAAGTATATGAGCCCTAAATGTTCTTTTAAAACTTATATAGAATCATGCTCGTGATATTTGTTAAGATCGCGTGTTTCAAGATGTAAGCTGAGAAATATTTTCTCGTTCTGTTAATGCTGCCAAATGGCTGAAGGTTACAGATAAGTCAGATATACTGTGAGAGAAAAATAAATAAATAAATAAATAAAAACGCGTGAACATGATGGAGCACTGTATGAATATTGAAAAAATAGATTTAGGTCACTTACAGACAGAGAAAATTATCGTGAGCAGGATTTTAGTTTTAACGAATAAGAGTAGGTCCAGGCTGTTTTGCCCCGACTAGATTTTAGTTACATGTATTTCATTACTGTGTTAACTCTTTAATTACTGTTTTACATTTACACGAGGCCAAATGCAAGCAAAGCCAAGCCATAACTTTGATATGAGAAAACTTTCTAAGTATCATTTATTAAATGCGATTTGTAATTTTTCTTACCTCTCCTGTCACCTCCCCCCCCCCCCCCGGCCCCCCCCCCCCCCCCCCCCCCGCCGCCGCACTCACATCATTCCACATCAGTCCTCTCGGCAGGTGATGGATGGCGTCATCCGCTATTCTGAATTTCATCGAAGCCGTTTTCGCCTTCTGCCTCCCTGGTCGTTGGTATCAACGGCTTTCTGCAAATGCAGCATCAAAAATGAGAACGCATCATCTCGATTTAGTACTCCTCCGAAGGCAAAGTTTCACCAGGAGAGTCTCCTATCTTTTCACTGAACAGCATGACTGTCATCGAGAGGACTGAACAGTGTTATTTAACCGTGTATTATTTCAAACTTCTTGCGATGATCGTAAAATATTCCGGAAGACAGATTTGGAAGTTTGTGCACACACTATATTCTTTTTATGATACATACTCATAAAAAGGCTTTAATTCAGATGACTGGGAAGTTAATTGGCTTGAAGCTTGGTGAGATCTCTTACGTCACTAACGGACTGCTATGGCTGAAAAAAAAACTATACTGAATAGCAAATGTTGCTCCCTACTTTTTAAAATGTAGGTAGCAATGTGTAATACACAAATACACATGTGAAACTTTTCAGTAATATTAAAAAAGTAAAAACAAAGCAAAACAAAAACACAGGACATGAAAATAGAATTTGAAATCTTCCTCCGATTTTGTTGAAATTTTTCAGAGAGAGGAAAAATGGTGAGGAATTGGGAGTGTGAGTGGTTTTTTAATATCCGACGAAACGTAGAATAGTAATCAAATACATTGTAGCTATATTGATATCGGTTCTGCGAGTGATATTGCCGGTATCTTGCCGAAGCAATTTGCTTATCGAGAAAGGACCGTAGGAGGTCCTCATCACCCTCTTTTTAGGGAGGGGGAGGGGGGGGGGGGAGCAATTCCTGTCGCACTCATTAATGGTTTTTGCACTCGTTTCAAATCCTGACTTTGTTATGGCATGCATGGGGAGAATGGCGTTTGAACTAATGGCAAGCTTTCTTGTTAGATGGGATCGATGATTATGGATCTGCGATTCATAACTCAAAAGATTCATAATATCAATCTCTACATTTGAAAGAAAGAAACAAACAAACAAACCCCAAAACTTTGCCAAAATATTAGAGTTTGCCACAATAAGAAACTCACAGTAAAAATAAACGATGTGTAATGGTAATACCTCTACATTGGTGCTTCAGAATATTCATAATCCTTAAATCTCTGTCAGCAGCTGAGCATGAATATCCCGTTTTATAAGTACCTGAATAAATATTCAATTTGCCTGTTCTATGTACATACATATTGTTGGATATTTAGGAGAGAAAAATAATTTTCTCCTCCTTTGTTAACCAATGTTATTTTCACGTGCATTTATATCTGAACCATGCGCATACATATTGTTGAGTATTTGGGAGACAAAAGGAATTCTCCTCCTTTGTACATTAATGTAATTTTTATATGTGTATTTATATATGATCAGTGCATGTAAACTTTATGTTATATTCCCACTGAATATTGAAATGAATTGAAATGAAATGAATTTAATGAAATCTATGGTTATTTAGTTAGCCTAATTATATAAAAATATGTAATCTTTCGCGAGAAACTGTTTTCGGGGTACTATCTACATCGCGGAGATAAACACACATTTTATCTTAGACATCATTTCTTGTATTGCATCTTGTACTGCTACGATGATTTTATAATAAAAGCATATACAGTACTCAGTCTCATTTTTTTAAAAATCAATTTTATAGGTAACTTTAAAAAATGAAGTATATAAAGACGATAATCGAGGTACATTTATAATTTTCTGTCAAGAGAAAAAGAATACATAGATATTCATTTGTAGTGCTTTTTATTCATTTACGTATGATATATAGATTTATGTACCTTATGTGTTTAGAACGAGGAAATGAATTAAGAACCCACAAATAACAAGTTTAATGCTATATGGTTATATTATATTAAATTGTACATAGATGCATGTATGAGTATTACTCTTTCATTTTTATTCCAATGTGCTGACCTATTAATTTCTGCATAATCGTGAACATATTATGACAAGCATTTTGTAATATATAACGTGAACAGAACGAAACGTTTTCTGTCACGAACTGTATTAAGTCGTTCACTGCTATAAATGTAATTAATTTGTAAATTAAAAAACTCAGAGAAAGGTTGTTAGCATCGTCCGTGTGCCCTTTTTTAATTAAAAAGATTTCATTCTGCTGACTAAAGAATTACAGATCGAGGCGGGGAGTTTATACAGTGTTTACCACAATAAATGTAATCCATATGTGTTTTGATAATAGAAATGATGATAATAGTAATGATGATGATAATAATGAAATATGATGATGACGATGACGATGATGATGATGATAATGATAATAATAATAATGATAATAATGTTATTATTATCATTATCATTATCATTATTATTAATGATAATAATTATAATGATGACGATGACAATGATTATGATATTAATAAAAACTACCATTTAGTACGCTCTGCATAATAACCTGTATCACGCAAAGGTCATACATAGCATACAATTAAATTTAATCGGCACAGGTGGATATACAGTTTGAAAGAAATGTGGAAATAAAAAAGAGCTTTAGTTGACTATAGTTGAATTCAGTTACATGCATGCATTAAGGGACTCCTTCACTTTCCATTGATGCACTACCTACATCAATTATGTCATGTATGGTCGAGTCCATTCTTATTGTAGATGATAGGTACAAATTTCTTTGTTGTTGTTGTTTTTGTGTTGTTGTTGTTGTTGCAAGTTTTGGGAAATGGATGAAGTGAATGCTTTTCACTAATGTCACCTATAACGATCATGTATGTGCACTGGTACTTAATATGGCATGTTAAATAATTTTCCCAAGTGAGGATTTTTAAATTTATTTACTTATTCATTCATTCATTTATTTATATATGTTCTGTTTTGTTTACATATGGTAGTCTCTTCAGTACAGCATAGAAACGTTTCACACAGAGCCATGTACTAAAGGATACCAATCAAATACAACAGGAAACAAAACAAAGGGCCAAATATTACAAAAGATACCAAGGCTTGACAAAACGATATCTATGATAGAGACCCTGTCTACTATCTCAAGTCTGCTTATACAATCTTTAGTCGTAACATGAAGGCTGAGATGGCCCACGTTCTAAGTGTTCCAGAAAAGCAAAAATTAAAGAAAAAAAAAGTTTTAAAAATTCCTCCCCCCGGGGCACCCTTATCTGGCAGTGCCTGATCATGTAATTTCTGTACATTTTCACCAGTAGCCGTGTACAAGGAAAATGTTGTGTAGTCCCATGTGCCTAGATTGAGTTGATTTCTCATCACTGTGATGATGTAAAAATCTAAGGAAAGGGCCTGTACACTACTAACTTATTTTTATTTACTTTCTTGTTTACCTTTCCAATCGCTTTGTCTTCGTAATACTCAGTGACGTTTAAACGTTGGTAAATAGGTTAATATCGTGACGACTGATACACGTACTCCCCCCCCCCATAGTTTTTAACAGAGATTTCATTCAAAGTACCTATATACATATAAATCAGTGTAAACAAATCTATGTATATACAAGTCCTCATTTGATTTCATAACATAATTTTGTAAAGTAGATATACTTCCTTGATTAATGAGCAAAGAAAAGAAAAATAAAAAGGAATGAAACCCCTCATACAAAAAAAAAAAAAAAACTTCGCACAAATATCCCAAACCTAAAACACACCCATACCCCATTATTTTTTTTTTCATAATTGGTATTCTGATTTCATACACAAATATAACTTCTTCGTCAAAACACAATCTTTTCTAGTAAACTAAATACAAAAAACCAATCTTTTCCAGTAAACTCAATTCATGAACATGGATTTGACTGAAGAACAACAAAATGGAGTGAAGTCCAGTTGAAACCTCCCCACCCCCCCCCCCAAAAAAGTACGAAAATATAGACAAACAAGCGCACTCACGTGCACACGACCTTACGCCACAGTAGAGTTACACAGTACGTATATGTAACGCAACCTTGATCACCTTTGCTCAATTGTAGTTGCACGAGGTTGTATATTTTGAAAGTAATACACTGTATATGTTCTCTACATCATTCCTTGTCTTATTATGTTGAATCTTATAGACCAACAGATAAGATTAAAACAAACCTGTATTTAGCATGTTTAGGGTTGATTCTCTCTGAATATAGGGTAAGTGCAGACAACCAATGACAGAATAAGGGGGAGGGGGAAAGGAAGAGAAACATGAGATTCAAGATAGAGAGGGGGAGAGAGAAAGAGAGGAGAGAGGGGGGGGGGGGGGGAGATGTAATACCATCACCGAAATGGAAGCAGAAACTGAGTGATATTGGAGGGCGTGTGAAGGGGTAAAAAAGAATCACATCAAATCACTTCATCAGTCGTAGTATTGGAACGCTCCTTGAAGAGTTCATTCACTTCATGCTATAGCAACCAGTTATCAATTTCAAGATAATGAAGGACGGAAGACTCAATAAATGGCATGTGTATCACAATGAGAATGTGAGAAAACGGGGCGTTTCCCCGTTTCTTTGAATCTACAAATGCGATACTAATTCCTAATGTCAAATCAATCTATTTTGCCAAAATGATATACTCTTCTGCTCTACACATAACAGCTCTTCTGGTCAAACCGATATAATAGTTGCAAATGGCATTAATTCACCTCAAATGGGGCACAAAATGAATGAAAAGCGTGACGAAATAAAGTTCAAGAAGATCAGTTTTGAACATTTTAAATTGCTTTTTCATTCACTAAATTTGTATTCGGGAAGCACTATTTTTTCTCAAGAAGCTGATGAAATATATTTCCCTCTCATTACTGCTCACAACACTACATTACTTACCTCTGTGTTGTGTTGGAATGCGGATTAGGCGTAACACTAACATTCAGTTGTGTGTCTACTATTCATAAAAGCTAAATAACTTAAGTTCAGCCGTTTTACAGCGGCCGCTAGTAAGTTGATAAAGCAAGCAGAGTAAGTCGACCTTTTAAGATAGTAAGAAGCTACTACCAACATATATTAATTCTCTCAAAATTACCGTGGGGATGGTTCATAAGACACAAAGTTACGCTTGACTTATAGAAAGACTTTAATATGAAAAGCCAAATGGGATTCTCAATCTTATTTAATCGCATAAGCTAAAGTTGAAATATCTATGTCGATTATTATTATCAACAAAATATTTCTGATGCGAAGAATAGATTTTTGCCAACAATTTAAATTGAGACTGTGGGGAAATACAGTCACACATTGTTGAAACAAGAGGAAAAACTTTCCATTCCATTCGGTTGTTCATCGTTTCAACTATGAACTTAAAAGTCGTTCTTAACGTCATGGATAACTTTACGCATAGCTTTATGAATCACACCCCGTAATTCATTAACTTAATAAAACGTCAAAATTTGTTTAATTATGAGATCATTTCATGAATGTCTTTAGTTTTTGTTTTTGTTTTACTTTTTGTTAAAGCAAGACTGTAACTTATGAAAACGAAAGAGGCTTGCATTTGGCACCCCTCATAAACCGAGTTAAACGGAATTAAACTAAATACATTTTTGATAACGAGCAACAGTGTTTGTGGTTAAGTGTCAAGGCAATTTATAGACTTCCTTTAGACGAGCATGAAGAGCAAAGCACTTTAGCCAAAAAACAAAATGAAAATAATAAAACAAAACAAAACAGAGAACAGCCCTTGCATCATTCAACGCTTGAACAGTTATCTGCTCATGGAACAATCAAAATCACAGCAACAACATTTTGTAATCTCTTTAGACATGTTAGATTAACCTTATTTGTCCGCAAATATCACCGCCACAATATGACGTCAGGGTGAAATATGCAACTTTGTTTCACGAAGAATCACCAATCCGTACAGTTTCGATGCTGCCACTCTGCGCTCTGCTGATTACTTCAAAGCACGCAATATTTTCAGATAAATTGATAACCAAAGGCAGAAGGAACAGTTTTTGACAATTCAGGCAGGGAAAAGAGCATTGTGTTGAAGTGTTGTGTCGTAAATCCTTTTGTGTTGTTGTTGTTGTCGTCGCGTTGTAATAATACTTGATTGTTTTGTGTCGGTGCCGACAGCGCATATTGTTTGTGGTAGAACTGATTTTTCCCTCGATCTATGGTATCTATTTGTATCAGTGAAATGGATATTCACGGTCCTGCGTCGTTTCGTTTGGTTCATCAGTGCTTTTACCAGCTGGTAGTTCTCCTCTTAGTCACAAGACCTTTGCTCATTGATGCACAATGCAGTAAGTTTATTTCTTTTTAACTGTTCAAATCTATGTTAAAACTTCAGATAATTATCCATCATCTCCCAAAGCCAACGGAATGATGACTGTGTTGCAAATATGTTACATGTGGTTTCCAAAGTATAACAGATCTCAATCTGTTCATTCATTTATTCATTCTTTTGTCAGTTTATGTATTCTGCTTTCTCCATTCAATGCGGTCTCTTTAATAAAAATTACGATAGTGAAACATTAGAGGGCAAAAAAGGTTCTCTTAATACAACTAAGAATTTTAAAAACTTAAAAACAGATTCACAGTGTTTGCGTCACCATCACAATTCCCAGCTCCACCCGGTGAGGCCTGCTTCGCTCCACTGTCAATTCGAGGGGCAAGCCCAGTCATAACTCACAGGAGCCTTCGGATTTGAGGCCACCAGGCCTCAAACAGGTAGCCACTGAGACCAGAGGGTGATCACAAAATAAGTGAATATATATATATATATATATATATATATATATATATATATATATATATATGCATGTACACATAAGAATTTAAATTTTATTTTGGATTTAGGACATGAAAAACTACTTTACAAGAATAACACGACTTATGTTTTCCAACTACCGGAATTATAATATTTAGTTCATGATGTATTGTTAATTTAATGTTGGTATATTATGCACCGAGTAAATCCGTTTCGAGGAGTGAGGGATGATCGACATTTGTTGCAAAAATTTCTAGCGGGAACTCACACATGAGTACACTCACTCCCTCACCCATCCTCACACACACACACACACCCACACACGTACTCTCCAATCCTATCTATGGCTTTTGATAACCGCCGTTTTTGACAGATTTATCAAAAAATTCAACAACTGATTAATTAAAATATCATTGCTTCTTTGAAAAGTGTGGGTATATTTGTACAAGCCATCTCCCCCTCTCTTAAAAGTGGGGGATATATATCCTCCACCCCATCCCCTCCCGAGATTCACGCCAATGATATCATGCAAACGATTATCTTATTCCCATGTTCCCTATTCAAGAGGCCTGAGATTTGACAAATTTGAACGCCTTTTATATGAAACTGGAACTTTGGGATCTACTTTCATGAATGGACGGTAATATCAATCACCGCACGGAAGTTGGTAATGAATATTTTCCGGATTTTTTTTTTTAAACTCAAAAAGCCAATCATTGTTTACGACTTTTGCGGCATCTACTCTTATTTAATACTATATCAATCATCTGCAGTCAAAATGATTAAAAATGGAGTTCTGGGAAATGTAAAAATTATTTTGTTAGCTTACTGATTATTTCTTTTTCAGTTCGAAAAACCTCATGATAAAACCTTTTAAAA
>CM057153.1:27329421-27400326 GCA_029962745.1 Echinometra lucunter
TAATTAAGTGTTAAGTTCTCTATACACATCCAAGAATTTTGTTTACCTGTGACAGTTTCGACGACGGGCTGTCATCTTCTTCAGACGGCGACTAATTGGCGAATGATGATTTTGGCGCCAATTGGAAATCACCCAGGTATGAAACTCGGGTGATAGCGCCATCATAAATGTCAGACAGCTGGTATGCCCCCCCCCCCCCATCCCGGTTCATGTTGAGGGGGGTTTCTCTTAATCCAGATGGCCTCTCTAATTCTTCTTTTGGGATGGGGGGCATACCAAATTTGGCTGCCACCTTCTGCCACTTTTTATGTTAGTGCCGATTTTCCCTGGCACATTACCCGGAAAATCAGGTTATTTGGGGCCGCGCGGCTGCTGAAGGATTCTCCGTCATTATACAGCGGCGCATGGGGGTGCGCATGACTCTTTACACGCGGTGCCGTATAGGTAACAACATGGCGCGTTTTGTTTGTACGTTGGGCAAGCACAATATGCAAAAAAAATTGCGCCATAGTGTAACCTAATGAAACCGAGTTGGCCAGACGCTCTCTATAGTGGTACTGTTTACACGGCAAGGTCCCATAAACTCAATAAGAAGTAAACAAGATTTATAAATATTATTATAGGACTTGATTTAGTTGCTGAAAAACCCCCTCTTCCAAAGGTTAAGGTGTACTAACTACTTAAAGCTAAAACTTTCCCCTGCTATATATGTTTGGTACATGATTTCGATTCTACACTTCACAGCTAAAAGGTGACGATTTACACCATGCACACGGTATGAATTCCTAAAACTTATTCATTAATTCTTTTATAATATTTATTTCATGCAATTTTTCATACAACTGAAACCCTTTCTTAGTTGCTTAATTATTTACTTCATTTTCCTTTTTCCTAATCTGTTATCATTTCAGTAGCATTTAAAAGAAAACACATGGTTCAAGGTGTTGAGCTCATGATTGATCGATTCAATCAATTTATCTTTTCATCTACCTATCTATCTACACGTATCCTTCTCTATCTATCCATCCATCCATATCCGTATAGTATTCCTCTATCTATCTATATCCTATTCATCCACATATCTGTAGGTATTTTTCTGTTTATCCATCCGTCTCAAGACATATTCATCAATCTATTTACTCCTGTGATTTACACACATTCATATCTTTCTATCTGTCTATCTATCTATCCATCTATCCATCTATCTATCTGCATATATTCCTCTTCTAGGTAATTCTTCGGAAATAATTTCGAAGACTCTTCGAAATAATGCATTCCTCTTACGTTATGAACAATAGGCCTACAAAAAATGGGCTAAAAGAATGCATGGACTTCATCAGTCAATATCATGTGTTCGTTAACTCCATGATACCTGAAGAATTACTTTGTACATTCATACCTATAAAAGACTTTCTGTACATTATACTGAGATATGTAGAGGGGAAAAGCAGTGACATAATGTGCAAAAGTTTATTGAGAAGAACTTCGAATGGCTCATAGAGACATAAGCTCTCACTGATTTCGGCAGCCAATCAGAAATCAGTGTTTTAATGACGTCACATGTGTTTGAAATTGTTTTCATTGGATTCTACGTATCTGATTACCCTTAAACCCATCATTTAACCATAATATTAGAGTAAAACTGAGTGAATATGAATTTTGGCGCACTTTGGAGCTATCCTGACCCACTGTGCAACGGAGCTTGAGACACAACTGACGTTCTGTTCGATCCTCTCTCCATGTCATCTTCTTCCTCGTCGAAGAACTACTGGAATGGCGGGAGGAAAGCTGGAGGGGTGAAAGGAGGAGGAGGAGGGGCGGGGCGACACTTCCGGAGAGGCCTCTTTACAAACGTCCAGATGAGGCGGGAGGAGGAAGATGAGAGTCACTACTTGCCGGAGTACAACTCGGGTATCACCAGGATACTCTCCTTGATGCAGATCGTCATGGGCGTGGTCATCATACGCATTGGTATCTTCGCTTACGTCACCAAGGGAAACGTTGGACCGCTGATACCAGCCATGGATATCGGATGTGGATTTGTGGTAAGATTTGTACTGAGATTCATGAGCTAATTTTGTATAGAATATACTCGCATAAGTGGTTACATCTGGTTTTATTTTAAAGCGTCTGAATACTTCGACTTCACAGTCCACTCTCATAATATTACATGCCAAAACTTTTGGATAGCATTAAATTTGATTTGTTTACATGTCTGATACATTAGGATATACGGACAGTGGTGAAAATGGTCAATTGAAAATGAATAAATAATGGTTTATCTCTTGTCAATTAAGGCGTTTCCCGGCTTATACAGTAATCTAAGGAGTTTCAATTGTTTTGTTTAATTGACTGTGAACAGAAACAAGTAGATTAGAATAGTCTAGATGTAAGTCTCTGGTGAAATTTCTGACTGCCTACCCATTTCTGTTATGTCAAAAGAAGAACTTTTTGGAAGAGATGATTATGTAACATTTGCAGTTTTGTTTATTTGATTTTTGTACAGTTGTACATTACTGGTGGGGTGCTTGGATATTCACTAAATGTCGTGAAAAGCGTTTGGTAAGTATGTCAATATACCGTATTTCATCCACTTTGACTTGCTTTTAAACCAGACTGACATCAGCTCATAAACAAAACAAACAATAACCAACAAGAACAACAACAACAAATAGTCAAAACAAAGTAAAGCCACTATTTTCAGGAAAGTCACATGTCTCCAAGATTTCAACCGCAATCAACCTATCACTTTCTCAGTAATCAGATTATTGATATGATTTCTTGTCTAACTTTATTATTTTCAAAAGAGAATAACGATATATTTTCAAGTAATGCCAGCACCTAATTCGTTTTCTTCAAAGAAGAAAAATCAGCCCACATGATCAGATCATGATCAGAGAGAGAGAGAGAGAGATGTAATCTTACATTAGCAAGATAAAATCCGATCTTCTGGGATCGGCAGAAAGTTAAATCTTATGAAAAAGGTATTTCTTAATACCTTGAGCAAAAAAAAAATCATTTTCAGTGAAAAAGGTATTTCTCAACATCTTCAAATTCAAAACTCTAAACTTGTTTAAGAGAGGATAATCCGCGTGTAGTATGAGGATCTGTCACCAATTCCGATACTGTTTCAGTCTCTTTCAAAACCAATGAGACTTTTGGATTAGTGGTATCACCACAAGATACTGCGGGAACACGTGGTCCATTCACAGTTTTGAAAATAACATTCTAGATCGATTTGAGACTCGAGATTGCAATGAACAAATTCCAGGAATATCACGAAAGAATAAATTATACATTTACGTAACCACAGAAAATATATTACATTGGCAAACTTATTTCTTATTACAATGAAACCTGCTTTAGAGACCACCTGTATAGAAAGACCACCTGTCTGTGAATACCACAATTTTCGTTTCTCTTAAATAGTGAAACATTATCATGATTATTAGGAAGCAACCTCTATATAAAGACCACTTGCTCTTATTCTTAAGGACTGCTCATTGCCTCCCTTAAAAAGGCCTTTCTATATGCAGGTTTCAATGCATG
This sequence comes from Echinometra lucunter, assembly GCA_029962745.1. Classification (NCBI taxonomy): domain Eukaryota; kingdom Metazoa; phylum Echinodermata; class Echinoidea; order Camarodonta; family Echinometridae; genus Echinometra; species Echinometra lucunter. Next base: position 27,332,971 of record CM057153.1, read on the forward strand.
TTAATGAGGAAAGCTGAGAACAAGTCTTTATAATAAGAAGCTGTTCCAAAGAGGAGGGTCGCCCCAAATTAAATTGAATAAGTGCAAGAATACATAACAGAAATGGAAGTATACATTTACAGTGACATACACTAACATATAGATTTTTTTTTTAATCGGAAAGGGGCGAAGAAATGGGAGCAAGATGTAGGCCTATGAAAGGAGATGAAAAAAAATGATGGAGAAGGAGAAGTAGAAGTAGAAGTAGAAGTAGAAGTAGAAGTAGAAGTAGAAGTAGAAGAAGAAGAAGAAGAAGAAGAAGAAGAAGAAGAAGAAGAAGAAGAAGTAGAAGAAGATGATGAAGAAGAAGAAGAAGGAAAAAAAACAAGATACAATACTGCTGGGTAGAGAAAAAAAAAAGCATTCTTAAACGGTGTAAGATCCTCGGCAGCCACTGATTGTAAAATGAATGGGCATTAAGTTATCGCAGCCTATACCTGTCACCTTTTCTTTTTTACATGTATTTCTTTAATGCTATCTTCCTCATATTTAGCTCGTGATATTCAAATCAATTTACTTTTATGTTTCCCCGTGCCGACAAAATTCCGCTATGACATACCCAGCGCTGTGTTTTGATCTGGGAACATAACATGGAGTTACAACAGAGACCATTCATCCCTCCTTTTATTGCATTCATGTTTATCTTAACATGACAGGTGTAAATCATGAGAAAATGATAACAGTCAAAAGGTCTTTTCAACCCCTATCCTGTTCATTTCTGAGGAAATACACGGGGTCAACAAGTTCGGCAGTCGATATTCGTTCCATTTGCTTGCGGATCATGTCTAGCTCAATATTTGTTCATTTAGAAAATAAACACATGTAACTGAGCTGATAAAAACAAAACATGATGTCTGTCATCGCATTATAACTGTGAAATATGTACTCAGTCTGTGATCTCTGTTTTGTTTGTTTTTGTTTTACTTTTTCCCCTAATTTCTGTTTTGTTCTTGTTTTTACATTATCCCGCAGGTAGTGCAGTGCTTCCAACTTCAATTTGCTTATTATTGTGATTTAAAGCACTCCTGGCATAGCATGAAGAAATGTTTAGCCTCAGTATTGCGATAGATATTATTTTTTGACACAGCAAAATATTCACAGATAGTCATGATTTAAAACTAAGTGATTGTGTAACAGATTGGAAATGTGTGATGTTTGAGTTCGGACTTGTCCATTCAAACATGTATCTCATCCCCCAGTAAACAGGTTAAATGAAATGAGGTGGATATACGATTTCATTTTCGAAATTGAAGGTAACTTGGCGATCCGACAATTACTCGGGCGACATAATTATTGCACTGAACTTTATTTCGTCAAAATATATAGGCTTAGAGATATGGCTACATGAAGGTTAGGCCGAGGTGAAGGGTCAGGAGTAGGGATGGGTACAGTATATTTGTCATACAATCTTTTTAGTTGCTTCTGGCAGAGACATGCTACAAACATGTCCCTGCCGTGTGCATGTAAATGTTGTGATGTATTTATATAATCTGAAAGAAATTCAGTTTTATTTCCATTAAGAATCAAGCTGACTGTATTTAAATCGATAGGTGGCAGCATTCATCTTGCTCAGCAGTTGTTCATTCATTTCGTCCACGGTTCTGGGAGCGATCCACGCTCTGGCGGGATTTCGAACCCACTTCATCTGCGCTTATCTTCACTGCGGCTACTCGGCCGAAGAGGTAATCACATTCAAACATGGTTGGCTTGGTCATGTCGAGCTTTGGAAGTTTTTGGGTTTTTTATTTCTCAGCGGGGTCCCCTCCTAGTTTGGCTTGGACAAACAATGAAATACAATTGGGGAACGTCAGCAGGGGCGGTGCTACGGGGGGGGGGGGCAGGGGGAACCTGCCGTCCCCTATGATTTTTCAAGTGATCAAAAAGGAAAAAAAAAAGGAAAAGGAAAAGAAGGAGAAGAAGAAGAAGGTGAGGATGATGAAGAAAGACGAGTATGGGGAAGAGGGGGCAGGGTCATGTAAGTATATGAGCCCTAAATTTTCCTTTAAAACTTACATAGAATCATGCTCGTGATATATGTTAAGATCGCGTGTTTCAAGATGTAAGCTGAGAAATATTTTCTCGTTCTGTTAATGCTGCCAAATGGCTGAAGGTTACAGATAAGTCAGATATACTGTGAGGGAAAAATAAATAAATAAAAACGCGTGAACATGATGGAGCACTGTTTGAATATTGAAAAAATAGATTTAGGTTACTTACAGACAGAGAAAATTATCGTGAGCAGGATTTCAGTTTTAACGAATAAGAGTAGGTCCAGGCTGTTTTGCCCCGACTAGATTTTAGTTACATGTATTTCATTACTGTGTTAACTCTTTCATTACTGTGTTACATTTACACGAGACCAAATACAAGCAAAGCCACAGCCATACTTTGATATGAGAAAACTTTCTAAGTATCATTTAATAAATGCGATTTGTAATTTTCTTCACCTCTCCTGCCCCCCCCCCCCCCCCCCCCCCACTGCCGCACCCACATCATTCCATCAGTCCTCTCGGCAGGTGATGGATGGCGTCATCGCTATTCTGAATTTCATCGAAGCCGTTTTCGCCTTCGCCTCCCTGGTCGTTGGTATCCACGGCTTCTGCAAATGCAGCCATCAAAAATGAGAACGGCATCATCTCGATTTATTACTCCTCCGAAGGCAAAGTTTCACCAGGAGAGTCTCCTATCTTTTCACTGAACAGCATGACTGTCATCGAGAGGACTGAACAGTGTTAATTTAACCGTGTATTATTTCAAACTTCTTGCGATGATCGTAAAATATTCCGGAAGACAGATTTGGAAGTTTTGTGCACACACTATATTCTTTTTATGATACATACTCATAAAAAGGCTTATATTCAGATGACTGGGAAGTTAATTGGCTTGAAGCTTGGTGAGCCTCTTACGTCACTAACGGCACTGCTATGGCTGAAAAAAAACTATACTGAATAGCAAATGTTGCTCCCTACTTTTTAAAATGTAGGTAGCACTGTGTAATACACAAATGCACATGTGAAACTTTTCAGTAATATTAAAAAAATGAAAACAAAAGCAAAACAAAAACACAGAACATGAAAATAAGAATTTTGAAATCTTCCTCCGATTTTGTTGAAATGTTTCAGAAGGGGGAAAATGGTGAGGAAATGGAGTGTGAGTTGGTTTTTCGATATCCGACGAAACGCAGAATAGTAATCAATACATTGTAACTATATTGATATCGGTTCTGCGAGTAATATTGCCGGTATCTTGCCGAAGCAATTTTGCTTATCGAGAAAGGACCGTAGGAGGTCCTCATCACCCCTCTTTTTAGGGAGGGGAGGGGGGGGGGGAGCAATTCCTATCGCACTCATTTAATGGTTTTTGCACTCGTTTCAAATCCTGACTTTGTTATGGCATGCATGGGGAGAATGGCGTTTGAACTAATGGCAAGCTTTCTTGTTAGATGGGATCGATGATTATGGATCTGCAGATTCATAAACTCAAAAGATTCATAATTTCCAATCTCTACATTTGAAAGAAAGAAAGAAACAAACAAACCCCAAAAATTTGCCAAAATATTAGAGTTTGCCAAACTCATAGGAAAAATAAACGATGTGTATGGTAATGCCTCTACATTGGTGCTTCAGAATATTCATAATTCCTTTAATCTCTGTCAGCAGCTGAGCATGAATATCCCGTTTTTATAAGTACCTGAATAAATATTCAATTTGCCAGTTCTATGTACATACATATTGTTGGATATGTAGGAGAGAAAAATTATTTTCTCCTCCTTTGTCAACTAATGTTATTTTCACGTGCATTTATATCTGAACCATGCGCATACATATTGTTGAGTATTTGGGAGACAAAAAGAATTCTCCTCCTTTGTACACTAATGTAATTTTTATATGTGTATTTATATATGATCAATGCATGTAAACTCTATGTTATATTCCCACTGAATATTGAAATGAATTGAAATGAAATGAATTTAATGAAATCTATGGTTATTTAGTTAGCCTAATTATATAAAAATATGTAAACTTTCGCGAGAAACTGTTTTCGGGGTACTGTCTACATCGCGGAGATAAACACACATTTTATCTTAGACATCATTTCTTGTACTGCATCTTGTACTGCTACGATGATTTTATAATAAGAGCATATACAGTACTCAGTCTCATTTTTAAAAAAAAATCAATTTTATAGGTAACTTTAAAAAAGGAAGTATATAAAGACGATAATCGAGGTACATTTATAATTTTCTGTCAAGAGAAAAAGAATACATAGATATTCATTTGTAGTGCTTTTTATTCATTTACGTATGATATATAAATTGATGTACCTTATGTGTTTAGAACGAGGAAATGAATTAAGAACCCACAAATAACAAGTTTAATGCTATATGGTTATATTATATTAAATTGTACATAGCTGCATGTATGAGTATTACTCTTTCATTTTTATTCCAATGTGCTGACCTATTAATTTCTGCATAATCGTCAACATATTATGACAAGCATTTTGTAATATATAACGTGAACAGAACGAAACGTTTTCTGTCACGAACTGTATTAAGTCGTTCACTGCTATAAATGTAATTAATTTGTAAATTAAAAAACTCAGAGAAAGGTTGTTAGCATCGTCCGTGTGCCCTTTTTTAATTAAAAAGATTTCATTCTGCTGACTAAAGAATTACAGATCGAGGCGGGGAGTTTATACAGTGTTTACCACAATAAATGTAATCCATATGTGTTTTGATAATAGAAATGATGATAATAGTAATGATGATGATAATAATAATGAAATATGATGGTGACGATGACGATGATGATTATGATGATGATGATGATGATGATAATGATAATAATAATAATGATAATAATAACATTAATGATAATAATTATAATGATGACGATGACAATGATTATGATATTAATAAAAACTACCATTAAGTACGCTCTGCATAATAACCTGTATCACGCAAAGGTCATACATAACATACAATTGAATTTAATCGGCACAGGTGGATATACAGTTTGAAAGAAATGTGGAAATAAAAAAGGGCTTTAGTTGACTATAGTTGAATTCAGTTACTTGCATGCATTAAGGGACTCCTTCACTTTCCATTGATGCACTACCTACATCAATTATGTCATGCATGGCCGAGTCCATTCTTATTGTAGATGATAGGTACAAATTCCTTTGTTGTTGTTGTTGTTGTTTTTGTTGTTGTTGCAAATTTTGGGAAATGGATGAAGTGAATTCTTTTCACTAATGTCACCCATAACGATCATGTATGTGCACTGGTGCTTAATATGGCATGTTAAATAATTTTTCCCAAGTGAGGATTTTTAAATTTATTTACGTATTCATTCATTCATTTATTTATATATGTTTTATTTTGTTTACATATGGTAGTCTCTTCAGTACAGCATAGAAACTGTTTCACAAGAGAGCCATGTACTACAGGATACAATCAAATACAACAGGAAACAAAACAAGGGCAAAATATTACAAAAGATACCAAAGCTTGACAAAACGATATCTTATGCATGATAGAGACCCTGTCTACTATGTCAAGTCTTGCTTATACAATCTTTAGTCGTAACATGAAGGCTGAGATGGCCCACGTTCCTAAGTGTTCCAGAAAGCAAAAATTTAAAAAAAAAAGTTTTAAAAATTCCTCCCCCCCCCCGGGCACCCTTATCTGGGCAGTGCCTGATCATGTAATTTCTGTACATTTTCAGCAGTAGCCGTGTACAAGAAAAATGCTGTGTAGTCCCATGTGCCTAAGATTGAGTTTGATTTCTCATCACTGTGATGATGTAAAAATCTCAGGGAAGGGCCTGTACACTACTACTTATTTTTGTTTACTATCTTGTTAACCTTTCCAAATCGCTTTGTCTTCGTAATAATTCAGTGACGTTAAACGTTGGTAAATAGAGTTAATAATCGTGACTGACTGATACACGTACTCCCCCCCCCCCCATATTTTTCTAACAGAGATTTCATTCAAAAGTACATCTATACATATAAATCAGTGTAAACAAATCTATGTATATACAAGTCCTCATTTGATTTCATAACATAATTTTGTAAAGTAGATATACTTCCTTGATTAATGAGCAAAGAAAGAAAATAAAAAGGAATGAAACCCCTCATGCAAAAAAAAAAAAAAATCGCACAAATATCCAAACCTAAACACACCCATACCCCATTTTTTTTTCATAATTTGTTATTCTGATTTCATCACACAAATTTAACTTCTTCGTCAAAACACAATTCTTTTCTAGTAAACTAAATACAAAAACAATTCTTTTCCAGTAAACTCAATTCATGAACATGGATTTGACTGAAGAACAAACAAAATGGAGTGAAGTCAGTTGAAACCTCCCCCCCCCCAAAAAAAAAGTACGAAAATATAGACAAACAAGCGCACTCACGTGCACACGCCCTTACGCCCACAGTAGAGTTACACAGTACGTATATGTAATGTAAGGTTCCCACTTAGCCGAGTTATATTGGCGAGTTATGGCGAGTTTTTGCGAGTTGCCTTAAAGAGGTACTCGCAATAACTCGCGTAAAACTCTTCTTGTAACTCGGGATAACTCGCGACAACTCGGCACGGCTCGGCCTAACTCGTTGCAGCTCCGCGCTGCTCTCCCTGAAGTCGCGAGCAGTTCCAAAATTTTTGAACAGTTTGAAAATTTTTACTGACTCCTCGTAACTCGAACTGAACTCGCTTAAACTCGCTTAAACTCGTAATATACTCGCATCACTCGTAACAAGCTCGCACGGCACTCTTTATAACTCGTAATAACTCGCCACCTTCAAGGATACGCGAGTGCTATTCGGGCTTCCAAGAGTCGAGTGCGAGCACGGCGATTGTGCTGCGAGGCATGCTGAGTTGCCCACGAGATTAGCGCGACTTTAGATCGAGTACGGCGAGTTTCCATCGATCTACGCGAGTTTCGCATGAGCATGAGCAGAGTGCGGGGCGAGCATGGCGAGCGCATTATAATTTGTCCGCTGGCCTATTAAAAACACAGTAATTTTCATTCTTCTAGAAGTATTTTTAAAGATATTTTTTGAAGAAAAGCATATTTTAAATTCAACTTTAAACGCATGTGCACATAAAGCCAACTATAGGCTATCGCCTCGGCTCATGGGTGTCGATCGGGGGGAGGGGGGAGCACTGGGATAGGGAAGGCGGTCTGTATTATCACCTCCCAGTCAATCACCGTTGATAGTGATATGGTACCCTATTAATTGAAGAAAATAGAAGAAAAATATTTTCTTTTAAGCTGTTATTATCACCTATTCTAACCGAATCGTGGTCCAGACAATACCCTGGAACAACAAACTTCATGAAACAATAACCAGAGTTCAAGTTTAAAACAAAAATTAAGGTATTGATAAAAACAATAGAATACATCATCATTGAAATCACTTTCATTTTTATTTCATAATAATATTTGTTACATTTACAAAAGAACTTTCATCTCAGTAAACTTTCATAACTTAATTATCACTCGAAATATGTATTTGAGAATGTTAAATGAAAAAATAAGGATTCACATAAAATAATGATTGATTTGTATTCTTGACGCGATTTTAGAGGCCTGTGCAAAATTTCTGAGACAGGCATCGCAGGACAACTTGGATCAAAACGTGGACATAAACAAATATCATGAATATGAGAAAGGAAAAAGAAATAATTTCAATTCTTATGTATTCTTTTGCTTATAAACATCTTGTGTATGCTTTTGACTTTCAACTTTTTTATCATTTTTTTAAAGTTTGCTGTTTCGGGGTATTATGTGGACCACTGTTCGGTTAAAATAGGTAGCAATAACAGCTTATAAGTAAAGTTTTGGTGATAAAGGAGAAAGGAAATGCAGTTTTCCACTCGTTTTGTACAAAAAAAACTCAGATATTCTAAGTTTGGGGTTGACATGAGGTCACAAAAGATTACATGACTCGGTTTAAATGGTACAACCGATTTTCATAAACTTGGTATAAACAATGCACAAGACTTGAAAGGAAAAAGTCTGAGAGTGGCATGGTGTGAAAATAATAGTGGATCTAATTGCGCGACGAAAATTGTCTAAAGGCTGGGGCCTTAGAATCCCCTCCCCCGATGCAAATAGGGTTAATTCTACAGGTTTGACAGTACTTCTTGTTGTATAAACAGATTACCTCGCCCATGAACATAGGATATGACACCAAATCAAGTTTTAAAAAAAAACAAAAAACCTCAGATGATGCAGAGTTATGTCAAAAATGTGATTTTCAGGGCTATCTTGGATTTTTGTCCTGCGCACCTTTTCCTTGGATACGAGACCACCTTCCAAAAATTAACATTTCATGTGAAGATAAGATAAATTGAATAGAAAAAAATGATAAGCACAATAATCCTTTTAAAGCCCACTCCCATACTTATACCCTATTCCTCCGTTTTCTTATGCTTTTGTACAGTTTATATATTTCTGATTTTCTTTTCTTATGTATGTCATTCTTCTGATATTCTTTTCGCTTTTGCAACTAAGATAATAGTCGTAACACTTAAGTCTTTAAGTTGCGAATCTGCTAGTTGCTAGTGTATGTACAACAAAATTGAAATAAATTAGAAAAGCAGCTATACCTTTCGTCTTTTGTAGATATAATCTTATTCATATGTTTTTAGAATTATAAGCTATGTTCGAAATTATCTGAGGGATCCACATTACAAGCCCTGTTTTCAAAGGATCCCTCCTTGATTCCACATGACGTTTTCTTGAAAAAAAAAATGAAACCCAAACATAGTTATGCTGTGTATATTCTTTATTTTATAATTCAAGTCGTTAGATTATTGTACAATTATGTTTGATTTTTTTGATTGCTTTTATTGGAAATGGAGGAAATGAAGTGAATTAAATTTATTCAAGCGTCCCCCCCCCAAAAAAAAAAAAAAAAAAAAGAAAGAAAGAAAGAAAAACGAAATATGCATTTTCAGCTTCTTTGGTCGTATTTATATCGGAAACTCGTAGAAAGCTCTTGACACTCGTAACGAGGTCTTGATAACTCGTTGATAGATCGGTACAAGTCGTATGCAGGTCATCACAACTCATACCAAACTCGGTGTGATTCGTATTGCGCTCTGTTAACTCGTATCGCGCTCGGTTTACTCGTACAGCTATCGGAGTAAACTCGATGTCGGGTCGTAAGATCACTTGAGCATACCTCATAAATTAGTAAATTTCATGCGAGTTGACGCGAGTTTATGCGAGTTCAAGCTCGCGCCAGCTCGCCACAACTCGAGCCCCCAACTCGGCTAAGTGGGAACCTTGCTTAACGCACACATTGATCACCTTTGCTCAATTGTAGTTGCACGATTGTTGTATATTTTGAAAGTAATACACTGTATATGTATCTACATCATTCCTTTCTTATTATGTTGAATCTTATAGACCAACAGATAAGATTAAAACAAACCTGTATTTAGCATGATATGTTTAGGGTTGATTCTCTTTGAATATAGGGTAGGTGCAGACAACCAATGACAGAATAAGGGGGAGGGGAAAGGAGAGAAAGAGAAGAGAGAGAGAGAGAGAGAGAGAGAGAGAGAGAGGGGGTGGGGGAGGGGAGATGTAATACCATCACCGAAATGGAAGCAGAAACTGAGTGATATTGGAGGGCGTGTGAAGGGGTAAAAAAGAATCACATCAAATCACTTCATCAGTCGTAGTATTGGAACGCTCCTTGAAGAGTTCATTCACTTCATGCTACAGCAACCAGTTATCAATTTCAAGATAATGAAGGACGGAAGACTCAATAAATGGCATGTGTATCACAATGAGAATGCGAGCAAACGAGGCGTTTCCCTGTTTCTTCGAATATACAAATGCGATACTAATTCCTAATGTCAAATCAATCTATTTTGCCAAAATGATATACCCTTCTGCTCTGCACATAACAGCTCTTCTGGTCAAACCGATATAATAGTTGCAAATGGCATTAATTCACCTCAAATGGGGCACGAAATGAATGAAAAGCATGAAGAAATAAAGCCCATGCAGATCAGTTTTGAACATTTTTAACTGCTTTTTCATTCACTAAATCTATATTCGGGTAGCACTATTTTTTCCCTTTTTGATAACGAGCAACAGTGTTTTGTGGTTAAGTGTCAATGCAATTTGCTTGTAGACGAGCATGACGAGCAAAGCACTTCAGCCAAAAAACAAAATGAAAATAATAATAAAATAAAAAATCACAGCAACCACATTTTGTAATCTCTTTAGACATGTTAGATTAACCTCATTGGTCTGCAAATATCACCGCCACAATATGACGTCAGGGTCAAATATGTAACTTTGTTTTACGAAAAATCACCAATCCGTACAGTTTCGATGCTGCCACTCTGCGCTCTGCTGATTACTTCAAAACAGGCAATATTTTCACATAAATTGATAACCAAAGGCAGAAGGAACATTTTTTGACAATTCAGGCAGGGAAAGGAGCATTGTGTCGTAAATCCTTTTGTTGTTGTTGTTGTTGTCGGGTTGTAATAATACTTGATTGTTTTGTGTCGGTGCCGACAGTGCATATTGTTTGTGGTGGAACTGATTTTTCCCTCGATCTATGGTATCTATTTATATCAGTGAAATGGATATCCACGGTCCTGCGTCGTTTCGTGTGGTTCATCAGTACTTTTACCAACTGGTAGTTCTCCTCTTAGTCACAAGACCTTTGCTCATTGATGCACAATCAGAATGCAGTAAGTTTATTTCTTTTTAACTGTTCAAATCTATAAAACTTCAGATTATTATCAATTACCTCCCAAAGCCAACGGAATAATGACTGTGTTGCAAATATGTTACATGTGGTTTCCAAAGTATAACAGATCTCAATCGGTTCATTCATTAGGTGGTCTGTCATTTTTGACCACCTGAAGAGGATTCCTGATCCAGTTTGTGAGATATGACCATTCGTTGATTTTGACAATACACGTAACATGTGTAACATAAATTTTTGAACTGCTTGAAAAGGCCTGAAACGTGTGCAAAATGAATTTGAAGCGATTCTGAGCATTTTTATTTTTTGCGTGCGCGTCTGGCTATCTGAAATTTATGATTAAAATTAACTTTAATCATGCCAAACATGAATGAGAAATGACCATCCGCTATGAAGATATGACCCTAAGGTCATATCTTCATAGCGCCTGGATGACGTCACGATGACCCCATGAACATGAAATTAATTGGAACTGGGAGATCTTATTACAACTGATAACTGACCGAAATTTCATGCCATTTGAACCAGCCGATTCTGAGATTTCGAGTGCACAAAAAAGTGCTTGGAAGAAAGAAATATAAAGAAATAAAGAAAGAAAATTTTGACGAAATCTAAAGGTGATCTGTCAAAGATGACAGACCACCTAATAAGAATAAAGAAAATTCCAGCAAAACTAAAAGGTGATCTGTCAAAGATGACAGACCACCTAATAAGAATAAAGAAAATTCCAGCAAAACTAAAAGGTGATCTGTCAAAGATGACAGACCACCTAAAGAAAGAAAATTCTGACGAAATTAGGTGATCTGTCAAAGATGACAGACCACCTAAAAAGAAATATCCGGATCGACGCTGACAGTTGAATATAGTAAACTACACTGCACTTGGTGCAATGTCGCTTTCACTTTCAAGTGATATTTCCTTGCGATGTGTTCCGAGTTCGTTTTATGCCTAGATGTTCTAGCCCATCTTAGCCTATCTGTAGGTCCATGGACCTATAACCTGTAATATTGTAGGATAGGGGGTTGGGTGTCCGGACACGTAACAAAAATGAAGCCGCCTTTTTTGTTTTTGGATTAAACAAAAACTATGCATTGATTTGTGCTAATCATCATCAATATTTGTTCTCTATAATATTGTCTAACATTTTGTGCTAAAACATTTAAGAGATTTGCTTGTGAACTTTTTCAATTGGCTGTTTAAAATCGACTGTCCGGATACACAACCTGTCCGGACACCCAACAACTGGGTATACGACCCATGGTCCATCCCTTGGATGTAGCTTTCACTTTCAAGTGATATTTCCTTGCGATGTGTTCTGAGTTCGTTTTATGCCTAGATGTTCTAGCCCATCTTAGCCTGTCTGTAGGTCCATGGACCTATAACCTATAATATTGTAGGATAGGGGGTTGGGTGTCCGGACACGTAACAAAAATGAAGCCGGCTTTTTGTTTTTGGATTAAACAAAAACTATGCATTGATTTGTGCTAATCATCATCAATATTTGTTCTCTATAATATTGTCTCACATTTTGTGAACTTTTTCAATTGGCTGTTTAAAATCGACTGTCCGGATACACAACCTGTCCGGACACCCAACAACTGGGTATACGACCCATGGTCCATCCCTTGGTATATATAGGACATACTCAAGATCCAGAGACGCGCGTATTCATAAAATCATAATTTATACATATAGACTAATAGACTATAATGATTTTCCAAAAACCTCCTCCTCTCCTCCTCCTCCTCCTCCTCCCCTTCTTATGTTCTGCATTTATACAGTATAGCGCCTAATACATCTCCCTGAGATGTGTCAAAGCAGCCCGGTATCGGATTCCTGAAGGCTTGCTCGCACACAATGTATGCACTTTCTCCACTCCCGAGCGAGCATTCCAGCCAGGCGCCATTTTACAGGCGCTCAAATTGCTAAGCTAATCACAATACTGTACCCACTTAACACCTCATTGATGATGATGATGATAATCATGATGATGATGATGGTTATCATTATTATTATTATTATTATTATTATTATTATTATTATTATTATTATTATTTATTGTTTTTTGATTTGATGTGTCGCTCAAAAGTCTGTATGCTTTGATATATCATGAGTAAATAAATTTACTTCCGTTCAGTTCACAGGATGGTTAATCCTATGGATGTCTGTGTGTCGGGTGGAGGCTACACATGCAAAGCACCTCCTCCAAAATTTGACTTTCCCAAACCCAGTTTTAGTGGTAAGTCACCAGTCAAATTTGAATTCGTTAACGTGCTACACGTTAAAGATAATAAAGCTCATGCCATGCTTACCTCCTTTCACAGCTACATTATACACTCGACCCCGGTGTAGTGTGTGGGCACCTGGCAAGATTTATTTCTTAAATCTTGCATGTCTTAAATCTTAAAATGGTTGATACACTCTAAAAACAAATCTAGTAAAATTTGACAGACAGTTTTAGTCAAAAATGACACATTTCTTGTCGAAATGACTAGATTCTAGTAAAATAATTTGACTAGTCTATACCAGATCATACAGGCACCAACACTAACTTGACTGATTCTAGTGAAACTGACTAGAATTTTGGTCAAAGTTTTGTTAATTTTTACTAGAATTCTGGTCATTTTCACTAGAATCTAGTCACATTTGACTAGAAAAGACTATATAAGTGTCCGTGTGATCCGGTAATCTATTCAAATCTGACTAGTTTGTTTTTAGAGTAAAGGGAAGGAAAGGAGAGGAGAAACGAGAGAGAGAGAGAGAGAGAGGGGGGGGGGGTGGAGGAATCTTGCCCAACAACACACACAACATACACGGACCGACCGGGAAACGAATATCTGTATAAAATGAATGAAAAACATAATCGAGTAGCTTATAGGCTATGTTAAAAGAAAAATAAATTGAATGAGGAATGATGAGTCTAAAGGGCTGGTGTATGGTGGCCCTGAAGTATGCTTGACAACAGGTCATGTGCGACGTGAATTTCGCATCCCGGGTCATGAATTTTGCATCCCGGGTCATGAATTTTGCATCCCGGGTCCTGAACTTCGCCTCACGGGTCATGAATTTCGCATCCCAGGTCATGAATTTCGCATCCTGCGTCATGAATTTCGCGTCACGGGCCGCGAATTTCGCGACTGGGGCGCAAAGTTGGCAGCGAAATTCACGTCACACATGACCTGTTGCCGAGCGTACTTCAGAGCCACCATACTGGTGCATGGCAATTACGAAGAAGGGTTTTTTTTTTCGATTTTTTTTTTCCTTGAACCTTCATTCTTTAGACTCTGAAATGCCCAACATCACGTGCCCTTCTGACATCAACTCCGATACACTCACCGTGTCCTTCCGCGTTGATGTCATGGACAATGCCGATCCTTCACCAGTAGTGACCTATGATCCTCTGGGTCCAGGAGATGTTTTTCCACTGGGTCCAACTACAGTCACTGTAACAGCTACGGACAATTCCTCGAACACACAGTCATGCACGTTTACCGTTACTGTGTCCAGTGAGTGCTTTGAATCCACCAAAGTTTTTTGAGCATTTTCTTTTAACCTACATTCATACCAAGAAAAACCCAGTAAACCCTCTCGAAAACCGGGCAGTGCCTTGTTCTTTTAAAAAATAAAATCGATTTCATTCTTTTTTGTTTTGTTTTGTTTTTTTTTCAGTCGAAGATTTTCTTTCACCAGTAAAGAAAGCGTAGTGCTGTGAAAAATAGGCATATACTGCAAGTAGCTAATTTATATTATTTTTCACCCTTCATTGCTTTCCTATTGTGCATCATGGAATTGATATTGGATGTATTCCGAATACTTTACTTTTCTGACTAGCACCATGCATGGAAGAGAGAAAAGCTCTTTTCGGCCTGCTAACTAAAATTTTTTAAATCAAACATTATATTTCCTTTTTTAAAATAATTTTTGGCCTACTGAATGTTAGGTAGGTTCTTTCTCTGTTGCAAGCCTTGTCAGTCGTGTCGTTATTAGCTCTCTACAACTATCAGTCATCCCTTCTCATTTGGGGGTGATGTACAACAGGAGTATGTTGTTTGCTCTTGTTGTTATTGTTAATCTATGTGTTGTTGTTTTTTGTGATGGTTGGATCTGCGACGATTCCTATTGAGATTACATCAATTGTCAAAACCATTTTTGTGTTTCTTAGAATTCATGAGAAACTTTCGGCATCGATTCATTAAACCTCAAATGCGATTGCAAACAAAGGAAAACTTGAAGTTGAGTTTGGGTCATTCAGTTACCTGCTCTGGGGGTGTAACATACAACATACAATCAATCTTACGATTGATATCAATCGTAAGTCTATGGCATACCATGTACTAAAGAGATGCAATTGATTGTATATCTTTATGTTACACCCCCTGGTCTATAAGATTGTTAACCAGGTAGGATTCTAAAATGTTGAACAATGGAAGACAAGTATGAGTACACGGGACTACACAAAAGCATGGTAGTTTCCATTCATATTCATAAATGTCAACAGAAGCACTTCAAAAAATATTGCATTGCATGTCCATGTGGTCTTTATCAGAACACAAATATTTATTGATGAAACTTTTTAATAACTTCTTTCGTGTCACCAACCGGATGTACAGCGCTTCGACATCATCTGCCTATCATTTTTATCGTATAATCTTTAACCGACTTTTACAGACCTAATGCACTTTTTATAATAAAAAAAGTATTGATTTTCCAAGCCTGATTGTAGAGATAGAATAGCATTATGCCTAACATTGGTGATGATACTACCCAATTGGAAAAAAAAGAACCTAAGCTTCTCTCTCTCTCTCTCTCTCTCTCTCTCTCTTACGTAGAAACACAAAATCTCCTCCATTTTCCTTACCAAAACTTTTCTCAAATCTTCTGAAAGAAATATTCATTAATTCTCAAACATCTCGTTTTCATTGTACTGAAACCGTTGCAACTGTTTGGAAATTATGAAGTTGTCACGTGCAAGGTGTACGTCGCGTTTGTGTCGAATATATACCTGACACAGGTAAACCATTAATTTTTAATCAAAACTTTGTGAACTGTAATTGTGAATAATATCCGTGCATTCATTTCATCGTATTTTTGTTTGGTTGTTGTTTTAGTTACCAGATGCAGTTGGAAATTCTACAAATTACCAGTATACTTTATGCACATAACCCCTAGATTTACTATAGACACTTCAACTTTTGGTTCATGTTGCTGATCGTAATAAATCCCCGCATTAATTTTCAATTATCGTTTTCGTTGTAGTTACTCTATGCGTTTGAAAATAATACAATCTGCAAGAAAACAAGACGCGGAATTGAAGTCCGCCCCAACCTGCCTTGGGTCTTTCTTGGCGAACTCACCCCTGCATAATTATCTACGTTACCATGGTTACTTCAGTCCAAGCAACGATCACGCAATATCGTCGTCTGCCCCTGGCCCAGTGACTACTCTGGTCATCACGCTTTCTCTTCATAATATTCAAAGGAGCGTAGAGTTTCATCAATTTATCTTGGAATTTTTATTAATTTAGCAGTCATCAGAAGGCAGGAATGGATAAAAATTTGTCCCAGTGTCGCTGGACTTTTTTATATTGGCCCTGAAATGTGCCCAGATTATATCTTCAAAAAAAGAATCACACCTCAGAAGAGCGTAGATGAACGCCCCCCCCCCCCCGAAATGCCTAACGGCTCTGCAATAGTTTAATTCCTTTTTTTTCTATTCTATGCTTTCCTCCAGGTTTTGTCTTTATTGATATTTATTCATATTTATATCCATAGCATCGCATGTACACATACATCATATAAAGTGCATGTTGTTTACATGTATTCAGCGTAGTAATAATAACTTCTTTTCTGTTATACTTTGCTGTATTAGCAGTAAGTTATTCATTGTCTCGTTTGGAAATAAGACAGAAAATTTTTAGTCAATAGAATAATTTTTTCTATTTACATTAGCGTGGATGAGTGTGTAGATATCGTAGTTTTTTTCATGCATCATTTTCGAATTATTTCACATTTCCAATTATTATAGAAAATATGAAACATTTTCTTATATTAATGTTTTAGCCAACATAACTTTGCTTTACTTAGAAACGCATATTCTCATTATGTTATATAATATACATAATTTTGAGAAAATCAATAATTCGGGGTTTCAGTAACCTGACATACTATTTTTATAGTATCATGGAATGTCCAAAATTCGTCTCCATTAATCTTTTAAAAAGGAATTTGTACATTTAGTCTAGGATTCGCACTTACAGAAAAAAATATATCAAGATAAAAGTACAGAAATTCGAATTCCAATTTTGGAAAAGAGAAATGTTAGACATGTGGAATAAGCTGACAGATAAATTCATTAATATAGCAAAATGTTTAACTTTGCAAATACGCTTCTTATATTTGTTTGTTTGTTTGTTTGATTTTATTTCTGCGTTCAAAATAATAACAAATACAAATCAATTCATGATTACATAAACAATACATAAATAAAAACATCATGTACAAAATATATTATATAACAATCATGATAAAACATACAAGTAAGAATACATAATATGATGCTTTTTAAACTAGGGAGATAAATATAAACGCAGGAGACCGCCATCATGAGCGATCAAGCTTGAATGGATGGTGGCCTCGTGAAAAAGAGATTTCGTGACATGACTCCGCTGCACTAAGCCTTTCGATCAAGTGGGTGCAGTGCTAGTGCAGGTGCAGGTGCAGTACATGTAGGTAGCAGTTTGGAGGGAAAAAAGAAAGAAATAAGATATAATTCAATATGAGGGCGTTATACTAATCAGGGGTGTGGGGCACATAAGATTGTATGATATTACGTTTAAGCGTGGCTTTCAAGGAGTAGATGGTTGAGCAAGATTTTATATTGTTGGGGAAATTGTTCCAAATATCCGGACCTTGATGTCGAATGGATTTGTGTGTTAATAGTAGCTTGGGGTTTGTAAGATGAAAATTTCCAGATATGCGGGTTGGATAGGAATGGACAGAACTATTGAATTTAAACATGTTATCAAAGGACGATGGAAGTTGATTATTTATATATTTGAACATAATGACTGCTACTTGTAAAATATTTAGATCGAAAATTTTCAGTGTATTAAGTTTGTGAAAATGTGACGATGGAAGTTGATTATTTATATATTTGAACATAATGACTGCTACTTGTAAAATATTTAGATCGAAAATTTTCAGTGTATTAAGTTTGTGAAAAAGGGGGTCAGTGTGAGCCAGGTAATGTGATCCTGTACAAATACGGATAGCTCTCTTTTGTAATATGAAAATAGAATTGAGTTTAGTCGAACTACAGTTAGCCCATACGACATTGCAATATGTTATGTGAGGGAGTACTAATGAATTATATAACAAAAATAAAGTTTTATGAGGCAGAAGAAACTTTAATTTGGAAATTATCCCGATACCTTTGGAGACGCACATTATAACATGATGCAAGTGTTCATTCCAATTCAGAGCTTCGTCTATAATTATTCCTAAAAATTTAGACTTGGTTTTCTGCTCTAACAAGGTATCATCAATTTTTATGTGAATTGGTATGTCCATAAGGTGGGAATGGTGTTTAAAATACATGAAATGAGTCTTCTTTGTATTAAGAGAAAGTTTATTGGCCTTAAACCAGTCTGATACTTTATTTATTTCGTGGTTTAGTACATTGATTAATGAGTTGAAGTCTTTGTGAGAGCCAAAAATGTTTGTGTCGTCAGCAAATAAAATAAAAGATAAAAGAGAGGACGTGTTAACGATATCATTGATATAGAGAAGAAATAACAGTGGGCCTAAAATGGAGCCTTGAGGGACACCACATTGAACTAAAAGGGAATCAGAATTACATCCATTGAAGGCGACATATTGTCTGCGGTTCTTCAAATAATCCTTAAACCATAAAAGTGATTGACCCCTAACCTCATAATGACTGAGTTTAGAAAGTAGAATATCGTGATTGAGCGTATCGAATGCTTTGCTCAGGTCACAGAAAATACCAATGACATGTTCTTTGTTAGATATAGCATTTGTAATTTTATCGTAAATTTGAATTAATGCTAGGTCAGTTGAATAATTTTTCCTAAAACCGTATTAGTTTGAATTAAGTATATTGTTTTTATTGACAAATTTGTACAATCTATTATAAACTATCTTTTCTAGGAGTTTAGATATACTTGGAAGTAAAGAAATGGGTCGATAATTAATTTCATGGGGGTCGTCTTTTTTAAATATTGGATTTACTTTAGCTATCTTAAATAAATCGGGGAAAACACCTTGTGATAACGAGTTATTGAATATATGAGTCAAAGGATTAGCAAGTGGGTAAATTATTTCTTTGAGGAAATGCATACTGATTCGATCACAACCGTGAGATTTTGAGCTGTGAAGAGAACGGGTAATGTTAATAATTTCGCTGGGGTTCGTTGGGTTTAAAAAAAGAGACTCTTGATTTTGTTCGGAGAGATAATCTTTGAAATTTGCATTGGAGCTATTAATTTTACTGGCGAGTTCAGGCCCGATATTCGTAAAGAATGAATTAAACGAGTTTGCCAAAAGATTGGGATCAGTTATTGTAGAACCATTAAGGGTAATATTATCAGTGGGTGGGGGATCTATCCTTGTTCCCATCACTTCTTTGATTATTTTCCAAGTTGCATTTGTATTTGCATTGGCCTTTTTTATTCTATCGGCAAAATGTAGTCTACGAGATATACGAATTAGTTTTGTCAATTTATTGCGATATATTTTATATGTTTTTAGGTTAGTGTCGGTTGGATTATGTAATTGTAATTTGTAAAGGCGGTTACGTGTTTGTATTGATTTCAATAAACCTTTCGTTATCCAGGGATTCTTGGGTTTATTTCGTTTGTTTTTCATTTTACCTAGGGGGATATTTCTTTCATAATAATATTGTAGTTTGTTGTTAAGGTGATTATATGCAATATTGGGATCATCTTCATCATAGACATCTGCCCATTCCTCTAAAAATAAATCCTGTTTTAGTAATTCTATATTGTGTTTAGATTCTCTACGATATGAATAAACATCGCGTGATTTAAGGTGTGATAAATTGCAATCACAAATTAAAAACACTGGTAGATGGTCGGAAACTTCAGAGCATAAAATTCCCCCGATAGTTGTTTTGTTATGGACGCTGGAAAAAATATTGTCAATCTGAGTTGATGAATTAGAATTAATTCTAGTAGGTTTATTGATAATAGAAGCTAAGCCAAATGAGTAAATTAATTTCATAAAATTGATTGAATTACTATTGTCAGATGAGGGCAAGAAGTTGATGTTGAAGTCCCCAAGCATAAAAATATGTTTGTTTTCATTCCCTATTTTATGAAGACATAGTTCCATTTCATCTTGGAATAAATCAAAATTAGAGTCAGGGGGTCTGTAAATCAAACCTACAATGACATTTTTAAAATTGGAATTGTCAATTTCAATTAACAATGATTCTGCTTGCATTAGCTTGACATCGGAACGGACCCTGAATTTTAAATTTTGAGGAATGTAAAAAGCAACGCCACCACCTCTTCTTCCTTTACGATCTGCCCTAATCAACTTATAATTTGGCAAAGTGAACATATCTGGGGAATGTTCATGTAGCCAGGTCTCACTTATTCCAATAACGGAAAATGCTAATTTATTTAAGGAGTGTAAAAGGTTTTCAAAATGTTCAAAATTTCTATTCAGACTTCGTAAGTTCGCATGTAAAAGTGATATATTATCTGGGTTATTAGAAAATGAGTTGTTAAATTCAAGGGGAGTATAGTATTTGCTGTCGTGTGTATAGTCAAGGAAAATATCAGAAGTAAAAGCGTGTGACTTCATCTAGCGATATAAAAATGTAAAGTACCGGAGATCTGGGAAGTGATCAACTGTGAGTGTGCTTGTGGTGTTGGTGCATTTGCGGGTGCATAATGGTGTATGTGTGTGTGTATGTGGTGATATCAGTGTATGGTACAGGAACAAAAACAACGCGACCCATCTTGGTCAACGATAGCTGAATGCAGCGCAGCGGAGCCAGGCCATCCGAGCAATAGAAAATTAAATCTTTCCACATACAAATTGAGGGCGTTGAAATATAGAATAATTGATACATAACAGGCTACTTGCACAGGGTAATGGAAGAATTCTATACACGGACAATTGGCATGTTATTTTCCTTTGAAGAAAAATAAATAAATGATAGTACTTGAACACCTGATGAATAATAATGAGAAAAAGGCTGAACTACTAGCAAAGAGGTTGGAGATAGCATGCAATACTCCAAAACTACACAACAAAACATTTATGAAGATTTTTTTAAAATGTTATGTCCAACCCAATCATCGGGAAAGTGCACTCTTATTCAGGTAGTATGGTACAAAGCTTCCATTTACGAAAAAAAAAAAAAAGAGGTAGGACATGAGTCAAGGACCATGAAAAACACAAAAAGAAGAACAGACCAAGGAACCTTCATACATGTATGCAAGTAAATCATGTTAACAACTGACCCTTCTGCGTACAAGCGATTTAAATGTGGCTTTCATACATATATAAAAAAAATTCTCTCCTTAAAACAAAATCAAAATATGGGAATGAGATTGGAAGATGAGGTTTAACGTTACCACTTAACAAGACTAAATGTGACTGCCTGTCTCCATCTCAATGGGGGGGGGGGGGGGGGGGTGCTGATAGAACAACAAAAATGTTACCATATGACCCTTGAAAGGATTATATCATGAAGGGAGACAGTACACAACTGCAAATAATGCATACATATTATAGAAACTTGGTGATTTAATATGAATAATAGTCCGACTGCTCACAAAACATAATGAACACTTCGCCCCATGCCTCAATAGAGCATTACTGGTAAAGAGGTCGGGCCGTGGGATAGCCACGCCCCTATATGCAAATGCCACACCTGTATATATGGGCGAATTTTGTTCGCCGATGTGCAAAATAAAGAACTTTGCTTGCTACAAGGCCCATTCCTTCTCGAGCATCATTATTCGACCGCTCTGTATGTATGTTGAAATTAACAATCCAGGCCAGGTCGACCTTTAAAATTTAAATGGTAAGGAATGAAAAAGTGTAATTGCCACGCACTGATTTGTCTAAGCTTTGGTGCGCACAAAAGGTAGGCGTGCGAATACAATTTCACGTGTCAATGAGCGGGTTTTGTGAGCGGCTTGCTATTCATTGAATCAACGTATGACAACGGTGATAAGGTAAAGAGAGAGAGAAAAAAGTTACTTGGCTGAGACCAGTTAGCAACCATACAAATGAGCTTGCCATTCTATCATATTCATTAGGTAACAGCTGTAGATAACAATTCAAACAAACAGACATTGATTCATGAAGCGGGTAACGCGAGAGTTTTACGTGTTTTTTGTTTGAGATGAGAAATAAAGGTGAAATAAAAGGAAATAAGGAAAAAAGAAGAAAAAAAAATCTGAGGACTTTGATACACAAAAGATAAGAGAAAATAACCATTCAAATATAAGATCCAGACCTGTGTACATAAACACGTGACATTAGTTTCCTTTTTTCTTATTTCCTTCAAGTCATTGCTAAACAATGTTACCGACTGGCCCAAGGACGGTTTATAATGAATGAGTGCAGATAAATAGTAGGTTTAATGGTTTGGAACTGGTTAAATACTTTACATATTGTATTGATGAGCCACTATAAGAACAAATGCATGTACAATGACAGAGAGAACGCTCGTGCACACAGTAGATCCCTCGTCCCGCCTTTCGAACATAATTGTTAGAGAGCACTATGATACATGGAAGTTGATCAGCCGTGGACAACCACGCCCTGTATGCAAATGTCAGGCCATGAATAAATAGGGACGAGTTCTGTCAATGGTTGATTTGCAAAATAAAGAAGTTTGCTTCTAGGTTTATGTCTGTAACAAGTAATACTGGAGCATTATTACCCACTAGGTATGTAGATGCTAAATTAACAGGTCAAGTCAATCATTTAAATTTAAATGGCAAAGAATGAATGTGTAACTTCAAGGTGTTGCTCTGTTTGAACAAAGGGGTAGGCTGTTAGAAAAAAAAATGGGCGTGCAACTAACGAGCAGTAGCTATTCATGTTGGTGACAGTTAATTACAGTTAAGCAAAAAGAACATTTGAATAGCGGGTAAAGTTTGATTTATACGTCTGCCTTTGCTAGCATAAGATTTATGTTTTAAAAAAAAATAAAAAATAAAATGAGAAGACATTGACACAAAAAGGATAACTGAGAAGTAAGCATACAGGGTTTTTTTTTTCTTCCTTTTCTTTTCAAATTTGGATCTGTGTAGTGTCTTCTACCATTTATCAACAACATGCTTACAGGGTGTTACCCGGTAAATTAGGATATAGAGGTGGGGATTAAAAAAAAAATCCCGTTCGTTGTGTGCATAAGGTAAAATACTTGACCCTATTCAAGGAAGACCTATATTTCACTGACCTCTTGAGTATTCTGACAGTATTTACACATGTAAACAGAATATGATATTGCCATTGCCAAGGGGGGAGACAGGACTATCCAGCTTTAACTAATGGATAAAGTCCACGTACAGATTGTCAAAAGGAATGAAAATAATAGGCAAAATCAGGCTTCAACACACAGCAAAAAGTGTAAACATTGTTAATGCAACCACATTATCATTATCATTATCAATGTTTTATCATATTTTCTTTTAAGTCAAAATCGGAATATGTTGAAGGGAGGGGGGTGGAGGATTACAATTCTGAGTCTGAAAGGATTTATTATTGGTAGAATTTTATGGTAGGCTTTGAGAAGGACAAACCTTGTGGCATAATACACTTGTAAATGTTATAAGTGCCAGATTCCATTAAAATTCTGCTAAAACCTCAAAACAAGATTTAGTATATGTATATATATATATAAAAAAAAAACATGTTGCCTTAAGAAAAAAAAATGAAAACGTTTATACCTGTACATATAGATATGAGGTTGATACTTGTATAGACTTTCAGAATGATAAGTTCCGGAGACAAAGTTCAGTGTAGGTAGCTAATTAGCTTCAAAAATTTAGCAATGTTTGTTGTAATGAAATTGTTCTCATGTTGAAAAAGAAGAAGAAGAGAGAGAGAAAAAAAAAGGAGCATTCAGTAAAATGCTATGAACAACATTTGCAAAAAGTCACACAGAAATACATATATGATATTCTATCACCATTCATGACTTATTTTTCATTGAACTTAAAATCTTACATAAGACACCGTTTCTTCAAGAAAATTTGCCTTTGTTGAGCAACAATTTCCAGAAGTAAAAAAAAAAAATCAAAAAAAAAAAGTATTATTCATCTTTCACGTTATTTGAAAGTTTTTTTTTTTTTTTTTGAAATGCTGATAAATATTTGCATAAGAGCTTATTTCTTCAAGAAAATTTGCAAAGTCACCTGAAGTGATAAAAAGGAGCATTTAGTAACATGATATGAGCAACATTTTCAGGCCATGCACTTTGATATATAAATATAATATATACGCATACACATATACATTCTTTTACCTGTTCTGACTTTTTCTTTGTGAAATTTAATTCTTACATATAAGACCTCGGTTTTAAAGGAAAATTTGCCTTTGTTGAGCAAAATTTCCAAAGAAAAAAAGGAAATATTGTTTTTCTATCACCCTATTTCGATAGTTTCTAAGAGCTTATTTCTTCATGAAAGTTTGTCAAAGTACCTGTAGTAATAAAAGGGGCATTCAGTGACATGATAATGAGTAATATTTTCAGATCATGCATAAAGATATACTTTCTTTCACCTAGGTAACTTTGAATTGTATTTATATTATTACATAAGACCTCATTTCTTTGAGAAAATTAAACTCTGTTGAGCAACAATTTCCTAAAGTTAAAAAAAAAAGAAAAGAAAAATAATTTTCTTGCACATTTCCTGATAGATTACTTTGCTTCTTCTTTTTTTTTTTAATTGAACTTAAATATCTTACATAAGAGCTATTTCTTCAAGAAAAATTCGCCACGTCACCTGCGGTAATGATGAGTCTGTTCATTCTTCGTGGGGTTTCCATGTTGTTGTCCCTTTCTCTTTCCACTGGAGGATGATCTTAACTCCTTGTAGTTTAATTCTAGTTGACAGGTTTTTCTCCTTTCGTAGCTTGTAAGCAACCTCGGCAAGGTGACCACGTCGAGCTTTCAAGGCGGGAGGGAGGGAGGTTCTCACTGTTATGCGGGAAGAGGGATGGGGAGGCGGTGAGGCTGCGGCTGTAACCAGAGGTTGTGGTATCGGTGCTTCCCTCGGCCGTTTCAGGTTCTCGAAAGTGGAGAGGATGAGATCCCGGTCTGGCATCCTAACGAACTTTGCAATGATGGGAGCGGGGGATGAGGGGTCTGATGCACGGGCGTCCGAGTTCTCTGGCGGGTTGCGGCGTGGTAGCCTGTGGGCGTTGATTAGCTGTATTCCCTTGGCCTTTTCCTCGTCAATGCCAAGGAGAATGAACACCTTCAGCAGTGTATTGTAGACGTTTTCTTGTTGGTCCTCCTTGACATCGTAGAACAGTAGATTTGGTTTCCGGTTGTATATTTCCATTAATAGCAATTTCTCCTTCAAACTGGAAATTTCCTCCTGAAGAGGAGCCAACTTAGTGGGTATTGCCTTCTCAACTTCAGTGATCTTAGCCGAATTAAGTTCCACGGCAGTCTCAACATCAGATACACGACGATTCATTGACTGAATTTCAATATTGATGTTGTCGAGTTTGGTTAAGATCCTGTTGGAGAGGTCTGAGATATCCCGTTGCAAATCGATGATTGCCGAGTGTTCGGCCGTTGTGGTAACATAGTCCGCGTACAGTCGAATTATTGTGTAAAATTAATGGGTGGCCAGAGCTCCGCTCTAGTGCGTCCTGCTAGTTCGAAAGCATGTCACGAAAAACATTATTTGGTAGAAATGTTATTTCTACCAAAGCTGTATGCTCCTTAACTTTTTCTAATAGAGACAACTCTATGATTTTTTTGCTTAGAAATCATAATATGAAAGTCGTAGACAAAGTTGTTTTGGTAAGAGGAGAATACAGTACGCCCCCCTCTCCCCCCCCCCCAAAAAAAAAGTTTACAGTGGTTTGCAGTTGGAAAAAATTCTAGGTATCTAGATATTTTTAGATATCAGGAAAGTTTCATACCTCTGGATAGTCCAGGATCTCTTCTATCATTAATGACTTCCCAAACTATTTTGAGATCAGGGCACCGTTTCATGAAAGTTGTCAGCACTGACAAGTTGTCATCACTGACAGCTACCATAGCAACAGTCAATGATCAGTGTTTCTCAGCCAATCAAAACCAAGGATTTTACTGAAATTGTCAGTGACTGACAACTTGTCAGTACTGACAACTTCATGAAACGGTGCCCTGAACTATTTTTGAAAATCTGACATTTTTAGTAAAAGTTACAGGTTCCAAGTTTAGACGTGATAAAAATCGGTATTTGTTCTGGTTCGTTATCAGCGAGTTTAGAAATGATGTAAAGGCTTAGAAATGTTCTTTTTTCTGATGTGTGCGTGATGATTTATGAAGGAAAGTTCTTCGTTGTGTGCATGATCTGACATATTTCATTAACAAGCCATTTTTTGTTTTGTTTTAAGAGATATTTTATTTCCTTCCTCTCATACAGAAATACATGAAATTAAGACATATTCATGAACAGTTAATCATATAAATTTGGATTCATCAATTGATAAAAACCCAACTTAATTACATCAACTCAAAGATCATAGAGAAATCTCAAATTATACATGATTATACAATATCATTTTTTCTCCAAATAAAACAACTTAAAATAAACAAAAAGAGAGAGAGAGGAAGGTATATAAGATTACAATACCTAATCACGTCACCACACCAACTTCCCCCTCCTCCCATCCTACCACCCCTTTCTTCTCCCTTCCACCCCGCATAACCACCCACACGCATACGCATACGCACACAAACACACACACACACACACACACACACACACAAAACAACAACCCCCTCACATGCACCCGCACCCTCTCACAAAACACACCCTAACACACACAACGCTCCAGTCACACCCAAACAACATGTACTTTCCGGGTTTACCTTTGACTTCCTACACTGTTCCATCTGTTAGTTCATCCCACTTCTGCAAATGTACATGTAATGTGCCTCTCTTCGTCGCTAATTTCTTTTCATTTTCTTTATAGCTATCAATCAATTTCAATGTATTTTCAAATGATGGAATGATTCCATTTGACCTTGCAGAAAAAATAGTATATTTTAACAAAAAGATTACAGTATTACATAGATTTATTCTTTGAGATTTCCCCTTTAATCCAAGAAATATCTCGTCCCATGACCCTAGCCCTAATTTCAGGTAACTTAAAATGTTTGACCACTTCTTCCCATAGTATATGAACTAATTGACATTCCAGGAACAAGTGTGGGTATGTTTCAACTTCCTGTTTACAAAAGGAGCATAATTTATCTGATATAAACCCAAACTTGAATAAATTCTCATTAGTATAAATAGCTCCATGTAATCATTTGAATTGAAATTCTTGCAATTTACTACAAAAGATGGAACCTTTCACTCTTAAAAATATATTTCTTAGTTCCATATCAGTGAAGCTAAACTGACTATGTCCATCCCTCACCTGTAAATCATAATCATTCTGCAGCTGCTTAATGAAGTAATTATAAACTTTTCTTGATTTCAAACTAGATAATAATTCAATATCATCTGAAAATTTTAAAGGAATATCATATTTAGAAGTATCAATATGCATACAATTTTACTCCTTATATTCTTCTGGAATTACTGAACCTATGTCATGTACTTTTAACAAACTGTTATCTTTAATTCCCATATTCCAGAAATGCGCGTATGGTTTCATAATTATATTTTCTATAACATCCCTGACCATACATATCCCTTTTCAAACAATTCTTCATCATAAACCGTTTTATTTCCTATACACACATCTGTATTATTAAATATGACAGGGTTATATGATATATATAAACCCCTCAAAAAAATCTGCAAGTCAAGTTAGAGGCAGTACAGGACACACCAACGGAGCTTGTGACACCACTGACGTTCTGTTCGATCCTCTCTCCATGTCTTCTTCCTCGTGGAAGAACTGCGAATACGAAACCACCAACGTGGACTTCATGCCCGCCAACTCCAGGAACGGGGGGGGGGGGGTACTGGAATGGCGGGAGGAAAGCTGGAGGGGTGAAAGGAGGAGGAGGAGGGGCGGGGCGACACTTCCGGAGAAGCCTCTTCACAAACGTCCCGATGAGGCGGGAGGAGGAGGATGAGAGTCATTACTTGGCGGAGTACAACTCGGGTATCACCAGGATACTCTCCTTGATGCAGATCGTCATGGGCGTGGTCATCATACTCATTGGTATCTTCGCTTACGTCGCCAAGGAAACCGTTGGGCCGCTGATACCAGCCATGGATATCGGATGTGGATTTGTGGTAAGATTTGTACTGAAATTCATGAACTATTTATGTATAAAATATACTCGCATAAGTGGTTACATCTTGTTTTATTTTAAAGCGTCTGAATACTTCGACTTCACAGTCCACTCTCATAATATTACATGTCAAAACTTTTGGATAGCATTAAATTGGTTTTGTTTACATGTCTGATACATTAGAATATACGGACAGTGGTGAAAATGATCAACTGAAAATGAATGAATATGTCTACTGTCTAATGGTTTACCTCTTGTCAATTAAGGCGTTTACCGGCTTATGCAATAATCTAAGGAGTTTTAATGTGGAAAATTGAGTTTGAGCCAGAATATTTTCTTCTATAGATAAAGATATTTGAAGTTCGATTTGGCTCGCTCTTAGTTGAAGAAATTTTAGGAACTGGCTATGCAAAGTTTGTTTTCAATAAGACGTGTCATCTGGGTTGCGAGGTTGTTGGATTCCTTGTTTTGTCAAACACGACTAAGAATCGCATCCATCTAATTTTTATGAATGAAAGCAAATCACCGTGTAGGGTTCTTTGGATTCCTTTTTTTTTTCGTGAATTACAGCTGGGCTTCTGTCCTGTGTTCATGAATGAAGACTAATCAGTGTGCGATATTTCCGCAAAAGATAAATTAGTTCCGCCTAGTAACAGAGTAGGCACTTTTATTTTGTTAACAGATTCATGGTCGGAAGATATGCAAATTAGTTAAAAAGTACATTGTAAATAGGTATCTAGAAGGATTGTAGAGGGTGGATAAATAACTGGAATGGTTAGTTGTCTTATTTGCAGTCTCTATGTTGGATTTTATCAAGTTGATACTGATAGAAGTCTTTATCTTGATACAGAGAAAATTCTTTTTATGGAAATGCTAGCATGAAAAAAAGTAAAATAAGTACGTATGACAACTTAGTAATTTTGAATTTGTTCTTTGTTTAACAGCAGTACAAGTAATTTCTACACTGGAATTGAATCCAACCAGTGTGTTGTTCGAGTGTTGGTTCACGATCACGTGACGAGTGGGTGTTGATCCTGGGTAAGCTGTTGCATTGTATTTGGGCGTGGTCTAAGATCTAAAATCTAATTGTGTGCATGGTGTACAATATTATGTTGTACTGTATTGATTTTATTGATTTAAAATGAAATCAGATTGAGATTGATATAGAGTACATTTCAAAAACTTTAAATGAATTCTTGAGCGGAAAAAGATTTGACTTATGAATGCTGTCCCTTCGATTGAGGTATTTTGAGATGTCCACTGTTTTATAGACAGTGGAGCGTGTAGTTAGTGAGGCGTTACAATTTTAGGGGATTTGTATGTCATTTTTTTGATTTAGAGGATAATGACGATGGTCTCTTTGTCTGCCATTCTTCAGGTTTGGTTAGTGTTACAAACATTCGAGGATAAGGGTGGTTAGGCAGGCTAACTGCGAGGGATTGAGCATTCATAACTTGAATTAGAATTTGATGCATTTAGTATAATTTTGGATTCAGAAATGCATTTCTACTTTTGTAATAATGCTGTTTTTATAGCATTATCCATAATATACACTTCAACAGTATCCTTATTTTGTAGGATATTTGCTAAAGTATAGACACTTAACTTTGTCAGAGTGTAATTGGCATTATCTTGTGTCTTTGTCATGTGCTTAGTAATTAAGAATAAGATCAATCATTATGTATTAATGTCATTATTTGATTGTATACTTATGATGGTCTTGCTTTATATCTTGCAGGGTTTGTTTTTTGTCTTTGTCTGATTTTCTGATGGATGAATAAAAGACAAGTACACTGTACACGAATCAGTTGCCCCTGTACTCCTTGGAGTGACCTAATCCGAACTACGACATTAATTGTTTTGTTTAACTGACTGTGAACAGAAACAAGTAAATTAGCATAGTCTAGATGTAAGTATTTGGTGAAATTTCCGACTGCCTGCCCATTTCATTTATGTCAAAAGAAGAACTTTTTGGAAGAGATGATTATGTAACATTTGCAATTTTGTTTATTTGATTTTGTACAGTTGTATATTACTGGTGGGGTGCTCGGGATATTCACTGAATGTCGTGAAAAGCGTTTGGTAAGTATGTCAATATACCGTATTTCATCCACTTTGACTTGATTTTAAACCAGACTGACATCAGCTCATAAACAAAACAAACAATAACCAACAACAACTGCTTCCCATTTTCTTTCTTTTTTCTTGTTTTACGCTTTCATTTCACTTCCTTTCTTCCTTTTCCTTTCTTGTCTCTTTTTTTTTTTTTTTTTTTGGGGGGGGGGGGCGAAATGATATCTTTGCCCCCCGAAATTTTCTGGGGGGGGGGGGGGAAATGCCCCTGCCCCCCCCCCCCCCCCCCAGGATCGACGCCTCTGGTCACAACAGAGACCATTTACCCCTCCATTTTCCAGTTTATCTTAACATGACAGGTGTAAATCATGAGAAAATAATAACAGTCAAACGGTCTTTTCAACCCTTATCCTGTTCATTTCTGAGGAAATATATGGGGTCAACAAGTTCGGCAGTCGATATTCGTTCCATTTGCTTGCGGATCATGTCTAGCTCAATATTTGTTCATTTAGACAATAAATACATGTAACTGAGCTGATCAAAACAAAACATAATGTCTGTCATCGCATTATAAGTGTGAAATATATGTACTCAATCTGTGATCTCTGCTTTGTTTTTGTTTTACTTTTTTCCCCTAATTTCTGTTTTGTTCTTGTTTGTACATTTTCCCGCAGGTAGTGCAGTGCTTCCAACTTCAAGTTGCTTATTATTGTGATTTAAAGCATTCCTGGCATAGCATGAAGAAATGTTTAGCCTCAGTATTGCGATAGATATTAATTTTGACACAGCAAAATATTCACAGACAAAACATACTATTCAGTCATGATTTAAAACTAGGTTTTGAGAAAGTGACTGTGTAACCGATTAGAAATGTGTGATGTTTGAGTTCGGACTTGTCCATTCAAACATGTATCTCATCCCCCAGTAAACAGGTAAAATGAAATGAGGTGGATATGGGTGATCCGCCAATTACTCGGGCGACATGAGTATTGCACTGAACTTTATTTCGTCACAATATATAGGCTTAGAGTCATGGCTGCATGAAGGTTAGGCCGAGGTGAAGGGTCAGGAGTAGGGATGGGAACAGTTTATTTGTCATACAATCATTTGAGTTGCTTCTGGAAGAGACATGCTACAAACATGTCCCTGCTGTATGCATGTAAATGTTGTGATGTATGGATATAATCTGAAAGAAATTCAGTGTATTTCCATGACGAATCAAGCTGACTGTATTTAAATCGATAGGTGGCAGCATTCATCTTGCTCAGCAGTTGTTCAATCATTTCGTCCACGGTTCTGGGAGCGATCCACGCCCTGGCGGGATTTCGAACCACTTCATCTGCGCTAATCTTCACTGCGGCTACTCGGCCGAAGAGGTAATCACATTCAAACAGGGTTGGCTTGGTCATGGTGAGCTTTGGAAGTTTTTGTTTTTGTTTTCTCAGCGGGGTCCCCTCCTAGTTTGGCTTGAGCAAACAATGAAATACAATTGGGCAACGTCAGCAGGGGCGGTGCTTCGGGGGGGGGGGGGGCAGGGGAACCTGCCGTCCCCTATGATTTTTCAAGTGGTCAAAAAAGAAAAAAAGAAAGGAACAGAAAAAGAAGGAGGAGAAGAAGAAGGTGAGGATGATGAAAAAAGATGAGTATGGGGATGAGGGGGCAGGGTCATATAAGTATATGAGCCCTAAATGTTCATTTAAAACTTAAATAGAATCATGTTCGTGATATTTGTTAAGATCGCGTGTTTCAAGATGTAAGCTGAGAAATATTTTCTCATTCTGTTAATGCTGCCAAATGGCTGAAGGTTACAGATAAGTCAGATATACTGTGAGAGAAATATAAATAAATAAATAAAAACGCGTGAACATGATGGAACATGTATGAATATTGAAAAAATAGGTTTAGGTCACTTACA
Source organism: Echinometra lucunter (assembly GCA_029962745.1). NCBI lineage: Eukaryota > Metazoa > Echinodermata > Echinoidea > Camarodonta > Echinometridae > Echinometra > Echinometra lucunter. Next base: position 27,365,243 of record CM057153.1, read on the forward strand.
GACAGAGAAAATTATCGTGAGCAGGATTTCAGTTTTTAACGAATAAGAGTGGGTCCAGGCTGTTTTGCCACGACTAGATTTTAGTTACATGACGTATTTCATTATTGTGTTAACTCTTTAATTACTGCGTTACATTTACACGAGACCAAATACAAGCAAAACCACAACCATACTTTGATATGAGAAAACTTTCTAAGTATCATTTAATAAATGCAATTTGTAATTTTCTTCACCTCTCCTGCCCCCCCCCCCCCCGACGCACCCACATCATTCCATCAGTCCTCTCGGCAGGTGATGGATGGCGTCCTGAATTTCATCGAAGCCGTTTTCGCCTTCGCCTCCCTGGTCGTTGGTATCCACGGCTTCTGCAAATGCATCCATCAAAAATGAGAACGGCATCATCTCGATTTAGTACTCCTCCGAAGGCAAAGTTTTACCAGGAGAGTCTCATATCTTTTCACTGAACAGCATGACTGTCATTGAGAGGACTGAACAGCGTTATTTTAACCCTGCATTATTTCAAACTTCTTGCGATCGTAAAATACTCCGGAAGACAGATTTTGAAGTTTTGTGCACACACTATATTCCTTTTATGATACATACTCATAAAAAGGCTTATATTCAGATGACTGGGAAGTTAATTGGCTTGAAGCTTGGTGAGCTCTTACGTCACTAACGGCACTGCTATGGCTGAAAAAAAAAACTATACCGAATAGCAAATGTTGCTCCTTACTTTTTAAAATGTAGGTAGCAATGTGTAATACACAAAGACACATGTGAAACTTTTCAGTTATATTAAAAAATAAAAACAAAAGCAAAACAAAAACACAGAACATGAAAATAAGAATTATGAAATCTTCCTCCAATTTCGTTGAAATGTTTCAGAAGGAGGAAAGTGATGAGGAAATGGAGTGTGAGTTGGTTTTTCGATATCCGACGAAACGTAGAATAGTAATCAAATACATTGTAACTATATTGATATCGGTTCTGCGAGTAATATTGCCGGTATCTTTCCGAAGCAATTTTGCTGATCGAGAAGGGACCATAGGAGGTCTTCATCACCCCTCTTTAATAGGGAGGGGAGGGGGGGGGAGCAATTCCTATCGCACTCATTTAAATGGTTTTTGCACTCGTTTCAAATCCTGACTTTGTTATGGCATGCATGGGGAGAATGGCGTTTGAACTAATGGCAAGCTTTCTTGTTAGATGGGATCGATGATTATGGATCTGCAGATTCATAAGCTCAAAAGATTCATAATTTCCAGTGTCTACATTTGAAAGTAACAAACAAACCCATAAACTTTGCCAAAATATTAGAGTTTGCCTCAATAAGAAACTCATAGTAAAAATAAACGATGTGTATGGTAATGCCTCTACATTGGTGCTTCAAAATGTTCATAATTCCTTTAATCTCTTACAGCAGCTGAGCATGAATATCCCGTTTTTATAAGTACCTGAATAAATATTCAATTTGCCTGTTCTATGTACATACATATTGTTGGATATTTAGGAGAGAAAAACAATTTTTCCTCCTTTGTTAACTAATGTTATTTTTACGTGCATTTATATCTGAACCATGCGCATACATATTGTTGAGTATTTGGGAGACAAAAAGAATTCTCCTCCTTTGTTCACTAATGTAATTTTTTTTAATGTGTATTTATATATGATCAATGCATGTAAACTCTATGTTATATTCCCACTGAATATTGAAATGAATTGAAATGAAATGAATTTAATGAAATGTATGGTTATTTAGTTAGTCTAATTATATAAAAATATGTAAACTTTCGCGAGAAACTGTTTTCGGGGTACTATCTACATCGCGGAGATAAACACACATTTTATCTTAGACGTCATTTCTTGTACTGCATGTTATTTCTTGTACTGCTACGATGATTTTATAATAAGAGCATATACAGTACTCAGTCTCATTTTTTTTAAAATCAATTTTATAGGTAACTTTAAAAAAGGAAGTATATAAAGACGATAATCGAGATACATTTATAATTTTCTATCAAGGGAAAAAGAATACATATATATTCATTTGTAGTGCTTTTTATTCATTTACGTATGATATGTAAATTTATGTACCTTATGTGTTTTAGAACGAGGAAATGAATTAAGAACCCACAAATAACAAGTTTAATGCTATATGGTTATATTATATTAAATTGTACATAGATGCATGTATGAGTATTACTCTTTCATTTTCATTCCTCTGCGCTGACCTATTAATTTCTGCATAATCGTCAACATATTATGACAATCATTTGGTAATATATAACGTGAACAGAACGAAACGTTTTCTGTCACGAACTGTATTTTAGTCGTTCACTGCTATAAATGTAATTAATTTGTAAATTAAAAAACTCAGAGAAAGGTTCTTAGCATCTTCCGTGTGCCCTTTTTTAATTGAAAAGATTTTATTCTGGTGACTAAAGAATTACAGGTCGAGGCGGGGACTTTATACAGTGTTTGCCACAATAAATGTAATCCATATGTGTTTTGATAATAGAAATGATGATAATAGTAATGATGATGATGATAATAATCATGAAAATATGATGATGACGATGACGATGATGGTGATGATGATGGTGATGATGATGATGATGATGATAATGATAATAATTATAATATTAACAATAATAACATAATAATTATAATGATGACGATGATAATGATTATGATATTAATAAAAACTACCATTTAGTACGCTCTGCATAATAACCTGTATCACGCAAAGGTCATATATAGCATACAATTGAATTTAATCGGCACAGGTGGATATACAGTTTGAAATAAATTTGGAAATAAAAAAAGGCTTTAGTTGACTATAGCTGAATTCAGTTACATGCATGAATTAAAGGACTCCTTCACTTTCCATTGATGCATTACCTGCATCAATTATGTCATGCATGACCGAGTTCATTCTTATTGTAGATGATAGGTACAAATTCCTTTGTTGTTGTTGTTGTTGTTGTTGTTGTTGTTGTTCTTTTTGTTGTTGTTGCAAGTTTTGGGAAATGGATGAAGTGAATGCTTTTCACTAATGTCACCTATAACGATCATGTATGTGCATTGGTGCTTAATATGACATGTTAAATAATTTTCCCAAGTGAGGATTTTTAAATTTATTTACGTATTCATTCATTCATTTATCTATATTTGTTCTGTTTTGTTTACATATGGTAGTCTCTTCAGTACAGCATAGTAACTGTTTCACAAGAGAGCCATGTACTACAGGATACAATCAAATACAATAGGAAAAAAAAACAAGGGCAAAATATTACAATAGATACCAAGGCTTGACAAAACGATATCTTATGCATGATAGAGACCCTGTCTACTATCTCAAGTCTTGCTTATACAATGTTTAGTGGTAACATGAAGGCTGAGATTGCCCATGTTCCTAAGTTTTCCAGAAAACAACAATTTAAAAAAAAAGTTCTAAAAATTCCTCCCCCCCCCCCCCCCCCCCGTATCCGGGCACCCTTATCTGGGTAGTGCCTGATCATGAAATTTCTGTACATTTTCACCACTAGCCGTGTACAAGAAAAATGTTGTGTAGTCCCATGTGCCTTAGGTTGAGTTTGATTTCTCATCACTGTGATGATATAAAAATCTCAGGTAAGGGTCTATACACTTATACTAATTTTTATTTACTTTCTTGTTAACCTTCCAAATCGCTTTGAAACAGCCCCTTATATATATTTATATATATATATATATATATATATATATATATATATATATATATATATATATTACAGAGTTTTTATATATATATATATATATATATATATATATATATATATATATATAAATTCTTCATCATTGTATAAATGTATACTCTGGGGAAGACCCGAGGCGGGCCGAGAATTCTGAAGAATACAAACTAATGTTGGATTCCAATACATGGCGTACTCTCTTTTTGAAGTTATTACTGTCTACATGGTTTGTTATCCAACACGTGGGAATTCTCAATATGTAAATATATATATATTTATATGCTGTCACAGCAAACCAGAACTCAAGTTTAACTTTAAGTCATCTTAATAACCTTTGAATGATTTCTTTTTCTGTATGACTTAATGGCTGTTTATACATGTACAATCATATTCAGTTGGATGTGTGCAGTGGTGTATGAAATTGCTCATTTTGCGGGATGTAAATGCATCATTTCGTAAACACGACGGAACAAAACAAAAAAACCACACACGACAAAAGAAAAACAAAAAACCCGGAAATGTTTCATTTACTGATCTCAAATGACATGGTATTTGCCACGAACAACAAACATTATTGAGGTTTTGCTATCTTTGTTAATTGTGGATTGTAACTGTAGGGTAGGATACACGTCCTTCCTGTCGACTAACAACAAAAATTAGGATAGGAAAACGAAAAGAGAAAAGGGGGAGGGGGAGACACAAGAGCAAATGACAAGAGTGGAAGATTAAATGGACATCTTTCAACCCCTTCCTTTCCCCTCCTCCCCTTCTTTCCCCCTCCCCCTCCTTTCCATTATTGATATTTCATTCACTGGCCAAGATCAAGACCTAACCCCCCCCCCCCCCGCCCCCCCCCCCCCCGCACGATGCAAGGGCTCTGTATAGTCTGGGATTCATCGTCGAAGATTCCCAGTTTCGAAACTGCGTCTTGTCTTCGTAATAATTCAGTGACGTTAAACGTTGGTAAATAGAGTAAATAATCGTGACTGACTGGTACGCGTATTTTCCCCCCATATTTTTCTAATAGAGATTTCATTCAAAAGTACATCTATACATATAAATCAGTGTAAACAAATCAATGTATATACAAGTCCTCATTTGTTTTCATAACATAATTTTGTAAAATAGTTATACTTCCTTGATTAATGAGCAAAGAAAGAAAATAGAAAGGAATGAAACCCCTCATACAAAAAAAAAAACTTCGCACAAATATCCAAAACCTAAACACACCCACACAATATTATTTCTTTTTCATAATTTGTTATTCTGATTTCATCACACAAATTTAACTTATTCGTCAAAATACAATTCTTTTCCAGTAAACTAAATACAAAAACAATTCTTTTCCAGTAAACTCAAATCATGAACATGGATTTGACTGAAGAACAAACAAAATGGTGTTAAGTCAGTTGTAACCTCCCCCTCCCCCCCCCCCCCCAAAAAAAAGTACGAAAATATAGACAAACAAACGCACTCACGCGCAACGCCCATACGCAGTAGAGTTACACAGTACGTATATTTGTAACGCACACATTTGCTCAATTGTAGTTGCACGATTGTGGTATATTTTGAAAGTAATTCACTGTATATGTATCTACATCATTCCTTTCTTACTATGTTGAATCTTATAGACCAACAGATAAGATTTTAAAATACCTGTATTTAGGATGTTAGGGGTTGATTCTCTTTGAATATAGGGTAGGTGCAGACAACCAATGACAGAATAAGGGGGAGGGGGAAAGGAGAGGAAGAGAACATGAGATTCAAGAGATAGGGGGGGGGGGGTAGAGAAAGAGAGGAGAGAGAGAGAGAGGGGGGAGGGGAGATGTAATACCATCACCGAAATGGAAGCAGAAACTGAGTGATATTGGAGAGCGTGTGAAGGGGTAAAAAAGAATCACATCAAATCACTTCATCAGTCGTATAGTATTGGAACGCTCCTTGAAGAGTTCATTCACTTCATGCTATAGCAACCAGTTATCAATTTCAAGATAAGGAAGGACGGAAGACTCAATAAATGGCATGTGTATCACAATGAGAATGCGAGCAAACGAGGCGTTTCCCCATTTCTTTGAATATACAAATGCGATACTAATTCCTAATGTCAAATCAATCTATTTTGCCAAAATGATATACCCTTCTGCTCTGCACATAACAGCTCTTCTGGTCAAACCAATATAATAGTTGCAAATGGCATTAATTCACCTCAAATGGGGCACAAAATGAATGAAAAGCATGAAGAAATAAAGCCCATGCAGACCAGTTTTTAACATTTGTAATTGCTTTTTCATTCAATAAATCTGTATTCGGGAAGCACTATTTTTTCCCTTTTTGATAACGAGCAACAGTGTTTTGTGGTTAAGTGTCAAGGCAATTTGCTTGTAGACGAGCATGACGAGCAAAGCACTTCAACAAAAAAACAAAATGAAAATAATAATAAAATAAAAAATCACAGCAACCACATTTTGTAATCTCTTTAGACTTTTTAGATTAACCTCATTTGTCTGCAAATATCACCGCCACAATATGACGTCAGGGTGAAATATGTAACTTTGTTTTACGAAGAATCACCAATCCGTACATTTTCGATGCTGCCACTCTGCGCTCTGCTGATTACTTCAAAGTACGCAATATTTTCACGTAAATTGATAACCAAAGGCAGAAGGAACATTTTTTGACAATTCAGGCAGGGAAAGGAACATTGTGTCGTAAATCCTTTTGTTGTTGTTGTTGTTGTCGGGTTGTAATAATACTTGATTGTTTTGTGTCGGTGCCGACAGTGCATATTGTTTGTGGTAGAACTGATTTTTCCCTCGATCTATGGTATCTATTTATATCAGTGAAATGGATATTCACGGTCCTGCATCGTTTCGTGTGGTTCATCAGTTCTTTTACCAACTGGTAGTTCTCCTCTTAGTCACAAGACCTTTGCTCATTGATGCACAATGCAGTAAGTTTATTTCTTTTCAACTGTTCAAATCTATAAAACTTCAGATTATTATCAATTACCTCCCAAAGCCAACGGAATAATGACTGTGTTGCAAATATGTTACATGTGGTTTCCAAAGTATAACAGATCTCAATCTGTTCATTCATTCATTTGCCTGTTTATGCATTCTGCTTTCTCCATTCAATGTGGTATCTTTAATAAATGTTACGATAGTGAAACATTATAGCGTAAACAAGGTTCTCTTAAGACAACTAGGAATTTAAAAAAGAGAAATATTAGAATTAGTACTACTTAAAAACTTAAAAACAGATTCACAGAGTTTCGGTCACCCATCACAATTCCCAGCTCCACCCGGTGAGGCCTGCTCCGCTCACTGTCAATTCGAGGGGCAAGCCCATTCATAACTCACAGGAGCCCTAGGATTTGAGGCCACTAGGCCTCACACAGGAAGCCTATGAGACCAAAGGGTGATTACAAAATAAGTGAATATATATATATATATATATATTTAGTTCATGATATATTGTTAATTTAATGTTGGTATATTATGCACCGACGTAAATCCGTTTCGAGGAGTGAGGAATGATCGACATTTGTTGCAAAAATTTCTAGCGGGAACTCACACATAAGTACACACACCCTCTCACCCATCGGCACACACAACACACACACACCACACACGTACTCTCCAATCCTATCTATGGTTATTGATAACCGCCGTTTATGACAGATTTATCAAAAAATTCAACAACTGATTAATTGAAATATCATTGCTTCTTTTCAAAGTGTGGGGGTATATTTGTACAAGCCTTCTCCTCCTCTCTTACAAGTGGGGGATATATTCCTCCACCCATCCCCTTCCGAGATTTTCGCCACTGATATCATGCAAACGATTATCTTATTACCATGTTTCCTATTCAAGAGGTCTGAGATTTGACAAATTTGAACGCTTTTTATATGAAACTGGAACTTTGGGATCTTCTTTCATGAATGGACGGTAATATCAATCACCGCACAGAAAGTGGTAATGAATGTTTTCCATATTTTTTTTCTTTTATCAAACAGCCAATCATTGTTTCCGACTTTTGCGGCATCTACTCACAATTAACACTATATCAGTCATCTGCAGTCAAAATGATTAAAAATGGAGTTCTGGGAAATGTAAAAATTATTTTGTAAGCTCACTGATTATTTTCTTTTCAGTTCGAAAAACCTCATGATAAAACCTTTTAAAAAATGCTTTCAAATGCCTTCATGTTAGAAATATGACCATAATGGGAAGAAGTGTAGGAGCCTTCACGTATGACCTGAGTAACAACAACTTACCTCACTCAAGTTTATTACATCATTGTGATACAATACAGCACAATTACTCAACGAGACAAAAAAATCAAAACAAAACAAAACAAAACAAAACAAAAACAGGTCGACAGTACAATTACCAAAATTATGGACCACCCTAGGGCAATTTTCTCTTCCTTTTTAGGAAGTAATTTATGGAATAAAATAACAACTGATATTAAATCAAGATCATCCATAAGCAGTCTTGGGAAATCATTAAAAGAATATCTTTTAAGTAAAGAAGTATAATGTTTTATTCTTTATATACATGTACATGTAACACCTTGCTATCTACTATGTGGTTGTAATTGTTATGTTTGTAATGGAATTAGTATCTTCTACCATGAAAATTTTGTAGAGGGGCCAGGTTCGACTAGCACTTGTGCTATTTTCTGGTCCCATTTGCCAGCTATTATCATTATGTTTCAATCCCGTAACAAAATTTACTGTATGACAAATCTTATACACATGATGTTATTGTTGGTGAATAAATCAAATCAAAATCAAATCAAACGGCTTGAGCAATTGACCGAACAATTGTGCTTACGGCCCATAATTCCTGTCTTATTGAAAGTCCGAATCAGTCGTAAACTTAGGTCTTCTGTCTCAATTGAAGAGTTGAGATCACTTTCAAGTCTCAACCGATTGGAACTTATCGGAACTTTATAAAACAGGCCCCAGCGATTCATACTGCTATTATGTATGTATATATATATATATGTATATGTATAGTGACAAAATGTAGGCCTACATCTGCCACCTATAGACCAATTTCACAACGCAAGAGGGCAGCAGACTGTTCGACACAGTTCAACATAGTGGGGTGGGCGCTCCAACTTTTATAGTACACAAGTCAATAGCGCGTCATGTACATTCGTTCGATTTTTTGTCCATTTTGACCAGTATATGCAGATATATTTTAATATTTGCAATGAGAAATTATCCGGGAAGTTCAGGTCGCCACAAGCATTAGAGAAAGTTTAAAAATTGGAAGCTAACTGAGTGCGAAATTCACCCGCTTTTGACTCATGAAGCCTGTTTGTGTGAGAAGCCGTACTCCCTACACAGGTTCCCGTAAGCAATGTGAAGGAATTCGTCGCCAGTGGGTAAAAACATCAACAGAAGGGACTTTGAAGTCAAGAAACGTTCTCATTATGTACTTTGGCGTAAAATTTAATGAGTGAGAACTTGACTTTGTAAACAGGGTAAGATTTAGGGCTCCCGTTTACTACGGCTTCTATGCTGCAATCGAACTTTTACTGTCAAAACTAAGTTGAAAAACCATCGAAATTACAAAAATACATCATACCTTCATCCGTCAGATATAACCATTGTCTTACCTCATCTACCCATGTTTTCAATGCTTTATTTTATTGATCTAGAATAAAGTAAATGGAACAATATCGGGGCATATCTCATATCTTACATTCATTTTGTACACAGAGCCAATCGCGGTCAGCGCGCTTGCCCACAGCAGCAATGGCGTCGCCGATAGAGGGCCAAATACATAAACCGGCCGTGAAATTGGTCTATAACACAGTCTGTGATATTCAAATGCATATAAATATACCGTCTATGAAGCATAGCGGATATGCTTCTTCAACAACATCCCTGCTGGTATAATGACTGAAATATTGTTTCCTCTCTTCAGTTTACTTTTAAGGAAGGAAGCTTTCTGCCTGATATTTGGAAGGCATCTAATTATTCATTTCATTATCGTTTTAATGGAGGTTATTTACCTTTTCAATTTTGTCAACACGATTTTGGCTGTCATCCGCATTAAGTACGAAAGTACGGCGTCCTCCCGACTGTAGAGAACGAAACCCTGTCAGAGCATGGTTGTGCCAGTAAGGCCTGGGGAGGGGGAGGGGGGGCATTTACAAATTAATGCAAAGAGAATGACATCAAATGAATTACATAGGGATGACAGAAGCATAATTATAATTAGCAACTGTCACTGCGATTTTAGGATTTTAGTAATGGGCAATCTTTTAAGAAGTAATGTATATTATACTGATAATAGTTTGATTTCCCAGAAAAACCGATAAAGGAGAATCGTTATGACAAGAAAATTCATAATTGATATATCACGAGCAAAAGCTCATGCATTTGGACGAAAACTATTATCAATATCCAGTCATTACAAGTATCGAGATCTATGCCTGTGCCCTTTGTCTTAACCTGGACTTTTTTTGTTTGTTTCCCTTTGTTTTTATATGAATAAAGGTGATACTGAAAAAAAAAAATCACTCGTTTCTGTAGTCCTACGCAATTGCTATGTGCGGAGTGCGGTACATGTCACTGCCTGCAAGTTTGATCATTACTAAACCCCTTTTTTCTCCCAGTAAACACCATTTCTTGAGTATTACTCACAATCGGAATTTGTAATGGCTTCCTCTCTGTTTCAGTCACGATGTCACCGTTGACCAGAACTCAATTTTTTTTTCATATTCAAATTTCATATTTCCTTTCTTCCATACAGTGGCCGGCGATAACACCGGACCTGACCTGACGTGTGTCAGCAGTATCGAGTTAACTCCAGCCTTACCCAATACCCTTTTTGGAGTGGCTGAGGCTCAATTCAACGCCACTGATCCAAGTGGGATAGGTAACACTACTACAACAGATCCACGTACTGGATTTCCTGTGGCAGGGGGATTCCGCTTCCCTCCCGGCAGCACCCCGCTGAACTTCACTGTGAGCGATACATGTGGTAATCCGTCAATGTGCACGATAAATATCATCAACACACGTAAGTTGAATGGAAATAGTATTAAAGTTAACGGTACTTAACAGTATGAGAAAGAAAAATGTATTTACAACACTCATTCGTTTTATTTTCTTTTGATGTTGTTTATTCAAATACATTTATTTCAAATTCCAGGAAAATACATGTACGAGGGCAAAATTTACAAAACTTGTAGTACTAAAATTGTATATGCAATTTAAAATTTGACATAAGTATACATACAAAGACATACTAAGGAATTTTCAGACTGATGCCAAAACAAAAAAAAAATCTAAATTTTTTATTGGATTTGATTTATTTTCTTCTGCATACAATGACATTTTGGTAACATAATATACAAAAAAGCTACTTTTGACAATAAATCACAAATATACAAGTATTTGTATACAATCATTTTTCTTTAAAAAATATAACTGAAAAATTGTCAAATTAATGTAAGTCATTAAACATAAATCATTAAACATAAAATCATTTGCCGAAGAAGGATTGTCATTACCGTATAAGCAATAAGCTTGAAAATATGGCAACCCCAAATAAATATTAAATAGATAAACATATCGAATCAGCAGAATGGATAAAAAAATAACTGAAATCCAAACTTGAAAGGATAGTGAAAATGATGATTATGATGTGGATGATGAGGAAGATGATGTTGATGATGATGATGATGATGATGATGAAATGATGATGATAAAATATGATGATGATAAGGATGACATTGGTAATGATTTGAATGGTATAAAGGATGGCGTCGTGAAAGACTGAAGAGTTGACACAGAAATTTTGCCTTGCATATTCTGATAGTAACATGGCCTTAACTTTAGCCTTAAATGATTAGAGGGAACAACTGGATTTAATTGTTCCTGAAAGAGGATTCCAAAGGTCTGGACCATGGTGTCTTATGGATCTGTGGGCAATTAGTATTTTTGGATTGACTAAATGAAGATTGGAAGAATTGCGAGTAGGGTAGGCGTGAACAGTTTTGTTTAAAGTGTAAACCTTTTGAAATGAAAGTGGGAGCATGTCATTTAGATACTTGAATATAAACAGTAAACTTTGTAGTGAATTAATGTCAAATACTGTTAGAGTTTTTAATTGGTAAAAATATTGGTCTGGTATGAGATCAATATTGTGAACCGGTACAAATGCGGAGGGCTTTCTTTTGCAATAAGTAAATGGAGTTGATTTTTGGTTTGTTGCTTAATTTCATATGAAATTAACAGACAGAAAGACATTATATTGCAAAAATCGTCAACAACAACAACAACAATCCCCCCCCAAAAAAAAAGTTTAGAAAACATAACAAAGCAAATTATTAATTAGTTAACAGAAACAGTTTAAGTTTGCGTATGTTAGCTAATTGGATTTGTTGTGCCTTTCTTCTGTTTTATATGCTGTTTTGCTGTCTTTGTTTTACTGTAACATTGAGTCATATATAGTTGTGAATTCAACGTTTGAGGAAGCTCAGAGTTTCAATTTTTGTCTCACCTTATTTCACTTCCTTTTTGTTTGTGCCTGCTTCAGTGTATATGGGCGCACGTATGTGTATGCCTGTTCAGGGGCCACGAATTAATGATAACAAAATGGGGGGGGGGGGGGGACCCCAAACCCTATGAATTGTAAAAACTTTATATTTAAAGTAGTTATAGGCTCGCAAAACCATAAAAGACCCCCCCCCCTCTTCCTCTCCACCCCCCCCCCCCCCAACCGTCACTATACCTCATTGTGGTCTTTATGCCCTTGCACTTTCAACAGTCACTGCATTACCAGTCAACAACTGTCCAGATTTCAGTAGAACAGCAGTCGCCGATACTGGTGCAGCAACGTTTTCCTTCACGCCAAACTATGGCCAAAGTAACGTGATAACCGAAGGCACGTACTTCTACCACGGGAGCGGTTCTCCTAACGTTGCCTTTGCGACGACGACCCCTCCGGGACTCCCTGGTCCCCCTTTCCAGCTCCCAGTGGGAACGAACGTTCTAACCACAACGATCAGTGATGCAGTGCTGAACTTCACTTGTTCGTCTACCATCGTGGTCCAAGGTAAGCATTTACAGAGTGCAGGTAAACACGATCGCAAAGACTTTTGAAAACAAACCTTTTACATGTTTTACCCCATTCGTGCACCAGATCGACTCCATGCAGAACTCGACACACCAAAAGCAAAAACAAAACAAATAAAGGAAACAAAACTTACTGAAAAATACCTTTAAAAAGTCAATCGTTTCGGAATCATTGTGGACTTTAAAATCAGTTTAAAGCTTGATATCGATTTGGCGATTCGACAGAGGTATAATCATAGGGTATAATACAGTTTCAGCACATTAATATGTGAGGATTTAGATGATTATGTTCAGTATTTCATTTAAACGCCTGGTATCGGAGATGTATTAAGGGGTGTTCATATATGAGGCGACATTGTGGCGCCACTTATGTTACTAAACGTGCATTAACGCGTCAACTCTCAAATAAAAGAGAACTCTTTCAAAACTTGCGCAGACAGTCTCATGACAACATATTTTGCGCTAACTTTTTAGGAATTTGATTAGGGTGCATTTTTTTGGCAGCCAGGCAGCAAAAACAAAAATGTGTCCTCCTGCCTCGGCGACATTTTTGGTCACCTCATATCCCATTGACTTTTACATCAACATCATATCTATATATATTGAGAATAATACCCACGTGTTGGATGATTAATAATATAGACAGTAATAACTTCAAAAAGAGTCGAAGATACACCATGTGTAAATCCAACATTAGCTTTTATTGTTCAGAATTTTCGGCCCACGTCGGGCCTTCCTCAGTGTATACAGTTTAATGACAAGATAAATGCAAACAAAATTTTCCTTACAGTAGCTCCTTAGCAACGCTCTGCGCAGACTGCGTACAGAGCGTTGTCAAGGAGCCAGATCTTATATAAGCGTTCAATTTAAGGACGTTCCACAGTTAAAATCAAATCCATGTCATTTTCTCCAAATTTTGCATAGAGTTACTTTGGTACCTATGTAGGCCAAAAATGCAAAAAATAATATAGGTTCATGTGCTTCTTTTTTTTCTACGGGACTTTGAAGTTGCCATAATTTGATGGCAGATAAAATGACGCAATCAAGAGATTTAGGCCTCTATTAGACCTCACGATTTCGACAAACGAGTATAAATCACTTTTACTCTGTAAAAACCCTATTAAACTTCATCAAATCTTCCAGATTTGCAGCGAAATGTATGACAAAGGTGGAAAAACTCTTTAAACTGGGCCATCTGTACTTCTCTTTAAACTAGCAGCGCCCTCATCTGGCGAAAATGATGCCAAAAAGGACAAAAAACATAATCTTAGAGGCTTGGAATCTAGACGAAAAATAAAAAGGACAGTTTAAGCTGCACTTTATTCAAAATCCATGTCATTTTCATGAAAATGTGCAAAGTTGTAGAGGAATGCCTACTGAAGGGGTAAACACATCAAAAAAGGGGGGTTCATGTGCTCGTTTTCAAGCTGTCGGAGCCCTAATGGCTGCGAATCGGCTTGAAAACCACAAAAAAGCGCCAGAAATACTGAGAATCTAATCCAAAATACGACCGATTCAATTCTATGGTCCCAAACATTCAAAACCCATGTCATATTCGTCTTTCTCTCTAGAATGGTAGAGGAAAGTATACTGAAGAGATTAAAACATTAAAAAAGTGGGGTCCATGTGCTTGTTTTTGAACTATCGTCCCCCTGATATTTGCGAATTGGCTTGAAAACCACAAAAACGCGCCAAAAACAGTCATGAAAAAGGCTGAGGATCTAATCCAAAATACGGATGATTCAAATTTATGGTCCCAAATATTCAAAACCCATGTCATATTCGTCTTTCTCTCTAGAATTGTAGAGGAAAGTATACTGAAGAGATTAAAACATTTAAAAAGTGGGTTCCATGTGCTTGTTTTTGAAATGTCGTCGCCCTAATATTTGCGAATTGGCTTGAAAACCACAAAAACGCGCCAAAAACATGCAAAAGGCTGAGAATCTACACTGAAAACGAAAGTTGGTCAAATGACTAAAAAGATTAGTTATTCACTATGTCTTATTTGACTAAGAAATAATTAGTCATTTGTTTTTAAACTGACTAATATTAATTAGTCAATCAAATTATGTCTTATTTGAGTAATCCTGGAAATAATTAGTATTGCATGAGAAAGAATTGGTCCGTAAATAGTCCTACACTGAAATCAGTTAGTCTTATTAGTCTTTCATTGGTCTTTTTACTAATCATTTGCTAGTCAATGATGACATGACATGACGTGGTGCTGAGGTAAGCTGTCAGTCATGGAAACTTATTTCACACATGCATATTCAAATTCTATATATACTTTTTAAAAAACAATGGCTGTTCTTGACACCCTGAATGCTTGTCATAGGCTTGACTGACATAGCAACAAGCACAGCTGAAGTGTACGCAAACTTGATTCCAAGTTATTTTTGTAGTTAATAGACCTGTTTACTAACATATTCAAATTTTATGCATACCTTTCAATCATTGGTTGTTGTTGATACCGGAAAGCTTGCCAAAGGCTTTCAAGACAGAGCAACAAGATTAGTAATGTTACCCAAGTAGTGTACTAGTGTTTGTTCATTACTAACAGGTTTAAGGAATATCTCCTTAGTCTATAGTGCAGACGTCCGGTCCAGGTTTTCCTAAGATGATATAAACACTTTTCATTGGACTTCTCAATTAAACACAGGGATAATGCCTGCAGAAATAGGTAAAAATATCCCCTTAGGTTTGCAGTATTCAGTTTTCTGAGAGTAGGAACTCGAAAAGAGGGGTTTTCCCACTAAAGAAAGTCTATAGTGCAGACGTCCGGTCCAGGTTTCCCTGAGATGATATAAACACTTTTCATTGGTCTTCTCAATTAAACACAGGAATAATGCCTGCAGAAATAGGAAAAATATCCCCTCAGGTTTGCAGTATTCAGTTTTCTGAGAGTAAGAACTCGAAAAGAGGGGTTTTTCCACTAAAGAAAGTCTATAGTGCAGACGTCCGGTCCAGGTTTTCCTGAGATGATATAAACACTTTTCATTGGACTTCTCAATTAAACACAGGAATAATGCCTGCAGAAATAGGTAAAATATCCCCTCAGGTATGCAGTATTCAGTTTCTGAGAGTAGGAACTCCAAAAGAGGGGTTTTCCCACTAAAGAAAGCACACGAATTGCGAATCGCGAGCAATATTCGCCGATTCACATTACATTTCATTACACAATGCTATTGCTATTTGAACATAATCACTGTGACAACCTAATTTGCCATTAGGCAACCTAACCAATTGTACTGGTTGCATGGCAGGCAACCAAGGAAAAAAAGTGAAGTGAGAGCCCTGTGAATCTTTACTAAAGCTTAGACAGGCTTTACAATCAATTGTAATTGTTACCATATATCATGACGAATGTAAATCTAGTCAATTTTGCAAACCAAAACCAGCGAGAGCTAGCTGCGGCGCTCCAGGCCGGCCAGCTCGGCAGGCTCGGTGTTGCATCTGCGCTGTGATGCACCGTGAACAATCAGCTGACGCGCACAGCTGATCCATCGATCAGCTGTGCGCGTGACGTTTTAACCTGCGCGGTAGGGATGCGCTGAAACATAACTGTGGAACGTCCTTAAGAGAAGAAATAATAATATACCAAAAGTGTAATCAATGATACGAATCACCAATGTATTTCAGTATCAATGTATGTGTCTGGCTGAGCTATCTACTATTTGGAGTATTTATTTTTCAGGTTTTTCTTCTTCTTCTTCCTTTTCTTCTTCCTTCTTCTTCTTCTCTCTCCCCCCCCCCCCCTCTCTCAGAAGTTCTTTCTTTTTAATCGTTTACTTTTACACTCTTCGCCTAGAATTTGGGAGTCTGATATTTTATATTTTATTTTTTATTTTATTTTTTTTTCAAACTCCGATTATACTGAAATACATTGGTGCTTCATATCATTGATTACACTTTTGGTATATTATTATTTCTTCTCTTAAATTGAACGCTTATATAAGATCTGGCTCCTTGGCAACGCTCTGTACGCAGTCCGCGCAGAGCGTTGCTAAGGAGCTACTATAAGGAAAATTTTGTTTGCATTTATCGTGTCATTAAACTGTATACACTGAGGAAGGCCCGAGGCGGGCCGAAAATTCTGAATAGTAAAAGCTAATGTTGGATTTACACATGGCGTATCTTCGACTCTTTTTGAAGTTATTACTGTCTACATTATATATATATATATATATATATATATATATATATATATATATATATATATATATATATATATATATATATATATATATATATATATATATATGAGGGTGTGTGTGTGTGATCCGAAAAGGGGGGTTTACGAAGAGGGCCGTTGCAAGACATAATATACCACAAATTAAGACCAAGCATTCGGGCACCTGCCCTTCATCAGGATCTTCCCGATTTCGGTATGAGTATTTGAATTTATTGTGTGTTTCTAGTGTGCTTTAGCTATAGTGAAGCTAAAGCTCAAGCACACTAGAAACACACTGTGTTAGGTGAGTTGCCACGGCCACCACATGTGTGGACTTTTCCACATTGGATTTTTAGCAGCTATTGAAACAAAATATGAATTCCGATTCAAGGTACGAAATAATGTCTTCAATAGACAAAAACCTGACCACATTATTTTCAATCTGCTGGCCGAGAGTTAAAAGATTTGGGATCTTCCAAATTAGTTGCTTAATTATCATTCTTTCTATTAGACTGGAGATTTCCCTGTGCTTTATAAAGCTGGTCCTCTTGATGAAAACAAAGTATAAGTGATTTCCTTAATCATGTTAATCATTTAACTCAATTTATGACAAATTTATTTGTCATAACAGTTTAACATTTCCTTTCTTGCCATTTTGATAGATCTATATTTCTTAGCATGAAATTTAGTTACATGTATGTCATTTTTTAGTACTAAATGTCGTTTTGCCATCAGACCGTTAAATGAATCATTGAGGAAAAATTACTGAGGCTACACCAAATGATTTTATGCAGAAAATTAAACTTGAAGCTCGATTATGAAGTCCATATTTCATTTCATTTCATGTCATTTCGTTCCGTTTCGTTTCGTTTATTTCCATTTCTAACATATATAAACAGAATAACCTACATAGGATGCATTGTACAGAGTAAAACAATGAAACTTGACAATGGAATCGTAAACATTGTAAATGTAAATAGTTCACAGTGAACAACAAGCCAAAGAAAAAGGTTGGTAATGGAGGGGACTGCTGAAAAGCTGTGCTTGTAGATTGCAGCCCCCCAGAGTTGTAAAAATAGTGCATCAATAAAAGAAAAAAGGACTACGCTAGATACAAACACCGGATAGACATCACATATGTCAGGATCAAACCTGGGTTTTTGTTTACCTAAAGATTGGGTCACCAATCACCCCAAATCACATAAACAACCTCACATACCCCAAGCATCCTTTTTTAAAGTGAAGAGAGCTGTGATGTAGTCAAAGTACACATAAGTAAATGCACTGCACAACAATCATTCCGGTTTAAAGTTGTTTATTACAACTATATCATTTCGTTTCCAAATCAGATTTTGTTTTCCAATGAAAATTTCAACAATCAATTTAACATTATATCACATATAGAAGACATTGACTTTCAAATGATAAAAAACATAGCTTTGATTTTATCGGTCGAGAATTTCAGTTTTGGAATGGGAAAAAAAATCAATATGGGATGGGAGAAATAATACTTTGTCCGGACAATAATAGAGGGTCTATTAAATAAGAGGACTTCCCTGAATAATCATGGATGCAGTCCAAATGATGTCGTTGAAAATGGCGACAAGTTAACTGAAACAGCGGATATCCGATGACCTTGAAGACCGATGATGTAGAATGACAAATATCGACGAATGCGGAAGATCTACGAGGACTGTCGAAAAATGGCGTCACCGAAGATTAGCTGCTTTCGACCTGACGCATGACGTCGAGAAGAACTCAAGAAGAACTCAAGAAGAACTCAAGGTTGAAAACTCAGGATAAATCGTGGCTCAGGGCTGACAATAACTGAAGGCTTCTAACGTAGCCCCAGAATAGAATGGCTGACCATGGGTAACAGCTCCCTGACCAAAGGACCCTTGAAAATTGAATACATTCCCATTATCCAAAATGGCAAATCCTAACTTTCAACATTTCAAATATTACTTTTATTAATCATATGATCAATACATGTCTTTCTTATTATTTAATAAGCATCGACAAAATATCAAGATAGTATTAATTCATCAGTAAAACCAATCAATCCTAAAAAGTTGACATAAATTCACTTAATCTGAAAAATACTGAAATACAACCATTTCATCACTGCAATATAATGGTGATAATTTAAAGCCGCAAATTATTAAAAACTTACAGTGTAATATTATGCCAAAGTTATTGACAGAAAACAGGCATCTGTTTGATAGAATTATTACAAGAAGATCTGGATCAAAATTACAGAGCAAAATAACCTTTTAGACTGAAGAATTTAATATTTCTTTATTATTATTATTATTATTTTAGCTGAAATTTACTGATAAAAATATCAAATAGACTCACCACCATTGTGGGTAGGAAAACTCCAAACTTAACAAAAACTGAGGGTCATTTCTTCCTTGCTCCTCAGGATACAACCTCTCTCAACGAGTAACAAAATGAAAGTGATCCTACTCTCTGTGCAGAGCAGTTAGCTGCACTGTACAATCAATAGACCTTGGGCGGGTCTTGGAATGTCAAGTGTTTATTCCACCTGTTACTAGAACCTGGAACCTACAACAAAAGGACCTGCAAGAGCTGAATACATTATAGCCCTTCCTAGTTAAAGTAACTAAATACATAGGATTTCATTATACAACTCAATTAGCAATACTGCCATCACAAGGCCAAAATGAGTAATTTATTATTACTTTGTACATTTTATTTTTCTATGTAAAATAATCAAATTTTAGAATTTAGCTTTAGTGCTAAAAAAAAATGACTTGCTTGTGACAAACTTCCCCTTCCTTTAAGACGAAAGCTATAATTAAAAAATTTAAGGACATCTGCTTAGATAATCTGCACCTACGTTCTCTGTTCCCTTTATTACTTGAACGCTGTAGTCATATGCTTGCAAAGCCAGCGCCCAACGCAGAACTCTTGGATTCTTTAGTTGCGCTTTTGATAGATAAGCCAGAGGGTAATGATCAGTTTGGTATTTGAATTTCTTGCCGTACAAGTAGTAGGAAAACTTCTTAACTGCCCATGCCAAAGCTAAGCATTCGCGCTCAACCACGGAATATCTCTGTTCGCGATCTAGCATCTTGTTCTTGCATTAGGACGGCTCCTATACCAGTGTCTGATGCATCCGTTCTGACTACATACTCTTTGTTACCATCGGGTAGTTGTAAGATCGGATACTTACACAATCTTTCCTGCAGCGTGCGGAAAGCATGTTCATGTATTTCCTCCCATCTTACCTTCTCAGGTTTTCTTTTCTTCGTCAGATCAGTCAGAGGGGCGGCTAGTACAGACATGTTAGGAATGAATTTCCTATAATATCCTACCAAGCCTAAGAACGATCTCACCTCTTTCTTCGTTGTCGGTCTCGACATCGACATGACCTTATCAAGCTTCTCTGGTGTCGGTTTTACTACACCTCTCTCTACAATGTGACCTAGAAACTCTACAGATCGACAACCAAGTCGACACTTACTCGGGCGTGCGGTCAGATGAGCTTCTCGTAATCGTTGGAAGACCCGTCGAAGATCGTCCACATGCTCTTCCCAAGTTTGGCTATACACCAATATATCATCGATGTAGTGGATGACATGTGGTAAACCTGTTAGCAATTTCCTCATCATTCGTGTAAATACTGCAGGAGCATTTACCATGCCAAAAGGTAACACTCTAAATTGATACTGACCTTCTGGTGTGACAAAAGCAGTCTTCTCACGATCCGTCTCCTTTACTGGAATTTGCCAGTATCCCTTAGACAAATCTATTTTGGAAAAGTACCTGGCTTCTCCGATGTCAGACATAATCTGTTCAATGTTGGGTATTGGTTCATTATCGATAACGGTCACAGTGTTTAGTTTGCGATAATCTACACAAAATCTTACCTTGCCATCTTTCTTTGGAACAAGAACCACTGGTGATGCGTAAGGTGATGTAGAAGGCTCTATTACTTTCATCTCCAGCATCTTGTTCACTTCCTCTCTTATGGTCTCCTTCATACTCTGTGGAACAGGATATGGTCTAGAACGAATTGGTTCATTAGTTTTTACCTGAACATTGTGTTGGGCAATGTTAGTATGGCCCGGCACATCGGTCAGTACATCAGCAAAATCACTGACCAAACCTACCAGCTCTTCTCGTTCCACAGCATCGATTTCATCACTAATGTGTATATCATCAATACCTTCAGTTTGAGTTACTGATGGACACTCGATAGACACTGATTCATCATCACTTACTTGTTCCGATACTATACTGACTGAGTTAGCCTCCGTCAGTATTGACTCCCCACTGTCTCTCTCTACATATCTCTTTAGCAAGTTTGCATGATACGTTTTCTCCTTACCTCGTACCTGAAGTTTGTAGTTGTGTTGAGCTACACGTCCAAGTACTTCAAATGGTCCCTGCCATTGCATTTGAAGTTTGTTTGAGCTAGTGGGTAACAACAGTAATACTTTGTCACCCTTCTCAAACCTCCTATCCCTAGCTTTAACATCAAAGTGCTTCTTGTACCTTAGAGATGATTTCTCAAGTACATTCCTAGCTACCTCACAAGTAGATTCCAATCTGTCCTTAAGATCTAAGACATATTGGTAAGTGGTCTTTACCTCTTCTTCAGGAATGTCCTCCGTCCATAATTCCCTAAGTATTGTCATAGGCCCTCTCACTACTCTACCGTACATTAGCTCAAATGGTGAGTGACCAGTACTCTCATGTGGTACTTCCCGATATGAAAATAGCAACGCGGGTAGATATCGATCCCAGTCTTTGGGTCTCTCTTGGCACATGCGCCGGAGCATTTGTTTGAGCGTCCCATTGAAACGCTCGCATGCGCCGTTCGCCATAGGATGATAAGGCGTGGTATAAAATTGTCTAATTCCTACCAAGCGCGCTGCTTCGTTCATGACGCCTGCAGTGAATTGAGTGCCATTGTCTGAAAGCATCTCATTCGGAAAGCCAAGTCTCGAAAATACTTCCATCAACCCTTCTGCTACGCGCTCTGCTTCTATCGAAGGAAGTGCAATCGCTTCAGCATAGCGAGTAGCCAGATCTACAAGTGTTAAGATGTAGCGATTTCCCTTATCAGTAATTGGTTGAATCGGACCAATTAAGTCAACCGCTACGCGACGAAAGCATGTGTCAATCAGTTTAGGGGTTACTAGCGGAACCTTACCTATTCGTCCCTTCGGTGTTGTGCGTTGACATGAATCACACGATGCACAATACCTCTTCACATCAGACTGAATACCTGGCCAATAAAATTGAAACATTACCCTGTCCAAAGTCTTCTTGATCTGTAAATGTCCAGCTAAAGGCATATCATGTGCAAGATGTAGAACAGAGTTACGAAGTGGCTTAGGTACTACTAATTGCTTGAACTCCTTACCATTTTCCACATGTGGTGACCTGTAACATCGATATAAGAGTGAGTTATCATAGAAGTAAGACACTTCTCCCCCACTACCTACAGACTTACTTGTCCCACTATCTGCTAGTTTCTTTACCTTATCCAGAGTCGTATCCTGTTGCTGTTCCCTCAGCATCTCGTCTCTGGTTGCCGAGATCTCGATACCACCTGGTGTCTTCAGCTTCCTCCAAGGCTGCTCCTTCTTCTTCTTCATCCCTCTAGTTTCTACACTAGCCCCTATTACCTCTTCGTGACCTCCATCCTCCAGGATGCCTTCATCTGCTCCTGTCTGCGTCTCTGCGTCGACACTATCTCCGAACTTCGGCCTCTTTGCCCCTTTAACATTTCCTATTATCAAATCATAAAGAGGGTTATCCATACAAAATGCCTTCACTTTCCCTGACAAGTATGGTGTACTCACATCTATAAATGCAGTAGGAATCCTCCGAATGCTATGATCCATGAGCAAACACACCTGATACTCACCAGTCATCTGCGATTTTGGTACAAGATCAGTGCGTACTTTTACAGCATTACATCCTGTATCTCTTAAGACACTTATAGTCTTACCATTAACCTCACCATCGCATGTTGGCATATCTGATCCTAACTCATTATATGAACTATTCAACACAAATACCTCGTGCCCACACATGAGTTTCACAGTCTGAATTGCTTCTGCTTTATCAGCATTCAATTCATGATGTTCAGACTCGGTACAAACACCTGCTACACAACTTCCACCCATTTGTTTACCCTTCCTGAAGGAGATGGTTTGGGGTAACTCTTCGTGGAATTAGAAGCATCCTTTCTTGTTGGACACCTCGGTGAAATATGTCCTAACTTACCACATGTATGGCACTTAACGTCTGTGCTCCTATCTTTAGGCCTGCATTTCTGATCTTTAATGCCGCGCACTTCAAAATATCGCTCAGCATGTTTGACCAACTCCTGCACATCGTGTGGGGTGTGATCACGGACAAATATCACTAACTCACGCGAGCAGCAAGCCAGCAATTGTTCTTGTATGCATAAATCCAAAAGCGCGTCAAAAGAACGATTACATTCTGAAAGCTCAGCCCATCGGTTAGCATAATGTGTTATGCGAGCTGCGAACTGAGAAAAGGACTCGCCATCTTTTTGCTTTGCTTCACGAAAGCGTTTTCGAAAGCCTTCTGCGGTTAAAGTAAAATGCTGCAACAAAGCATGTTTAAGCGCGTCATAATCCTCTGCTTCATTGCAAGGCAAACGGGTATAACACTCTAAGGCAGTACCAGTCAGAAGATTTCCTAAAGCAGGGGCCCAAACTCCCTTTGGCCATTTACTAAGTGCCGCGTGTCTCTCAAAACGCGCGATATATGCATCCAAATCATCAGAGTTCGCGTCAAACGCTTGCATGCGAGGTAACGCGCTCTGAAAACCTTGTGCTTCGTAACTTTCCTTCCTACACTCAGCAAGTTTGAGATCTAACTGTTTCTGTTTAGTTATCTCCTCAGCAAGTCTTTGCTCTTCTTCCCTAACTTTCTGCTGTTCTTCCCTAACTTTTTGCTGTTCTTCCCTAGCTTTTTGGCGCTCATCCCTAGCTGCAACGGCTTCTAACCTATCAAGTTCCTTATCCCGTTCCTCACGAGCAAAAGTGAGCAACTTCTCACCCTGCAATCCAAATTCCTTTCCTAACTCAATAAACTTTGACAGATCCATGTTAAGAAAAGTGTAAACAGGATAAACTGATGCCAAAACCTAGCAAGAACTTACTGTCAGAAGCAACAATACAAGTTTAATTCAATACTTGAACAATTTGACAATTTCACTCAGTACATACTTCTGTGTAAAATGACCAATCAATTTCTACTCTTCACTGCGAGAGGTATCTCGATTTTGAGCTCCCGGACAAGCCCCCAAATGTCAGGATCAAACCTGGGTTTTTGTTTACCTAAAGATTGGGTCACCAATCACCCCAAATCACATAAACAACCTCACATACCCCAAGCATCCTTTTTTAAAGTGAAGAGAGCTGTGATGTAGTCAAAGTACACATAAGTAAATGCACTGCACAACAATCATTCCGGTTTAAAGTTGTTTATTACAACTATATCATTTCGTTTCCAAATCAGATTTTGTTTTCCAATGAAAATTTCAACAATCAATTTAACATTATATCACATATAGAAGACATTGACTTTCAAATGATAAAAAACATAGCTTTGATTTTATCGGTCGAGAATTTCAGTTTTGGAATGGGAAAAAAATCAATATGGGATGGGAGAAATAATACTTTGTCCGGACAATAATAGAGGGTCTATTAAATAAGAGGACTTCCCTGAATAATCATGGATGCAGTCCAAATGATGTCGTTGAAAATGGCGACAAGTTAACTGAAACAGCGGATATCCGATGACCTTGAAGACCGATGATGTAGAATGACAAATATCGACGAATGCGGAAGATCTACGAGGACTGTCGAAAAATGGCGTCACCGAAGATTAGCTGCTTTCGACCTGACGCATGACGTCGAGAAGAACTCAAGAAGAACTCAAGAAGAACTCAAGGTTGAAAACTCAGGATAAATCGTGGCTCAGGGCTGACAATAACTGAAGGCTTCTAACGTAGCCCCAGAATAGAATGGCTGACCATGGGTAACAGCTCCCTGACCAAAGGACCCTTGAAAATTGAATACATTCCCATTATCCAAAATGGCAAATCCTAACTTTCAACATTTCAAATATTACTTTTATTAATCATATGATCAATACATGTCTTTCTTATTATTTAATAAGCATCGACAAAATATCAAGATAGTATTAATTCATCAGTAAAACCAATCAATCCTAAAAAGTTGACATAAATTCACTTCTGAAAAATACTGAAATACAACCATTTCATCACTGCAATATAATGGTGATAATTTAAAGCCGCAAATTATTAAAAACTCACAGTGTAATATTATGCCAAAGTTATTGACTGAAAACAGGCATCTGTTTGATAGAATTATTACAAGAAGATCTGGATCAAAATTACAGAGCAAAATAACCTTTTAGACTGAAGAATTTAATATTTCTTTATTATTATTATTATTATTTTAGCTGAAATTTACTGATAAAAATATCAAATAGACTCACCACCATTGTGGGTAGGAAAACTCCAAACTTAACAAAAACTGAGGGTCATTTCTTCCTTGCTCCTCAGGATACAACCTCTCTCAACGAGTAACAAAATGAAAGTGATCCTACTCTCTGTGCAGAGCAATTAGCTGCACTGTACAATCAATAGATCTTGGGCGGGTCTTGGAATGTCAAGTGTTTATTCCACCTGTTACTAGAACCTGGAACCTACAACAAAAGGACCTGCAAGAGCTGAATACATTATAGCCCTTCCTAGTTAAAGTAACTAAATACATAGGATTTCATTATACAACTCAATTAGCAATACTGCCATCACAAGGCCAAAATGAGTAATTTATTATTACTTTGTACATTTTATTTTTCTATGTAAAATAATCAAATTTTAGAATTTAGCTTTAGTGCTAAAAAAAAAATGACTTGCTTGTGACAACATAAAAGAAGTGAAAGGGAAGGGAAGGAAAGGAGAGGAGAAACGAGAGAAAGAGAGAGAGTGGAGGAATCTTGCCCAACAACACACACAACATACACGGACCGACCGGGAAACGAATATCGTATAAAATGAATGAAAATATAATCGAGTAGCTTATAGGCTATGTTAAAAGTAAAATAAATTGAATGAGGAATGATGAGTCTAAAGGGCTGGTGTATGGTGGCCCTGAAGTATGCTTGACAACAGGTCATTTGCAACGTGAATTTCGCGTCCCGGGTCCTGAACTTCGCCCCACGGGTCATGAATTTCGCATCCCAGGTCATGAATTTCGCATCCCGGGTCCTGAACTTCGCGTCACGGGTCATGAATTTCGCGTCACGGGCCCCGAATTTCGCGACTTGGGCGCGAAAGTTGGCCGCGAAATTCACGTCGCACATGACCTGTTGTCGAGCGTACTTCAGGGCCACCATACTGCTGCATGGTAATTACGAAGAAGGGATTTTTCTTTTTAATTTTTACTTCAACCTTCATTCTTTAGACACTGAAATGCCCACCATCACGTGCCCTTCTGACATCAACTCCGATACCCTCACCGTGTCCTTCAGCGTTGATGTCATGGACAATGCCGATCCTTCACCAGTAGTGACCTATGATCCTCTGGGTCCAGGAGATGTCTTTCCACTGGGTGCAACTACAGTCACTGTAACAGCTACGGACAATTCCTCGAACACACAGTCATGCACGTTTACCGTTACTGTGTCCAGTGAGTGATTTGAATCTACCAAAGTTTTTTGAGCATTTTCCTTTAACCTACATTCATATCAAGAAAAACCTAGTAAACCCTCTCGAAAACCGGGCAGTGCCTTGTTCTTTTAAAAAATAAAATCGGTTTCATTCTTTTTTGTTTTGTTTTGTTTTGTTTTTTTCACTCGAAGATTTTCTTTCACCAGTTAAGAAACCGTAATGCTGTGAAAAATAGGCATATACTGCAAGTAGCTAATTGATATTATTTATCACCCTTCATTGCTTTCCTATTGTGCATCATGGAATTGGATATTGGATGTATTCTGAATACTTTATTTTTCTGACTATGCATGGAAGAGAGAAAAGCTCTTTTCGGCCTGCTAACTAAAATTTTTAAATCAAACATTATGCATGTCCATGTGGTCTTTATCAGAACACAAATATTTATTGCTGAAACTTTTTGATAACTTTTTTCATGTACATGATGTACAACGCTTCGACATCATCTGCCTATCATTTTGTACTTTCTTTTATCTTATAATCTTTAACCGACTTTTACAGACCTAATGCACTTTTTATAATAAAAAAAAGTATTGATTTTCGTAGCCTGATTGTAGAGATAGCATAGTATTATGCCTAACATTGGTGATGATACTACCCAATTGGAAAAAAAAAACCTAAACTTCTCTCTCTCTCTCTCTCTCTCTCTCTTACGTAGAAACACAAAATCTCTTCCATTTTCCTTACCAAAAATTTTCTCAAATCTTCTGAAAGAAATATTCACTAATTTACTAATAAACATCTCGTTTGAACTGAAACCGTTGCAACTGTTTGGAAATTATGAAGTTGTCACGTGCAAGGTGTACGTCGCGTTTGTGTCGAATATATACCTGACACAGGTAAACCATTATTTTTTAATCAAAACTTTGTGAACTGTAATTGTGAATAATATCCGTGTATTCATTTTATCGGTTTTTTTTGGTTGTTGTTTTAGTTACGTGATGCAGCTGGAAATTCTACAAATTACCAGCATACTTTATGCACATAACCCCTAGATTTACCATGGACACGTCAACTTTGGGGTCATGCTGCTAATTATGATCGTTATAAATCTCCGCATTAATTTTCAATTATCGTTTTCGTTGTAGTTACTCTATGCGTTTGAAAATTATACAATCTGCAAGAAAACAAGACGCGGAATTGAAGTCGGTCCCAACCTGCCTAGGGTCTTTCTTGGCGAACTCACCCCTGCATAATTATCTACGTTACCATGGTTACTTCAGTCCAAGCAACGATCACGCAATATCGTCGTCTGCCCCTGCCCCAGTGACTACTCTGGTCATCACTCTTTCTCTTCATAATATTCAAAGGAGCGTAGAGTTTCATCAATTTATCTTGGAATTTTTTTATTAATTTAGCAGTCATCAGAAGGCAGGAATGGATAAAAATTTGTCCCAATGTCGCTGGACTTTTTTATATTGGCCCTGAAATGTGCCCAGATTATATCTTCAAAAAAAGAATCACACCTCAGAAGAGCGTGGATGAGCGCCCCCCCCCCCCCCCCCGAAATGCCTAACGGCTCTGCAATAGTTTAATTACTTTTTTTTTCAATTCTATGCTTTCCTCCAGGTTTTGTCTTTATTGATATTAATTCATATTTACATCCATGGCATCGCATGTACACATACATCATATAAAGTGCATGTTGCTTACATGTATCCAGCTTAATAATAATAATGACTTATGTTATGTTATATTTTACTGTATTAACAGTAAGTTATTCATCGTCTCGTTTGGAAATAAGAAAGAAAGAAAATGTTTAGTCAATAGAATAATTTTGTTTATTTACATTAGCGTGGATGAGTGTGTAGATATCATAGTTTTTTCATGCATCATTTTCAAATTATTTCACAGTTCCAATTATTATAGACTATATGAAACGTTTTCTTATATTAATGTTTTAGCCAACATAACTTTGCTTTACTTAGAAACGCATAGTCTCATTATGTTATATAATATACATATATAATTTTGAGAAAATCAATAATTCAGGGTTTTAGTAACCTGACATACTATTTTGATAGTATCATGGAATGTCCAAAATTCGTCTCCATTAATCTTTTAAGAAGGAATTTGTACATTTGGTCTAGGATTCGTACTTATAGAAAAAATATATCAAGATAAAAGTACAGAAATTCGAATTCCAATTTTGGAAAAGAGAAATGTTAGACATGTGGAATAAGCTAACAGATACATTCATTAATATAGCAAAATGTTTAACTTTGCAAATACGCTTCTTATATTATTTCTACCAAAGCTGTATACTCCTTAACTTTTTCTGATAGAGACAACTCTATGATTTTTTAGCTTAGAAATCATAATATGAAAGTCGTAGACAAAGTTGTTTTGGTAAGACGAGAATACAGCACGCCCCCCCCCCCCCCCCCCAAAAAAAAGTTTACAGTAGTTGCAGTTGGAAAAAAATTCTAGGTATCTAGACATTTTTAGATATCAGGAAAGTTTCATACCTCTGGTTAGTCCAGGATCTCTTCTATCATTAATGACTTCCCAAACTATTTTGAGATCAGGGCACCGTTTCATGAAAGTTGTCAGCACTGACAAGTTGTCATCACTGACAGCTACCATAGCAACAGTCAATGATCAGTGCTTCTCAGCCAATCATAACCAAGGATTTTACTGAAATTGTCAGGGACTGACAACTTGTCAGCACTGACAACTTCATGAAACGGTGCATTGAACTGTTTTAAAAATCTGACATTTTTAGTAAAAGTTACAGGTTCCAAGTTCAGACGTGATAACAATCGGTATTTGTTCTGGTTCGTTATCAGCGAGTTTGGTAATGGTGTAAAGGCTTAGAAATGTTCTTTTTTTCTGATGTGTGCGTGATGATTTATGAAGGAAAGTTCTTTGTTGTGTGCATGATCTGACATATTTCATTAACAAGCCATTTTTTGTTTTGTTTTAAGAGATATTTTATTTCCTTCCTCTCATACAGAAATACATAAAATTAAGACATATTCATGAACAGTTAATCATATAAATTTAGATTCATCAATTGATAAAAACCCAAGTTAATTACATCAACTCAAAGATCATAGAGAAATCTCAAATTATACATGATTATAAAATATCATTTTTTCTCCAAATAAAACAACTTAAAACAAAAAAAAAAGAGAGAGAGAGGAAGGTACATAAGATTATAATACTTAACCACGTCATCACACAAACTTCCCCCTCCTCCCACCCTACAACCCTTTTCTTCTCCCTTCCACCCCGCATAACCGCCCACACGCATACGCACACACACACACACACACACACACCCTCACACACAACAACCCCCTCACACATGCACCTGCACCCTCTCACAAAACACACCCTAACACACACACCGCTCCAGTTACACCCAAACAACATGTACTTTCCGGGTTTACCTTTGACTTCCTACACTGTTCTATCTGTTAGTTCATCCCACTTCTGCAAATATACATATATTCTGCAGCTGCTTAATGAAGTAATGATAAACTTTTCTTGATTTCAAACAAGATAATAATTCAATATTATCTGAAAATTTTAAAGGAATATCATATTTAGAAGTATCAATATGCATAAAATTTCACCCCTTGTATTCATCTGGAATTACTGAACCTATGTCATGTACTTTTAACAAACTGTTACCTTTAATTCCCATATTCCAAAAATGCGCGTATGGTTTCATAATTATATTTTCTATAACATCCCTGACCATACATATCCCTTTTCATAAACCGTTTTACTTCTTATACACACATCTGTATTATTAAATATGACAGGGTTATATGATATGTATAAGCCCCTCAAAAAAATCTGCAAGTCAAGTTAGAGGCAGTACAGGACACACCAACGGAGCTTGTGACACCACTGACGTTCTGTTCGATCCTCTCTCCATGTCATCTTCTTCCTCGTCGAAGAACTACGAATACGAAACCACCAACGCGGACTTCATGCCCGCCAACCCCAGGAACGGGGGGGGGGGGGGTACTGAAATGGCGGGAGGAAAGCTGGAGGGGTGAAAGGAGGAGGAGGAGGGGCGGGGCGATACTTCCGGAGAGGCCTCTTCACAAACGTCCCGATGAGGCGGGAGGAGGAGGATGAGAGTCATTACTTGCCGGAGTACAACTCGGGTATCATCAGGATACTCTCCTTGATGCAGATCATCATGGGCGTGGTCATCATACTCATTGGTATCTTCGCTTACGTCGCCAAGGAAACCGTTGGGCCGCTGATACCAGCCATGGATATCGGATGTGATTTGTGGTAAGATTTGTACTGAAATTCATGAACTATTTATGTATAAAATTACATCTGGTTTCATTTTAAAGCGTCTGAATACTTCGAATTCACAGTCCACTCTCATAATATTACATGTCAAAACTTTTGGATAGCATTAAATTGGTTTTGTTTACATGTCTGATACATTAGAATATACGGACAGTGGTGAAAATGATCAACTGAAAATGAACGAGATATTTGAATTCGTCACTGGAGACGAATATGGTGGTCTGTCAATACGTTCTAGTATGAGAATGTCTTTTCGGAGGACACGGACACGGACACATGAAAAAAAAAAAAAAACCTACACCAATTATAGAAGGTGGGACTGCCCTGTAAAAAGCTGTTTAGATTTTTTTCGAAAGCTATTATCGACCCGAAGACGTCATTTGACGCCCTTGCGCCTGTGTAACTTTTTGTGCAGAATTCTTTGCTCTATCAGATGAGGCCATTTTCAGCTCTGTAGCCCTTTCCAAACTGGAGATTGAGTGAAATTTAGGTATGGACAGCAGCTCTGGACTTTAAAAAAATGGAATAATGCCTGGGATCTGCTCTTGCTTGCCTTGCCTTGGCTGTGCAGGATGTGATGTCTCGGCTAGAACATATAAAAATCCTGGCGAAAATTGACCAACCACAAGCGAGATAGCTAGATTGACATAACGTAATAGATTTCAAATCGAATTGTTGACTTGAGATGAGAATATAAGGACTTTTGAGGGTGAAACCGCTGCTTTTTCTTCATGAATTGAAATCTAGAAGTCATAAGCTTTCAGAAAATGTCAAAAAATTGGGGTGTCTCTAGCCTTTCTAAGGAGCTATCACGGAATACAAAAGGGCTTGCTTTTGTGCACTTTTGACATTATTTGCCCAAGAGACGCACGCGTGCATTTTGAAGTTTGCCGTGCGCGCGCGACCTTAGGAAAAGTTGAAATTCATTCCAAATTGTCGGAAAGTGTCAGGAAATCTATCAGGAGTGCAAATCATGCGATAAAAAGGTATTATTACCTTTGCTCTAGGCTGCGCGCACAAATAAGGCGCGCGCGGACGCGGACGTGCGCCAAATTTTGAAATGCTTAAAATTGCCTGAAACGTGTGCAAAATGAATTTGAAGCGATTCTGAGCAATTTTAATTTTTGCGCATGCACCGACGCGCGGACGTACGCGTACGCGCGCGTCTGGCTATCTGAAATGTATTGGAGTAAAATTAACTTTAATCATGCCAAACATGAATGAGAAATGACCATCCGTTATTAAGATATGACCCTAAAGTGATTTTCACAAAATTGCGCCTGGATGACGTCACGATGACCCGGTGAACATGAAAATAATTTGAAAGAAAATTTTGACGAAATCAAAAGGTGATCTGTCAAAGATGACAGACCACCTAATGAATATGTCTACTGTCTAATGGTTTACCTCTTGTCAATTAAGGCGTTTAAGGCGTTTAAGAATCGCATCCATCTAATTTTTATGAATGAAAACAAATCATGTAGGGTTCTTTGGATTCCCTTTTTTTTTCGTTAATTACAGCTGGGCTTCTGTCCTGTGTTCATGAATGAAGACTAATCAGTGTGCGATATTTCCGCAAAAGATAAATTAGTTCCGCCTAGTAACAGAATAGGCAATTTTATTTTTTTAACAGATTATGGTCTAAAGATATGCAAATTAGTTAAAAAGTACATTGTAAATACGTATCTAGAAAGATTGTTGAGGGTGGATAAATAACTGGAATGGTTAGTTGTCTTATTTGCAGTCTCTATGTTGGATTTTATCAAGTTGATACTGATAGAAGTGTTTATCTTGATACAGAGAAAATTCTTTTAATGGAAATGCTAGCATGAAAAAAAGTAAAATGATGTAAGAAGGTCGTTGGTGGCGTGACCTTGACCCCGCTTTCTCCTTTCCTCAGGTAAGGTTGACATATATTGGATCTGTATGTAAAATTTACTATTTGATGGATTTGTACTTATGTTTTCTTATTATTGTTGTATCAGAGAGACATCGTAACTATAAGGAAAATTACTATGTCTAGAGAGTGAAATATTTGTTACGAGAAAGTGTCTATTTTAAACCATTTATAAATGCATGTTATGTAATTAGAGGGTGTGGTAGATTACACGTAAATGCTTTAGTGTGTATTGGCCAGCGTAGGGCGCATGCATTGGGCACGGTCCGTTGGCCTTTGTCGAGTGAAACGTAGTTGGGGTGTTAGGGCGCTATGGACAATGTAATGGGATTGGGGTTTGAGTTTATGAATGAAATCATTTGAATATGGCCAGAGGTCGACTGCTTTGTTTATTTGGTAGTTTTATTAGCTACAGAAACTCTTTATAAAACTTTCTCATTATAAAATTAGTGTAAGGAAACATGGATTATTAATATCAAATCATGTTAATTGAGATAAGCTTTGGAACGTTTCATTATTCAGCTGTTCCGGACTCTGTTTACATTTTTATTTTATATTAGGAATATTTCCTTGTTAACTGAATGCATTTGAGAACTGTAACTGATATTGTGACCCCGCTTTCTCCTTTCCTCAGCGGTGACTCAAGCCTAGAGAAGAAAATAAAGACCACTGAACTCGGACTTCAAGCTGTCAATGTTCTTCTGTTTGTGTCTCCAGTGATGTCTGCCCCAGACATAAGTCCTTTACAATAAGAACGTATGACAACTTAGTAATTTTGAATTTGTTCTTTGTTTAACAGCAGTACAAGTAATTTCTACACCGGAATTGAATCCAACCAGTGTGTTGTTCGAGTGTTGGTTCACGATCACGTGACGAGTGGGTGTTGATCCTGGGTAAGCTGTTGCATTATATTTGGGCGTGGTCTAAGATCTGAAATCTAATTGTGTGTATGGTGTACAATATTATGTTTGTACTCTATTGATTTTATTGATTTAAACTGAAATCAGATTGAGATTGATATAGAGTACATTTCAAAAACTTTAAATGAATTCTTGTGCGGAAAACGATTTGACTTATGGATGCTGTCCTTTCGATTGAGGTATTTTGAGATGTCCACTGTTTTATAGACAGTGGAGAGTGTAGTTAGTGAGGCTTTACAATTTTAGGGGATTTGTATGCCATTTTTTGATTTAGAGGATAATGACGATGGTCTCTTTGTCTGCCATTCTTCAGGTTTGGTTAGTGTTACAAACATTCGAGGATAAGGGTGGTTAGGCAGGCTAACTGCGAGGGATTGAGCATTCATAACTTGAATTAGAATTTGATGCATTTAGGATAATTTTGGATTCAGAAATGCATTTCTGCTTTTCTAATAATGCTGTTTTTATAGCATTATCCATAATATACACTTCAACAATTTGCTTATTTTGCAGGATATTTGCTAAAGGATAGACACTTCACTTTGTCATAGTGTAATTGACATCACCTTGTGTCTTTGTCATGTGCTTAGTAATTAAGAATAAGATCAATCATTATGTATTAATGTCATTATTTGATTGTATACTTATGATGGTCTTGCTTTATATCTTGCAGGGTTTGTTTTTTGTCTTTGTCTGATTTTCTGATGGATGAATAAAAGACAAGTACACTGTACACGAATCAGTTGCCCCTGTACTCCTTGGAGTGACCTAATCCGAACTACGACATTAATTGTTTTGTTTAACTGACTGTGAACAGAAACAAGTAGATTAGCATAGTCTAGATGTAAGTATTTGGTGAAAATTCTGACTGCTTGCCCATTCCATTTATGTCAAAAGAAGAACTTTTTGGAAGAGATGATTATGTAACATTTGCAGTTTTGTTTATTTGATTTGGTACAGTTGTACATTACTGATGGGGTGCTCAGGATATTCACTAAATGTCGTGAAAAGCGTTTGGTAAGTATGTCAATATACCGTATTTCATCCACTTTGACTTGATTTTAAACCAGACTGACATCAGCTCATAAAAAAAACAAACAATAACCAACAACAACTGCTTTCCATTTTCTTTCTTTTTTGTTGTTTTACGCTTTCATTTCACTTCCTTTCTTCCTTTTCCTTTCTTATCTCTTTCTTTTTTTT
>CM057153.1:27400826-27592968 GCA_029962745.1 Echinometra lucunter
TGACAGGTGTAAATCATGAGAAAATGATAACAGTCAAAAGGTCTTTTCAACTCCTATCCTGTTCATTTCTGAGAAAGTATATGAGATCAACAAGTTCGGCAGTCGATATTCGTTCCATTTGCTTGCGGATCATGTCTAGCTCAATATTTGTTAATCTAGAAAATAAACACATGTAACTGAGCTGATCAAAACAAAACATGATGTCTGTCATCGCATTACAACTGTGAAATATGTACTCAGTCTGTGATCTCTGTTTTGTTTGTTTTTGTTTTACTTTTTTCCCCTAATTTCTGTTTTGTTCTTGTTTTTACATTATCCCGCAGGTAGTGCAGTGCTTCCAACTTCAATTTGCTTATTATTGTGATTTAAAGCATTCCTGGCATGGTATGAAGAAATGTTTAGCCTCAGTATTGCGATAGATATTATTTTTTGACACAGCAAAATATTCACAGACAAAACATACTATTCAGTCATGATTTAAAACTATTTTGAGAAAGTGATTGTGTAGCAGATTAGAAACGTGTGATGTTTGTGTTCGGACTTGTCCATTCAAACATGCATCTCATCCCCCAGTAAATAGGTAAAATGAAATGAGGTGGATATGGGTGATCCGACAATTACTCGAGCGACATGATTATTGCATTGAACTTTATTTCGTCAAAATATATAGGCTTAGAGTTATGGCTGCAAAAAGGTTGGGCCGAGGTGAAGGGTCAGGAGTAGGGATGGGTACAGTATATTTGTCATACAATCTTTTGAGTTGCTTCTGGCAGAGACATGCTACAAATATGTCCCTGCTGTATGCATGTAAATGTTGTGATGTATGGATATAATCTGAAAGAAATTCAGTGTATTTCCACGAAGAATCAAGCCGACTGTATTTAAATCGATAGGTGGCAGCATTCATCTTGCTCAGCAGTTGTTCATTCATTTCGTCCACGGTTCTGGGAGCGATCCACGCTCAGGCGGGATGTCGAACCCACTTCATCTGCGCTTATCTTCACTGCGGCTACTCGGCCGAAGAGGTAATCACATTCAAACAGGGTTGGCTTGGTCATGGTGAGCTCTGGAAGCTTTTGTTGTTGTTTTCTCTCAGCGGGGTCCCCTCGTAGTTTAGGTTGAGCAAACAATGAAATGCAGTTGGGGAATGTCAGCAGGGGCGGTGCTACGGGGGGGGGAAACCGTCCCCTATGATTTTTCAAGTGATCAAAAAAGAAAAAAAGAAAGGAAAAGAAAAAGAAGGAGAAGAAGAAGAAGGTGAGGATGATGAAAAAAGACGAGGATGGGGAAGAGGGGGCAGGGTCATGTAAGTATATGAGCCCTAAATGTTCATTTAAAACTTAAATAGAATCATGCTCGTGATATTTGTTAAGATCGCGTGTTTCAAGATGTAAGCTGAGAAATATTCTCTCATTCTGTTAATGCTGCCAAATGGCTGAAGGTTACAGATAAGTCACATATACTGTGAGAGAAAAATAAATAAATGAATAAAAACGCGTGAGCATGATGGAGCACTGTATGAATATTGAAAAAAATAGATTTAGGTTACTTACAGACAGAGAAAATTATCGTGAGCGGGATTTCAGTTTTAACGAATAAGAGTAGGACTAGGCTGTTTTGCCCCGACTAGATTTTAGTTACATGTATTTCATTACTGTGTTAACTCTTTCATTACTGTGTTACATTTACACGAGACCGAATACAAGCAAAGCCACAGCCATACTTTGATATGAGAAAACTTTCTAAGTATCATTTAATAAATGCGATTTGTAATTTTCTTCACCTCTCCTGTCCCCCCCCCCCCCCGGCCTCACCCACATCATTCCATCAGTCCTCTCGGCAGGTGATGGATAGCGTCATCGCTATTCTGAATTTCATCGAAGCCGTTTTCGCCTTCGCCTCCCTGGTCGTTGGTATCCACGGCTTCTGCAAATGCAGCCATCAAAAATGAGAACGGCATCATTTCGATTTAGTACTCCTCCGAGGGCAAAGTATCACCAGGAGAGTCTCCTATCTTTTTACTGAACAGCATGACTGTCATCGAGAGAACTGAACAGTGTTAATTTAACCCTGTATTATTTCAAACTTCTTGCGATGATCGTAAAATACTTCGGAAGACAGATTTTGAAGTTTTGTGCACACACTATATTCTTTTTATGATACATACTCATAAAAAGGCATATATTCAGATGACTGGGAAGTTAATTGGCTTGAAGCTTGGTGAGCCTCTTACGTCACTAACGGCACTGCTATGGCTGAAAAAAAAACTATATTGAATAGTAAATGTTGCTCCCTACTTTTTAAAATGTAGGTAGCAATGTGTAATACACAAATACACATGTGAAACTTTTCAGTAATATCAAAAAATAAAAACAAACGCAAAACAAAAACACAGAACATGAAAATAAGAATTTTGAAATCTTCCTCCGATTTTGTTGAAATGTTTCAGAAGGAGGAAAATGGTGAGGAAATGGAGTGTGAGTTGGTTTTTCGATATCCGACGAAACGTAGAATAATAATCAAATACATTGTAACTATATTGATATCGGTTCTGCGAGTAATATTGCCGGTATCTTGCCGAAGCAATTTTGCTGATCGAGAAGGGACCGTAGGAGGTCCTCATCACCCCTCTTTAATAAGGAGGGTAGGGGAGGGGGGGGGGGGGGGAGGGGAGCAATTCCTATCGCACTCATTTAAATGGTTTTTGCACTCGTTTCAAATCCTGACTTTGTTATGGCATGCATGGGGAGTATGGCGTTTGAACTAATGACAAGCTTTCTTTTTAGATGGGATCAATGATTATGGATCTGCAGATTCATAAACTCAGAAGATTCATAATTTCCAGTCTCTACATTTGAAAGTAACAAACAAACAAACAAACCCATAAACTTTGCAAAAAATCTTAGGGTTTGCCACAATAAGAAACTCGTGATAAAAATAAACGATGTGTATGGTAATGCCTCTACATTGGTGCTTCAGAATATTCATAATTCCTTTAATCTCTGTCAGCAGCTGAGCATGAATATCCCGTTTTTATAAGTACCTGAATAAATATTCAATTTGCCAGTTCTATGTACATACATATTGTTGGATATTTAGGAGAGAAAAATAATTTTCTCCTCCTTTGTTAACTAATGTTATTTTCACGTGCATTTATATCTGAACCATGCGCATACATATTGTTGAGTATTTGGGAGACAAAAAGAATTCTCCTCCTTTGTACACTTATGTATTTTTTTTATGTGTATTTATTTATGATCAATGCATGTAAACTTTATGTTATATTCCCACTGAATATTGAAATGAATTGAAATGAAATGAATTAAATGAAATCTATGGTTATTTAGTTAGCCTATATATAAAAATATGTAAACTTTCGCGAGAAACTATTTTCAGGGGTACTATCTACATTGCGGAGATAAACACACATTTTATCTTAGACGTCATTTCTTGTACTGCATCTTGTACTGCTACGATGATTTTATAATAAGAGCATATACAGTACTCAGTCTCATTTTTTTTTAAATCAATTTTATAGGTAACTTTAAAAAAGGAAGTATATAAAGACGATAATCGAGGTACATTTATAATTTTCTGTCAAGAGAAAAAGAATACATAGATATTCATTTGTAGTGCTTTTTATTCATTTACGTATGATATATAAATTTATGTACCTTATGTGTTTAGAACGAGGAAATGAATTAAGAACCCACAAATAACAAGTTTAATGCTATATGGTTATATTATATTAAACTGTACATAGATGCATGTATGAGTATTACTCTTTCATTTTTATTCCAATGTGGTGACCTATTAATTTCTGCATAATCGTCAACATATTATGACAAGCATTTTGTAATATATAACGTGAACAGAACGAAACGTTTTCTGTCACGAACTGTATTTAAGTCGTTCACTGCTATAATAAATGTAATTAATGTGTAAATTAAAAAACTCAGAGAAAGGTTGTTAGCATCGTCCGTGTGCCCTTTTTTAATTAAAAAGATTTCATTCTGCTGACTAAAGAATTACAGATCGAGGCGGGGAGTTTATACAGTGTTTACCACAATAAATGTAATCCATATGTGTTTTGATAATAAAAATGATGATAATAGTAATGATGATAATAATAATGAAATATGATGATGACGATTACGATAATGATTATGATGATGATGATGATGATGATAATAATAATAATAATGATAATAATAACATTAATGATAATAATTATAATGATGACGATGATAATGATTATGATATTAATAAAAACTATCATTTAGTACGCTCTGCATAATAACCTGTATCACGCAAAGGTCATACGTAACATACAATTAAATTTAATCGGCACAGGTGGATATACAGTTTGAAAGAAATGTGGAAATAAAAAAGAGCTTTAGTTGACTATAGTTGAATTCAGTTACTTGCATGCATTAAGGGACTCCTTCACTTTCCATTGATGCACTATCTACATCAATTATGTCATGCATGGCCGAGTTCATTCTTATTGTAGATGATAGGTACAAATTCCTTTGTTGTTGTTGTTGTTGTTGTTGTTGCAAGTTTTGGGAAATGGATGAAGTGAATGCTTTTCACTAATGTCACCCATAACGATCATGTATGTGCATTGGTGCTTAATATGGCATGTTAAATAATTTTCCCAAGTGAGGATTTTTAAATTTATTTACGTATTCATTTATTCATTTATTTATATATGTTCTATTTTGTTTACATATTGTAGTCTCTTCAGTACAGCATAGAAACTGTTTCACAAGAGAGCCATGTACTACAGGATACAATCAAATACAACAGGAAACAAAACAAGGGCAAAATATTACAAAAGATACCAAGGCTTGACAAAGCGATATCTTATGATAGAGACCCTGTCTACTATCTCAAGTCTTGCTTATACAATCTTTAGTCGTAACATGAAGGCTGAGATGGCCCACGTTCCTAAGTGTTCCAGAAAGCAAAAAGTTTTAAAAAGTTTTAAAATTCCTCCACCCCCCCCCCCCCACCCCAGTATCCGGGCACCCTTATCTGGGCAGTGCCTGATCATGTAATTTTTGTACATTTTCACCATCCAAAGTAGCCGTGTACAAGCAAAATGTTGTGTAGTCCCATGTGCCTAAGATTGAGTTTGATTTCTCATCACTGTGATGATGTAAAAATCTCAGGGAAGGGCCTGTACACTACTACTTATTTTTATTTACTATCTTGTTAACCTTTCCAAATCGCTTTGAAACAGCCCCTTATATATATATATATATATATATATATATATATATATATATATTTGGTGAATGCTATCCTTGTAATTAAGAGTGCTCGATGTCCGTGATGAGGCAGAGCATAAAATAAATAATAAGTTTAAGTTACACAGTTGACGTGTGGTTCATCAGTACTTTATTGTATCGCTACTCAGAGTTTCACGCACCATGAGATGCGATCTTCAGGCAACTAATAAAGTGGCAATCACAGAGATACGATGCATACACAGTATGCCTTCCGAAGGAAGGCTAGAGGAGGCAACTAAGATTTGACCTTTGACATGCCATAGGCTTTTGCATTGGGCCAAAATGGCGGCCGCGGCAAAATTGAAGACGACTTCGGAGGCGGGTCAATTATTATTCATGAATAAAACTCTCAAATACCGTTCGATGATTGGGTAATTGCCTTCATGTTTAATGTATAAGCTCATACATAAAACATTTTTGCCTTCCCACAATTCCCTACGATTCGAGGCAGCAATTCGGATAAATGGCGGCTGGCAGAGGAGTGCAACTTTTTGACCATTTCAGCACAAACCGCTCAAGAAATTTGTTTCAGGAAATCTGCGTGTTGTGAAAAGAATTCAGAGTAAACCCCAAGGAAGCAGAAATTCTTAAAAGGAGCATTCAGAATGGAATGAGATTATAAGATGACCTGAAAAGTAAGTAAAGCGACATTTTGTTAACCAGTCTTCATCGTAGTTGTTAATCGTCCATCAAGCAGTGCGTAGGCTACCTGTACAAAGTGCATGGGACATCACCTCCAAAGCCCCAAATTAGGAAACTATTCTTGTATACAATTGAACTCTAAATCATGAGAGAAAAATAATGTAATGGCGATATTTTTCAAAGAGATTAAACTTTTTCCGTAGAGAACTGTTTGTAGAATTTTCTCCGGTGGATAAAGTACTGAAGCTAGCTAAATCAGCAATAATCAGCGGTAGATGTTGACCTGTTAGAAACTGGAGTCGAGGCTGAGTGCACTGCAAGAAGGAAGGGTACGATATTCCCAAGCGTAATGTTAATTCTGATTAAGCCGTTGCTGGCCGGCTGGAGTGAGTGTCCCTGTGCCCCTGGGGCCGGGCCTTGCTGGGAACATTGATCCAGACTAACTAGATCTAGACTCTAAGTAAAAATTTAGCCATGATTGTTCATGTTAAGCTATACCCTTGTTTGAATTCATGATACTCCTATATTGGACCTTCCTTTGACTAGTTGAACTTGATGTTTTCTTTGTCATGAAAATCACCCATCATCGGACTAGGTCTAGTAGACAGTAGACCTAGGCCTGGCACAGTTAGACCAAGCCTAGCTATGTATGGGCTAGACATCATTCATAGACCTGTTATCACCGCACTGCTTTTAAATAATCATGATATAGACTCTAAACCTCTTTCTCTTTTTAATTTTTAAAGGGGACCTGAACCTGATGTAGTCTTCAGATGGTACAATACAGGCAGATTTGGTTATCAAGTCAACTCCAATTGATCTAGAAAAATCTACTACTGGCAAGAGATGAAGTAAGCCCATTATGATTTGTAGCTTTGAAAAGTGTAGATTTTTAAAGTTTTTCATTTCTGTAGTACGTTATTTAAGCTAAATTCTAGACAGAAATATCCATGTGCTGTGGATGTTTTAAAAAAAAACCCCAACATATTTTACTACAGAGTAGCCATACAAAGTAAAGACTAACGAGTCCTAGCCTAATAACAACAACCAATATCTTTACTATCACAGACTGAAGCTTGCATTCTTATGTGCAGACCCTAGTATAATGTACTGAACTACTTAAAATAAAGTTTCAGGCAGGTTCATCACGTCATTTATCATGTACTTAGAGAGGAGCCTTTCTTTCTTTCTCTCTCTCTCTCTCTCTCTCTCTCGACTCTGCAGCATGTTTACAAATTTTTCTCTTTTCTTTTGTTTTCTACTTGCAGGTTGTCTAAGAAGTTCAAGTACAAGGCTTGTAGAGTATCCAGCTGCTTGAAGACTAAGAAATTGCACCCTTCCCCAAGCCCTTATTTTGAAACTTCATTTGCATTTTACCTAAAGATGTATACCTAGATTAAAATTTGAGCCTGATTTCATGACAGGCTAATAAAATGTATAAATCTGTGAATTCAGTTGAAACATGGACCAAAACCATTTTAACAACTATTAAAAAGAAATTAAAAAATCAGGGAACACAAAAATTGTATATAGAAGTTGTGCCTTCAAAATCAACAGTTCTAGGACTATTATTCCTTGGGTAATTACCTCCAGTGTACTGTCCCCCCCCCCCCCCCCCCAAGAAATAATCCTGAGGTGAATTACAGTAAGTAACATTTCCAAGTTAGGGGATGGGATGGGCATTGTAATTGGCTTGGGTTGATTGTCCAGGGGTAGACACTGAGGGGGGGGGGGGTGATTGTTTGGAGGGTAGTTCTGGAGCAAGTCTAGTCAATTATTAGGGATGTGTTGCTTCACGCTGTTACCTGAATTTACAAAACTACCTATGCAGGTAGGTGGGGAACCATATGAACCAATATCTAAGTTTTTGGCTGAATTGTTTCAGAAATTTGTCAAACTTATCATTATTCTTTTTTACATTTTTATTATCATTATCATTATCATTGTTATTATTATGTAATTACATTGATAGGCTATATGGATTCACACTACAAGAATGTTTAACCCATAGAGGTACAGTGTCACCTTTAGGAGACGTTTTTGCAATATCTGTTGGTTCAGAATGTTGGGCAGTACATATCATACATGAGCAGGAAGAGAAAAATTCACTGAAAATTTTGAGCCCATTCCCAACGCTGTTTGTTGTGGCATTCTTGAATTAGAGCAGTTTAATTGTAACTAATCATTAAACTCTTTAAATTGGCAATGCAGTAGATAATACATAATCACTATTTCTTTGTTCAAATTGGCAATTTCAGATTGAATTTAACAATTATTATTCATTTTGGTTTGTTATATCCATTTTTTTGAAGCTATGTAAGCATGAGAAAAAATAATTTTTGTTGCCAATTTGAGGATTTAAGATGATTAATTTAGACCTCAAGAAAGTTCTGTACTGCTATGGGTTAAATAGCAGGCCTATTATAAGTATTCCCACAAGAGCTTTCTGCCTCCAGAAATGTTTGCTGATCTCTTGCTGCATTGAAATTAGAGTTACACTTTTTTGCTAATAAAATAATTTTCTTCTCTCTATATTCTTATTGTCTTTCAATTTTATTATAATAATAATTATTATTATTATTAATGGTTCGGCGTCACCTGTGCCTGGGAGGGGAAAAGCAAACTGAATCACTGTAACCCTCAGGTCTCTCCTCCCGATATCACTGATTGGGGGTGTGCAGGTGGGCCACATACACCGGGGTTTCCCCCTACTCTTATACGAATTTCTCTTAACCTTGAGTGAAATCTGATGTTGATGTTGCTTTTGTCAGTGTTGTTGATGATGATGAGGATGATGATGCTGGCACAAGATCATATGAAGTTGGTTTGTAATTGAGGTTGATTGCAGCCATATGGAGGGGGGGGGGCACTGTCTGAAAAATCACTGAATAGCGAAAGAAAGATAGTGTTGATGATGATGATGATGATGATGATGACGAGGTTGAGGATGATGATTCCGGCCAAAGATCATATGAAGTTGCTTTGTAATTGAGGTGTGATGGGGGGGGGGGGGTCTCTGTTAAAAAAATTCACTGACTAGCAAAAGAAAGAAGAAAAGACGATGATGATGAGGTTGAAGATGATGCATGATGCAGGCATAAGATCATATGAAGCTGTTTTGTGACAGAGGTGTGATTGTAGCCATATAGTGGGGGGGGGGGGGGGAGAGGGGCTGTCCAAAAATTCAGGGACTAGCAAAAGAAAGAAAAAAAGCATTGTTGACGATAATGCAGGCACAAAATCATGAAGTTACTTTGTAATTGCTGAGAAGAGAAAGAGCTAACAGCTTTAAGTATAGGGGGATGGGGGAAATTTGGTTTCACTAGGTGTGCTTTGTTCCAGAATGTGGGGGACATACCCTATTGTGTCAACCCACTCTTAAAATATTAGGGACGCATACCGCGCCATGCCCCTCCCCCCCCCCCTCCCCAAATTGATGCCCATGATTGCAGCAGCCATATGTGAGAGGAATTTATCAGTTTGGTGGAGGGGGCCAGGAGACATGCATGTTACTGTTTACAGGATACGTTTACATAATTTGAAATGTGAAAAAAGTTAATCTACAAAAGAATAATACAGTAGCCTATAAGCTCTTATGTTATGGAAATGGAGGTGATCCACTATTAAAAAAAGCAATGCTTCTAGAGTGTGGATTCCTCAAATAATAATATTGTAAACACAGCTTTTGTTGAATTTAGTCTGCAAGTGATCAACACAAAATAAAGTCAAAATCAGAAATGCATATCTTACTGACAGCATCGGCATCAGATAAATAGAAGTGGGTGTAAGCTATTGGGGTAAAATGATTGATATGAGAGAGGAAATTAGGGAAATTCTCACGAGTCTGGGCGACGGTACGGTAAATGAATGAATGAAAATTCAGTGCGCATGCGTTATTATGTTAATAGGTCACAAAATTCTA
Source organism: Echinometra lucunter (assembly GCA_029962745.1). NCBI lineage: Eukaryota > Metazoa > Echinodermata > Echinoidea > Camarodonta > Echinometridae > Echinometra > Echinometra lucunter. The sequence goes on from CM057153.1 coordinate 27,410,688, forward strand.
ATAAATATTCATAAACATTCATGAAAATGTGATACGCGCTGCGCGCAAGCCAAAACAAGACTGATTTTCGCTGATACTCGGAAAAATGGTCTGCGCCATAGGTTTATAAAATTTTGTACATAAAACGTGGGATCAATTTGACCCTCCGTACCCCCCCCCCCCCCCCCCCCCCCCCCCCCCCCCCTCCATGGCTGGACGGATGCAGAAGCGGAGTTTCACCCCCTTGGTGGCAATACCATTTGAACATCAACAATTCAGAAAGAAAGAAAGAAAGAGAAAGAGAGAGAGAGAGAGAGGGGGGAAGAAGAGAGGATGAGAGAGAGCGGGGGGCATGAAGCGACAATGCACCAACAAGACCGCGTGAAACTGGGTTTGGCAAGAAGATGCAAAGCGATTACGAAAATTTTTTCTTGAAGTTGCACAAGTAGAACTTATTATGATGACGACATTTAGAAATGAGTTCCGGTCGCTTATTCAAGAGTGATTGCTTGTCAGCGTTCATTATGAGCAGCTTCTCAGTTAAGCACAGGTCACACCTCTTGGACTCGTTGGTGTATGGATGCGCATGGCGGGCAATCGACCACTTGATGGTGTAGGGTGTATCATGCCGTTTCAGATCCCAGATGAATTTCGATAGCTCCGTGCTGTATTGATACCTCTCATGTCGGAAGGAAAGGAGATGGTTGCTGTTCCTCAACTTGAAGGGGGGCTCCGTAAGGCCGATGTAGACCATCGTTTTGCTTGGGCTAGTAACTTCGGCGTTGTAGATGACGTTAGTAGCCAAGCAGTTCCCTTGAAGGGGGCAGAGGTTCTTGTTCCGGCAGTTGCATGTTTTGCTGCTACTGGTTTTCTTGCTTTCTTCCATGTATTGCTTGTTGTGGGCATTGATGATGTTGGCAACGTTCGGCATGCAGCTGTAACTGACCTTGAGAGTATTCCTGTTGAATATGCGATTCAGTTTTGATTTCTTGGGGAAGTGCTTGTCCACAAGCTTCAAGAAGGTGCCACTAATGTTTGTAGAGACGTTCTTACTGAACGGCGGGTTGAACCAGATAATATTCCTCTGCCTGTTTTTCCTTTTCCGCCTAGGTCGATCATTCATGTAGGACAAACCTTCCGGGTACCCGTTGGATTTCAGGGCATCATCGTAGATTGGGGTGGCTTTCCTGAAAGTCTCTTCGTCGCAAGAGATGTCTGACAATCGTCTGCTTATTGAAGCTGGAAGGTTCTTGATGATCGATGGCGGATGGTTAGATTGGCTGTGGATGTACATGGTCTGGCCATTTGGTTTCCGGTACGGGTAGTACTTCCCATTGTTCAGGTTGAATGTGACCTCAAGTTCGTGATCTTAAGATTGCAGCTGATGGTGATTCTGAGACCCATCTTCTGGAAGGTTTTCGTCATGTTCTTCCTGATGCGATCAGCTTCGCTACCCGAGATGTTCTTAAAGACCGCCAACCCATCGTCTCTGTAGAGGCCAATGTTATCCCTGCCGTACACGTTTGACAGAGTATCAAGTATGTACAGACCCACCAGTTCACAGACCTCGGCGCCGTCAAAGCTACCCATGGTGATGTCGAAGAGGCTCTCGTTATCCTTTTTCCTCCAAGGCGTACCCTTGTCGAATAGAAGCGACTTTCTCGCGTGCATGATAGTTCTGACGTCTTTACTTGAGATGTTCGTGTGCGACTGGGCAAATTCAATGGCTTTCGTTAACAGCTTCTCGGAAATGGACGGGTAAAAGCTGACCACGTCGAAGGTGATGAATGTATGCTTCTCCTTCTCGCTTATGGTCTTAAACCATTCGATGACGGCCTTGGAGTTCTGCCATTGGTTTACACCTGTTGCTCTTCTTACGGCATTGTTGATTCTGTCCAGCAAGGATTTATACAGTTTTCACACTGCCGAAACGGAATATCCATGCCGTTATATTTCATGACGCTTCACTTTCAAAACGCTTCCAAAACGCTTCTTGTTTCTGTTCACACTGAACCAATGAAGTCCGTTTTGAGCGAAAGCGTAATATTATGGTGTGAGAGAGTGCGGATATACGTCATTACCCACCATGCATTTTGCTATCTCTAGCTGTATATCTTGTGCTATGTATGCAATACACGAGGTATGCTACACGAAAAACGTAAACATCGTGGCTCGATCAAAATTAGTAAACTTAATTTTTTTTGTTTTATTTGATATATGTAACAAAACAAATCAGTTATTCAGAATAAAATGTATAATTATTACTTAACTTATTGCAATTTGTTTAAATTTACTGAATAATTATTATTTTTTATTTGTATGTATAGTTTAATTTTTAAACTCATGTACGAATGCTAACGCGTTTGTTTCTTCATACATGATTCGCGTCCATGCAGCTAGTAGCGTCGGACGTACGCTGCACTGCCATGCCGATCCATGCAGCTCGCTAGCGCTGCGATCGAAGATACCCGCGCTTTCACTCGTTTCCCGCATTTTCCAGGTTTTTGGTGGGAACCTGGTTGACCTTTGACATTTCATTCCGCTTTATTTCCTTTTTTCTGTTCATGCAGCTCGCTAGCGCTGCGATCGAAGATACCCGCGCTTTCACTCGTTTCCCGCATTTTCCAGGTTTTTGGTGAAAACCTGGCTGACCTTTGACATTTCATTCCGCTTTATTTCCTTTTTTCTGTACATACCAAAAAATAAAGCGTCATATTTGGAATATTCCGTTTTCAAAACACCTCAAAACCTAGTGATAGACCTCACACGTAGACTGCGGAATATTTGATTCCGTTTTCAAATATGACGCTTTGCCGAGAGTTCATACCAAAGCGTTTTTTTTCAAAAAACGCTTTTATATATTTGTTTGTTTGTTTATATATTTGTTTGGTGTGAAAGTGGTATTACTGATGATGCCAGTTTCACTCTTGGCGGGGTTGATAAGTCTGCAAGGGAGTGTGTTCTCGAAATTATCCTTGTGATCTTTGAGAGTAATGAAGGCTTGCTTCTTTGCCATTGCCTCCATTCGGTCGTCAATATGCAGGTCAGCGGCAATTACCTGTGCTTCTGCGTTGATACTGTCGACAGTTTTCATTTCGGTATTTTGATAGCTTTTGGTGATGTTTTCCCGAAGAAGTTTCTCATACAGGGGGTAGTCCATCTCGTAGAGATTTCTCGTTTTGTCTGCAGGGGTCAGCATCTTATTCGAGCTCTTGATCTTCGTGATGTCTGTTTCAGTAAATCCTTGCTGGACAGAATCAACAATGCCGTAAGAAGAGCAACATATATATATATATATATATATATATATATATATATATATGTATATATAAATTCTTCATCATTGTATAAATGTATACACTGAGGAAGACCCAAGGCGGGCCGAGAATCCTGAAGAATACAAACTAATGTTGGATTCCTATACATGGCTGTCAGAGGTACAGACAATAATAAAATACCGGGAGACAAGGAGTAAAATAAAGAACTAAATATATATTCTTGATCATACATCAAAGGTTAAAACAAAATCAGGTGTCAATATTTCTCCTTTGACAGACATAAATGTTAACCATACCTGGTACGAACAAAATGATTCAGCGGTCACCTAGACCTATTTCTTGCATGTGATGAATCAACCAAGAACTTCCAATAATTACAGTAGGCAATTACCTGCAATAAGTTGAGCTTTCACATACAAATGTCCTCCACAACCCAGTAGTTTGCCACCAAATCCTAAATGACCGCTATCGATCAAAACAAATTTATTCTTTAGTTTGTGTTTCAATCAAAATAAACTCATGCACAGGATCACAAAATCATGTGCACTGATCACAAAGATCATTACATCGATGGTTGCCAAAATCCAATTGAATTGCATTAAAAGTAAATCCTTCCTTTTTTTTGTTTTTTTGGTTTTTTTTGTTAATCTAGAGAATAATATCAAGTAATAGAATGAAAGTACTAACATAGACTGACATCATTCACTTAGTCTGAAATTATCCACATACATCGAAATGATCTTGCAAGAGTAATAAAATGAAAGTTCACTCAGTAATTTCCAGTCCCACAATGATCTTTAAGATCATTAACTTGCTATGTTGACAATCCTTTTGTCATGCTGGCTCCAAATTGCTTTGATGGACACCAAGTCCTATAAAAGTCAAAGTTAGTATGCCGTTACCTGCTCCTCCATAAAATGGACTAATACATGATCACTTAGATCGCGAGTTCCCATCTGGCGACGACCAACATCGACCAGTCCTCGAATATGGCGACATCACACATTCAATAATGTCTTCCGCACATGAGCATTATTCCAGCGACGACCAACGTCCACCCCTTGTGTGACGACCTTCTTGGCGACCGCGAACGACCCCTTCATGTACTGACGCCAACCGGTAGGGTAGCTCTTTCGGGCAACCGCCCAAGGAGTTACCTGGAAACATGAAAAATCAACTACCCCTCCTAATGTTCTACACATACAAATGAGTACAATTAGGAATAATTAGAAGATACCTGCATAAGAGTCAATTATTCATAGGCAGCTTCAATTGACACCTAGTATATCAATTCAGAAGGTAAAACAAAAGACTATTTACAAAATTTACATTACAGTTCAGGTACATATTCATTGGAATATTGTTTTTTTTTTTGTTTTTTTTTTTTCCATGATATACATATAGACATATTAAATGAAAACATCATAGCCTCCAGCACTACATTCAATTCGACAAGACGGTAAATAGTCTTGCAGTTGGTTTATAAACAGGAAAGCACATTAAAGTAAACAATCCAACTTACAATTCCTCACTGGATGAGACGGCCATGAGGTTATTCGCCTGCTCCAACGATTCTGTTGATTTTCCACAGATTTTAGACAGACAACAGCAAAAATTGTCACCACAGAGCAGGCATGGCAACTTCATATCCATGCCCTGCAAACAGGTTGTGTGCTAGAATAAGAAATGGAACCTGGGTGTGGCACTTACACTGTACTCTCCTTCCCCACAACACACACACACACACACATCTCCCTATAGCTGCACCGTTCACCCAAGCATAAAAATGCCCTAGCTTCCCAAACAAAAGGACCCATTCAAAGTATTGAGTGAAGCAAACCTGACATTTCAGCTTGGTAGCTGACCTGGTTTCCCCTGACAATGGCGTACCCGCTCTTTTTGAAGTTATTACTGTCTACATGGTTTATTATCCAACACGTGGGAATTTCTCAATATATATATATATATATATATATATATTGAGAAATTCCCACGTATATATATATATATATATATATTTATATGCTCTCACAGCAAACCAGAACTCAAGTTTAACTTTAAGTCATCTTAGTAACCACTGAATGATTTCTTTTTCTGTATGACTTAATGGCTGTTTATACATGTACAGTCATATTCAGTTGGATGTGTGCAGTGGTGTATGAAATTGCTCATTTTACGGGATGTAAATGCATCATTTCGTAAACACGACGGAACAAAACAAAAAAACCACACACGACAAAAGAAAAACAAAAAACCCGGAAATGTTTCATTTACTGTTCTCAAATGACATGGTATTTTCCACGAACAACAAACATTATTGAGGCTTTGCTATCTTTGGTAACTGTGGATTGTAACAATAGGGGTAGGATGCGCGTGCTTCCTGTTGACTAACAACAAAAATAGGATCGGAAAACGAAACGAGAAAAGGGGGAGGGGGAGACACAAGAGCAAAGGACAAGAGTGGAAGATTAAATGGACAACTTTCAACTCCTTCCTTTCCCCTCCTCCCCCTCCTCCCCCTCCCCCTCCTTTCCATTATTGATATTTCATTCACTGGCCAAGATCAAGACCTACCCCCCACCCCCCGCACGATGCAAGGGCTCTGTATAGTCTGGGATTCATCGTCGAAGATTCCCAGTCGAAACTGCGTCTTGTCTTCGTAATAATTCAGTAACGTTAAACGTTGGTAAATAGAGTAAATAATCGTGACTGACTGAAACACGTACTTTCCCCCCATATTTTTCTAACAGAGATTTTATTCAAAAGTACATCTATACATATAAATCAGTGGAAACAAATCAATGTATATACAAGTCCTCATTTGTTTTCATAACATAATTTTGTAAAATAGATATACTTCCTTGATTAATGAGCAAAGAAAGAAAATAAAAAGGAATGAAACCCCTCATACAAAAAAAAAAGCTTCGCACAAATATCCAAACTTAAACACACCCACATCCCATGATTTTTTTTTTTTTTTCATAATTTGTTATTCTGATTTCATCACACAAATTTAACTCGTTCGTCAAAATACAATTCTTTTACGGTAAACTAAATACAAAAACAATTCTTTTCCAGTAAACTCAAATCATGAACATGGATTTGACTGAAGAACAAACAAAATGGAGTGAAGTCAGTTGTTACCTTCCCCCCCCCCCAAAAAAAGTACGAAAATATAGACAAACAAACGCACTCATGTGCACACGCCCTTACGCCCACAGTAGAGTTACACAGTACGTATATGTAACGCACACATTGATCACCTTTGCTCAATTGTAGTTGCACGATTGTTGTATATTTTGAAAGTAATATATGTATATGTATCTACATCATTCTTTTCTTACTATGTTGAATCTTATAGACCAACAGATAAGATTAAAACAAACCTGTATTTAGCATGTTAAGGGTTGATTCTCTTTGAATATAGGGTAGGTGCAGACAACCAATGACAGAATAAGGGGGAGGGGGAAAGGAGAGAAAGAGAACATGAGATTCAAGAGATGGGGGAGGGGTAGAGAAAGAGAGGAGAGAGAGAGAGAGGAGGGGGGAGGGGAGATGTAATACCATAACCGAAATGGAAGCAGAAACTGAGTGATATAAGAGGGCGTGTGAAGGGGTAAAAAAATAATCACATCAAATCACTTCATCAGTCGTAGTATTGGAACGCTCCTTGAAGAGTTCATTCACTTCATGCTATAGCAACCAGTTATCAATTTCAAGATAATGAAGGACGGAAGACTCAATAAATGGCATGTGTATCACAATGAGAATGCGAGCAAACGACGCGTTTCCCCATTTCTTTGAATATACAAATGCGATACTAATTCCTAATGTCAAATCAATCTATTTTGCTAAAATTATATACCCTTCTGCTCTGCACATAACAGCTCTTCTGGTCAAACCGATATAATAGTTGCAAATGGCATTAATTCACCTCAAATGGGGCACAAAATGAATGAAAAGCATGAAGAAATAAAGCCCATGCAGACCAGTTTTGAACATTTTGAATTGCTTTTTCATTCACTAAATCTATATTCGGGAAGCACTATTTATCCCCTTTTTGATAACGAGCAACAGTGTTTTGTGGTTAAGTGTCAAGGCAATTTGTTTGTAGACGAGCATGACGAGCAAAGCACTTTAGCCAAAAAACAAAATGAAAATAATAATAAAATAAGAAATCACAGCAACCACATTTTGTAATCTCTTTAGACATGTTAGATTAACCTCATTTATCTGCAAATATCACCGCCACAATATGACGTCAGGGTCAAATATGTAACTTTGTTTTACGAAGAATCACCAATCCGTACAGTTCCGATGCTGCCACTCTGCGCTCTGCTGATTACTTCAAAGTACGCAATATTTTCACATAAATTGATAACCAAAGGCAGAAGGAACATTTTTTTGACAATTCAGGCAGGGAAAGGAGCATTGTGTCGTAAATCCTTTTGTTGTTGTTGTTGTTGTCGGGTTGTAATAATACTTGATTGTTTTGTGTCGGTGCCGACAGTGCATATTGTTTGTGGTAGAACTGATTTTTCCCTCGATCTATGGTATCTATTTATATCAGTGAAATGGATATTCACGGTCCTGCATCGTTTCGTGTGGTTCATCAATCCTTTTACCAACTGGTAGTTCTCCTCTTAGTCACAAGACCTTTGCTCATTGATGCACAATCAGAATGCAGTAAGTTTATTTCTTTTTAACTGTTCAAATCTATGATAAAACTTCAGATTATTATCAATTACCTCCCAAAGCCAACGGAATAATGACTGTGTTGCAAATATTTTACATGTGGTTTCCAAAGTATAACAGATCTCAATCTGTTCATTCATTAATTCATTCTTTTGCCTGTTTATGCATTCTGCTTTCTCCATTCAATGTGGTATCTTTAATAAATGTTACGATCGTGAAACATTATAGCGTAAACAAGGTTCTCTTAATACAACCAGGAATTTAAAAAAGAGAAATATTAGAATTATTACTACTAAAAACTTAAAAACAGATTCACAGTGTTTGCGTCACCCATCACAATTCCCAGCTCCACCCGGTGAGGCCTGCTCCGCTCACTGTCAATTCGAGGGGCAAGCCCAGTCATAACTCACAGGAGCCCTAGGATTTGAGGCCACCAGGCCTCACACAGGAAGCCGATGAGACCAAAGGGTGATTACAAAATAAGTGAATATATATATATATATATATATATATATATATATATATTTAATTTTGAATTTAGGACATTAAAAAAAACTACTTCACAAGAATATAACGCAGCTCATGTTTTCCAACTACCGGAATACAACCATATATATATATATATATATAAATATATATATTGTTCATGATATATTGTTAATTTAATGTTGGTATATTATGCACCGACGTAAATCCGTTTCGAGGAGTGAGGTATGATCGACATTTGTTGCAAAAATTTCTAGCGGGAACTCACACATAAGTACACACTTCCACTCAACCATCTGCACACACAACACACACACACCCCCACAGACGTACTCTCCAATCCTATCTATGGTTTTTGATAACCGCCGTTTATGACAGATTTATCAAAAAATTCAACAACTGATCAATTAAAATATCATTGCTTCTTTTAAAAGTGTGGGGGTATATTTGTACAAGCCATCTCCCCCTCTCTTACAAGTGGGGGATATATTCCTCCATCCATCCCCTTCCGAGATTTACGCCACTGATATCATGCAAACGATTATCTTATTACCATGTTTCCTATTCAAGAGGTCTGAGATTTGACAAATTTGAACGCTTTTTATATGAAACTGGAACTTTGGGATCTTCTTTCATGACTGGACGGTAATATCAGTCACCGCATGGAAGATGGTAATGAATGTTTTCCGGATTTTTTTTTTTTTTTTTATTCAAACAGCCAATCATTGTTTCCGACTTTTGCGGCATCTACTCACATTTAATACTAAATCATTGAAAGAATATCTTTTAAGTAAAGAAGTATAATGTTTTATTTTTTTACATGTACATGTAACACCATGCTATCTACTATTTGGTTGTAATTGTTATGTTTGTAATGGAATTAGTATCTTCTACCATGTAAATTTTGTAGAGGGGCCAGGTTCGACTAGCACTTGTGCTATTTTCTGGTCCCACTTGCCAGCTATTATCATTATGTTTCAATCCTGTAAGAAAATTTACTGTATGACAAATCTTATAAACATGATGTTATTGTTGGTGAATAAATCAAATCAAAATCAAATCAAAATCAGATCAAACGGCTTAAGCAATTGACCGAACAGTTGTGTTTACGGCCCATAATTCCTGTCTTATTGAAAGTCCGAATCAGTCGTAAACTTAGGTCTTCTGTCTCTTAATTGAAGAGTTGAGATCACTTTCAAGTCTCAACCGATTGGAATTTATCGGAACGTTTTAACACAGGCCCCAGTGATTCATGCTGCTATTATGTATGTGCATATATATATATATATATATATATATATATATATATTTATGTATGTATGTATAGTGACAAAATGTAGGCCTACATCTGCCACCTATAACACAGTCTGTGATATTCAAATGCATATAAATATACCGTCTATGAAGCATAGCGAATATGCTTCTTGAACAACATTTCTGCTGGTATAATGACTGAAATATTGCTTCCTCTCTTCAGTTACTTTTTTAAGGAAGGAAGCTTTCTCTGGATATTTGGAAGGCATCGAATTATTCATTTCATTATCGTTTTAATGGAGGTTATTTACCTTTTCAATTTTATTAAAACGATTTTGGCTGTCATCCGCATAAAGTACGAAAGTACGACGTCCTCCCAACTGTAGAGAACGAAACCTTGTAGAGCATGGTTGTGCCAGGAAGGCCTGGGGAGGTGGGGGCATTTACAAATTAATGCAAAGAGAATGACACCAAATAAATTATATCGGGCTGACAGAAGCATAATTATAATTAGCAACTGTCACTGCGATTTTAGGATTTAGTAATGGGCAATCTTTTAAGAAGTAATGCATATTATACTGATAATAGTTTGATTTCCCAGAAAAACCGATAAAAAAGAATCGTTGTGACAAGAAAATTCATATTTGATATATGACGAGAAAAATTAGGTCATGCATTTGGACCAAAAATATTATCAATATCCAGTCATTATAAGTATCGAGGTCTATGCCTATGCCCTTTGTCTTAACATGCAACCTGGACTTATTTCATTTGTTTCCCTTTGTTTTTATATGAATAAAGGTGATACTGAAAAAAAAATCACTCGTTTCTGTAGTCCTACGCAATTGCTATGTGCGGAGTGCGGTACATGTCACTGCCTGTAAGTTTGATCATTACTACCCCCCCCCCCCCCCCCCAGTAAACACCCATTCTTGAGTACTACTCACAATCAAAATTTGTAATGGCTTCCTCCCTGTTTCAGTCACAATGTTACCGTTTGAGCAGAACTCAAATTTATCTTTCAAATTCAACTTTTATATTTTCTTTCTTCCGTACAGTGGCCGGCGATACCACCGGACCTGACCTGACGTGTGTTAGCAGTATCGAGTTAACTCCAGCCATACCCAATACCTTGTCTGGAGTGGCTACGGCTCAATTCATCGCCAATGATTCAAGTGGGTTAGATCCCACTACTACAACAGATCCACCTACTGGAACTCCTTCAGCAGGGGGATTCCTCTTCCCTCCCGGCAGCACCCCGCTGATCTTCACTGTGAGAGATACTTGTGGTAATCCGTCAATGTGCACGATAAATATCATTAACACACGTAAGTTGAATGGAAATAGTACTAAAGTTAGCGGTACTTAGCAGTTTGATGAAAGAAAAATGTATTTACACCACTCATTCGTTTTATTTTCTTTTGATGTTTTTTGTTCAAATATATTCATTTCAAATTCCAGGAAAATACATGTACGAGGGCAAAATGTACAAAACTTGTAGTACTAAAATTGCATACGGAATTAAAAACTTGACATAAGTATACATACAAAGACATACAAATAAGGAATTTTCAGGTTGATGCAAAAAAAAAAGAAGAAAGAAATCTAAATGTTATATGAAATTAAGAGACAAAAAGACATAAATATTGAAAACTCGTCAACAACAACAACTCCCCAAAAAAGTTCAGAAAACATAATAAAGCATATTATTAATTAGTTAAAAGAAACAGTTAAAATTTGCGTATGCTAGCTAGTTGGATTTGCTTTGCCTTTCTTCTGTTTTATATGCTGTTTTGCAGTCTTTGTTTTGCGGTAATATTGAGTGATATATAGTTGTGAATTCAACGTTTGAGGAAGCTCAGAGTTTCAAATTTTTGTCTCACTTTATTTCACTTCCTTTTTCTTTGTGCCTGCTTTAGTGTATGTGGGCGCACGTATGTGTGTGCCTTTTCAGGCTACAGATAATGATAACAAAATGGGGGGGGGGGGAGGGACCCCAAACCCTATGAATTGTAAAAAGTTTATATTTAAAGTAGTTATAGGCTTTAAAAACAAAAAAACCCTAGGCTTCATGTGTCTCTGCCGCTGGACCTCGTCTGTTTATGTTTCATTCCCCCCCCCCCCCCCCAAAAAAAAGTTTCGCAGCACTGTGTTGACTGCATACCGTAACTAAACTTTGTCTTCATTAATGGAATAAAAGGGAAGTTCCCATAACAATGTGGTGAGTTGATAGCAGATGTGTTCAACACTGATTCAACCTTCCCTCCCTTGCACCTAATAGAAGACGGCCGTTTGATGAAAACTCGTTTAAATTAATTTCGTTTAACTTTTGTTATAACGTCTCTTTCAAGTCCGCTAGATTATTGAGCACCACAGACTTTCACTTCTAAATCGGTATTCTGAAAACTCAGCTCTCAATTATTTAAAATATTAAAAAATTTGCGTCATGAATGTAGGCTCTTCCGCTTTTAAGCCCATTTTCATCCTCGCAAGCATTGTAATAAACATGACAAAGAAGAAAAATGGTGTACATACCCGCTGTAACTTGAAAATGGCAAATTGTCTATAACTGTCGCTGTGACATAAATGAAAAGGTCTTGCAATGATTTGACTCATATGACTTGAATCATCCACAAAATATTCAAGACTTATATTGAGACTTCTCCATTCTACCAGAATGGATGAGACAGTTTTCATTTAATGAAACCACGTCATCCCCGCACTTTAACGGCCACTATCATAGTCATGACAAATACGATAAAGTGTTGTGTCATTAAAAATGGAGGACTGAAGAGACCTGTTTACGCCTTTTCCCTTTTTTCTCACTTACATCGATTTCTAACTTGATTTTTTTTTAGAAATACAAAGCTCAATAGCGAAACCCTTCTACCACTGTCGGGGGGGGGGGGGGTAGGGCGATCTCAAGAGTTGTAGAAAAGATTCCATTTGGTTGGGAAGAAGATGTGTGCCAGGGATTCTCCCTCAGACCCCCCCCCCCCCCCGCTCTCTCTCTCTCTTTCTCTCTTCCTCTCCTCCCCCAACCCTCACTATACCTCATTGTGGTCTTTATGCCCTTGCACTTTCAACAGTCACTGCATTACCAGTCAACAACTGCCCAGATTTCAGTAGAGCAGTAGTCGCCGATACTGGTGCAGCAACGTTTTCCTTCACGCCAAACTATGGCCAAAGTAACGTGACAACCGACGGCATGTACTTCTACCACGGTTCTCTTAGCATTGTCTTTGCGACGACGACCCCTCCCGGACTTCCTGGTCCCCCTTTCCAGCTCCCAGTGGGAACGAACATTCTTACCACAACGATCAGTGATGCAGTGCTGAACTTCACTTGTTCGTCTACCATCGTGGTCCAAGGTAAGCATTTACAGAGTGCAGGTAAACACGATAACAAAGACTTTTGAAAACCAACCTTTTACCCCATTCATGCACCACATCGACTCAATGCAGAACTCGACAAACCAAAAGCAAAAACAAAACAAATAAAGGAAACCAAACTTATAGAAGAATATCTTTAAAAAGTAAATCGTTTCGGAATCATTGTGGACTTTAAAATCAGTTTAAAGCTTGATATCGATTTGGCGATTCGACAGAGGTATAATCATACAGTTTCAGCACCTTAATATGTGAGGATTTAGATGATTATGCTCAGTATTTCATTGAAGCACTTGGTATCAGAGATGTATTAAGGGGCGTTCAGATATGAAGCGACATTGTGGCGCCACTTTTGTTGATAAAAGTGCATTAACGCGTCAACTCTCAAATAAAAGAGAACTCTTTCAAATCTTGCGCAGACAATCTCATGACAACATATTTTGCGCTAACTTTTTAGGAATTTGATTAATGCGCAATTTTTTGGCAGCCAGGCAGCAAAAAAAAAAAAAAATGTGTCCTGCCTCGGCGACATTTTTGGTCGCCTCATACCCCATTGACTTTTACGGCAATATATTATACATATATATATATATATATTGTATTTTTGTACATGGGGTATACAGTTTATGATATTCATAATGTCTTGAGTATGATTACTCAAAAGTCTTTTCATCGGTGTTTTTATTACTTTTATAACATATCTCATGATTCCGCCACCCCTTATCTCCTCCAATAAAAAAAAAAATCCAGAGGCCCTTCAGCTCAAATGATGTGCATGTTTTTAACGAATGAATACAACTTTTGAGGGCGAGGGTGTGAGCGTGGGTGCGCGCGGGCGTGTGTGCGTGAATGTAATGCTAGGAGTCCACTGGGCCGGCGCCAGTTCGCGCCAGTTCGCGCCAATGCAATTTGCTGTGGCGCCTAGTGTCGCCAGTAAGGTGCCTAGTGGCGTGCAGTGGCTCAAACTGCCTCCCAACTGGCTCGCGGTGGCTCGTAACGGTGCCAAATTTCAATTTGGCGGCAAGGAAATTTCAAAATGTTTAAAATTTTCGTCGCGCCACTTGCATCGAGCAATCAGCGCGAAGTGTCCACCAAGTGGCACCAAATGGCGCAAACAATCCGCCTACTGGAATCCACTGGAATGTAATGGCGCACGCCATGTGACACCTAGTTTATTCCACTTGGCAACACACAACATGCCGAGCGGACATTAATTCGGCGCCACAGCGAGCCACTACGCGCCAATCACATAGTCTTTGGCGCGAACTGGCGCGAACTGGCGCCGGCCCAGTGGACTCCTAGCATAACTTTACCTATTACCAGACTCTTGACCATATTTTTTGCGGCTAAAGAGACGGTTTTTTCGGTGAAATGTCTTGAAAAGTTGCTTACATATAGAGGGGATACTGATTTAAAGAGAACCAAAACCCTGGAGAAAAATCAATTTTAATGAAAAGTGAGGATAGAGGGAAGCAATTGTAAAAGAGTTCATCAAAACCGGTTACGAAATGAGAAAGTTATGAAAGTATGAAAAGTCTCTATTTACTTTCTATGGCGATCCTAAAATTTGCGATGTTGCTTCAAAATGGCCGGTTTCTGTGGACAACTCTTAATGATTTTTATTTTTTTAAATTTTTTTTTTTTTTTTTTGGGGGGGGGGCCAAAATTTCATATTTTCTCCATTCTCTCTAAAGATTCTGCTTGTCTCTTTGTGAACTCGACATACATTGTGTCAAATTCATTTTCTCATGATATATTTTGAGCTATAAGGAAACAGGCAGCACCTTGTACAGTGTAGCCAGTAACTTTCCGGACATTGCACATAAATCACAAAATAAAACTGAGGAGAAGGTGAACCACGCTCGAAGTCGAAAATTCTCAAATAATTATCATAAAAAAACTACTGAATTATATATGAAATTAAAGAAAAAAATTCACATACGTACTCGTACACTCTAAAAAAAAAGTAGAGTTGAAATTTTGGGTAAAAAGGGAACATGCATGTTTGTTGGGTAAAATTTTGTCCCATAATAGGTAAAATGTTTTATGGATACATTCTAATGCAATATTGGGGAAAATTTACACAGTATTTAGTATCATTTTACCCAACAAAAATGCATGTTCTTTTTTATACAATACTGGGTAAACCTTTTTAGAATGTTTGCAATTAGAGAGAAAAGGTGAGAAAAAAAGAAAAGAAAATAATATATATATGTTTGTATATATATGACTGCATTTATACTGTATTACTTCCTTTCTTGATAATGATTATCTTTCCTTACATAGATAATGTGAGTCCAGCGATCATATGTCCAGCTGATATCAGTTCCAATACCCGCATCGTATCCTTCGCGGCGAATGCCACGGACATCGTTGACCCTTCACCAGACCTGAACTACGTTCCTTTAGGTCCAGGAGACACCTTTCCTTTTGGTGCAACCACAGTCACTGCGACAGCCACAGACGATTCCTCGAACTCAATGTCATGCTCGTTTACGGTAACTGTGTTAGGTGAGTAGCCACGGTCACCACACGTGTGGACTTTTCCACATAGGATTTTTAGCAGCTGTTGAAACAAAATATGAATTCCGATTTACGGTACGGAATAATGTCTTCAACAGACAAAAGCCTGATCAAATTATTTTCAATCTGCTGACCGAGAGTTAAAAGAGTTGGGATCTTCCAAATTAGTTGCTTAATTATCATTCTTTCTATTAGACTGGAGACGTCCCTTTGCTATAAAGCTGTTCCTCTTGATGAAAACAAAGCATAAAGTGATTTCCTTAATCATGTTAATCATTCAACTCAATTTATGACAAATTTATTTGTCATAATAGTTTAACATTACCTTTCTTGCCATTTTGATAGATCTATATTTCTTAGCATGATATGGTCCATTAGAATTTTAGTTACATGTATGCCATTTTTAGTACTAAATGCCGTTTTGCCATCGGACCGTTTAATGAATCTTTGAGGAAAAATTACTGAGGCTACACCAAATGATTCTATGCAGAAAATTAAGCTTGAAGCTCGATTATGAATACCATTTGTCATTTCATTTCATTTCATTTCGTTTCGTTTATTTCCATTTCCAACATATATAAACAGAATAGCCTACATAGGATGCATCGTACAAAGTAAAACAATGAAACTTGACCATGGAATCGTAAATGTAAATACAGGTAGTTCACAGTGAATAGCAAGCCAAAGAAAAAGGTTGGTAATGGAGGGGACTGCTGAAAAGGTGTGCTTGTAGATTGCAGCCCCCTATAACTTAGTCTTAGAGTACTGCTGTAAAAGTAGTGTATTAATAAAAGAAAAAAAAGGAACACACTAAATACAAGCACCGGATAGACATCACATAAAAGCAGTGAAAGGGAAGGGAAGGAAATGAGAGGAGAAACGAAAGAAAGAGAGAGAGTGGAGGAATCTTGCCCAACAACACACACAACATACACGGACCGACCGGGAAACGAATATCTGTATAAAATGAATGAAAACATAATTGAGTAGCTTAGAGCCTATGTTAAAAGTAAAATAAATTGAATGAGGAATGATGAGTCTAAAGGGCTGGTGTATGGAGGCCCTGAAGTATGCTTGACAACAGGTCATGTGCGACGTGAATTTCGCATCCCGGGTAATGAATTTGCATCCCGGGTCCTGAACTTCGCCCCACGGGTCATGAACTTCGCCTCACGGATCATGAATTTCGCATCCCGGGTCCGGAACTTCGCGTCACGGGTCATGAATTTCGCGTCACGGGCCGCGAATTTCGCGACTTGGGCGCAAAGTTGGCCGCGAAATTCACGTCGCACATGACCTGTTGTCGAGCGTACTTCAGGACCACCGTACTGGTGCGTGGTAATCACGAAGAAGGGATTTTTTAAATAAATTTTTACTTGAACCTTCATTCTTTAGACACTGAAATGCCCACCATCACGTGCCCTTCTGACATCAACTCCGATACACTTACCGTGTCCTTCAGCGTTGATGTCATGGACAATGCCGATCCTTCACCAGTAGTGACCTATGATCCTCTGGGTCCCGGAGCTGTCTTTCCACTGGGTCCAACTACAGTCACTGCGACAGCTACGGACAATTCCTCGAACACACAGTCATGCACGTTTACCGTTACTGTGTCCGGTGAGTGCTTTGACTCACCAAAGTTTTTTGAGTATTTTCCTTTAACCTACATTCATACCACGAAAAACCCAGTAAACCCTCTCGAAAACCGGACAGGGCCTTGTTCTTTTAAAAAATAAAATCAATTTCATTCTTTTTTGTTTTGTTTTGTTTTGTTTTTTCACTCGAAAATTTTATTTCACCAGTTAAGAAAGCGTAATGCTGTGAAAAATAGGCATATACTGCAAGTAGCTAATTGATATTATTTATCATCCTTCATTGCTTTCCTATTGTGCATCATGGAATTGATATTGGATGTATTCTGAATACTTTACTTTTCTGACTAGCACCATGCATGGAAGAGAGAAAGGCTCTTTTCTGCCTGCTAACTAAAATTTTAAAATCAAACATTATATTTCATTTTTTATATTCTTTAAATTCATACACTAATGAAATTCTCTTTTATTAATATCATGTTGGATGCATACCCATGGGCATCATCATTCCTTAGGCCTACTGAAGGTTTGGCAGGTTCGTTCTCTGTTGCAAGCCTTGTCAGTCGTGTCGTTATTAGCTCTCTACAACTATCAGTCATCCCTTCTCATTTGAGGGTAATGTACAACAAGAGTATTTTGTTTGCTCTTGTTGTTGTTCTTGTTAATCTATGTGTTTTTGTTGTTTGTGATTGTTGGATCTGCGACAATTCCTATTTAGATTACATCAATTGTCAAAACCATTTTTCTGTTTCTTAGAATTCATGAGAAACTTTCGGCATCGATTCATTAAACCTAAAATGCGATTGCAAACAACGGAAAACTTGAAATTGAGTTTGGGTCATTCAGTTACCTTCTCTGGTCTATAAGATTTTTATTGTTAAACAGGTATGATTCTGAAATGTTGAACAATGGAAGACAAATATGAGTACACGGGACTACAAAAAAGCATGGTAGTTTCCATTCATATTCATAAATGTCAACAGAAGCACTCCAACATGTATTACATTGCATGTCCATGTGGTCTTTATCAGAATACAAATATTTATTGATGAATTTTTTTAATAACTTTTTTCATGTCACCAACCGGATGTACAACGTTTCGACATCATCTGCCTATCATTTTGTATTTTCTTTTATCGTATAATCTTTAACCAACTTTTACAGACATAATGCACTTTTTATAATTAAAGAAAAATACTGATTTTCCTAGCCGGATTGTAGAGATAGCATAGTATTATGCCTAACATTGGTGATGATACTACCCAATTGGAAAAAAAAAGAACCTAAACTTCCCTCTCTCTCTCTCTTACGTAGAAACACAAAATCTCTTCCATTTTCCTTGCCCAAAATTTTCTCAAATCTTCTGAAAGAAATATTCACTAATTCTCAAACATCTCGTTTTCATTGTACTGAAACCGTTGCAACTGTTATGAAGTTGTCACCGTGCAAGGTATACGTCGCGTTTGTGTCGAATATATACCTGACACAGGTAAACCATTAATTTTTAATCAAAACTTTGTGAACTGTAATTGTGAATAATATCCGTGCATTCATTTTATCGTTTTTTGTTTGGTGGTTGTTTTAGTTCGCAGATGCAGTTGGAAATTACCAGCATACTTTATGCACATAACCCCTAGATTTACCATAGATACTTCAACTTTGGGTTCATATTGCTAATTATGATTGTAAATAAATCCCCGCATTAATTTTCAATTATCGTTTTTGTTGTAGTTACTCTATGCGTTTGAAAATAATACAATCTGCAAGAAAACAAGACGCGGAATTGAAGTCGGTCCCAACCTGCCTAGGGTCTTTCTTGGCGAACTCACCCCTGCATAATTATCTACGTTACCATGGTTACTTCAGTCCAAGCAACGATCGCGCAGTATCGTCGTCTGCCCCTGGCCCAGTGGCTACTCTGGTCATCACGCTTTCTCTTCATACTTCAAAGGAGCGTAGAGTTTCATCAATTTATGTTGGAATTTTTTATTAATTTAGCAGTCATCAGAAGGCAGGAATGGATATAAATTTGTCTCAATATCGCTAGACTTTTTTTGTATTGGCCCTGAAATGTGCTCAGATTACATCTTCAAAAAAAGAATCACACCTCAGAAGAGCGTGGATGAATGCCCCCCCCCCCCCCGAAATCCCTAACGGTTCTGGAATAGTTTAATTACTTTTTTTTCTATTCTAAGCTTTCCTCCAGGTTTTGTCTTTTTATTGATATTTATTCATATTTATATCCATAGCATCGCATGTACACATACATCATATAAAGTGCATGTTGTTTACATTAATAATAATAACTTCTTTTCTGTTATATTTTGCTGTATTAGCAGTAAGTTATTCATTGTCTCGTTTGGAAATAAGAAAGAAAATGTTTAGTCAGTAGAATAATTTTATTTATTCATATTAGCGTGGATGAGTGTGTAGATATCGTAGCTTTTTTCATGCATCATTTTCGAATTATTTCGCATTTCCAATTATTATAGAAAATATGAAACATTTTCTTATATTATTTTTTTAGTCAACATAACTTTGCTTTACTTAGAAACGCATAGTCTCATTATGTTACATAATATACATATTAATTTTGAGAAAATCAATAATTCGGGGTTTCAGTAACCTGACATACTATTTTTGTAGTATCATGGAATGTCCAAAGTACGTCTCCATTCATTTTTAAAAATGAATTTTGTAAATTTAGTTTAGGATTCGCACTTATAGAAAAAAAATAAATCAAGATAAAAGTACAGAAATTCGAATTCCAATTTTGGAAAAGAGAAATGTTAGACATGTGGAATAAGCTAACAGATAAATTCATTAATATAGCAAAATATTTAACTTTGCAAATACGCTTCTTAGTTTAGCTTCAAGTTTAGATGGTATATTGTAAAGTTATCCCTTTCTGTAGAATGAATTTTTGATCAACTAGGATAACTTTCTGAGGAAGTTATATTATGGCATTCAACCTTTCTATGGCCATCACGCTAACGGTTGCAAAAATTACTGTAATTTATTTTGGAAAAAAGAACACACCAAAAAGAATTAATTTTTATAATCACTACATGATCTAGTAAGTTGAAACACACTTTCTTCTTTTATACATGTATTCTAATGCATAAAATTTGTTTGTGTGTTAAAAATTGACCAGTGAAGCACGTGTCTCTTGTAGTTTAAAAAGAGTTGAAGTGAGTTGAATCTGACGTTACCATTGTATAAACATTTTAAACGAGTCATCTTTCTTTTGATTAATGTTATGATATATCATACGGTATTAGAAAAGCTCGCTTACAAACCAACTATATACTACAACGGTGTGTGGGCTTGTGGTGGATTTTTTTCCCACATTTTTTTTTATTAGAAATTTCATTTGATATAAATCGATGAAAATAATTTATAGATACGAATCTTCACCCAGTTTTCAAAACACAGTTTGATAAATTGTGTACACACAAGCGCGCGTCCACACACACCCACCCTCACACACACACGCACACACACACACACACACACACACAACACACACATATATATATAAACCCCTCAAAAAATCTGGAAGTCAAGTTAGAGGCAGTACAGGACACACCAACGGAGCTTAGGACACACCAACGGAGCTTGTGACACCACTGACGTTTTGTTCGATCCTCTCTCCATGTCATCTTCCTCGTCGAAGAACTACGAATACGAAACCACCAACGCGGACTTCATGCCCGCCAACGCCAGGAACGGGGGTACTGGAATGGCGGGAGGCAAGCTGGAGGGGTGAAAGGAGGAGGAGGAGGGGCAGGGCGACACTTCCGGGGAGGCCTCTTCACAAACGTCCAGATGAGGCGGGAGGAGGAGGATGAGAGTCACTACTTGCCGGAGTACAACTCGGGTATCACCAGGATACTCTCCTTGATGCAGATCGTCATGGGCGTGGTCATCATACTCATTGGTATCTTCGCTTACGTCAACAAGGCAACCGTTGGGCCGCTGATACCAGCCACGGTTATCTGATGTTGATTTGTGGTAAGATTTGTACTGAAGTTCATGAATTAATTTTGTATAGAATATATTCGCATAAGTGGTTACATCCGTTTTTTATTTTATTTTAAAGCGTCTGAATACTTCGACTTCACAGTCCACTCTCATAATATTACTTGCCAAAACTTCTGGATATCATTAAATTTGTTTTGTTTACATGTCTGATACATTAGAATATACGGACAGTGGTGAAAATGATCAACTGAAAATGAATATGTCTACTGTCTAATGGTTTATCTCTTGTCAATTAAGGCTTATACAATAATCTAAGGAGTTTTTATCGATTTGTTTAATTGACTGTGAACAGAAACAAGTAGATTAGAATAGTCTGGATGTAAGTCTTTGGTGAAATTTCTGACTGCCTGCCCATTTCATTTATGTCAAAAGAAAAACTTTTTGGAAGAGATGATTATGTAACATTTGCAGTTTCGTTTATTTGATTTTTGTACAGTTGTACATTACTGGTGGGGTGCTTGGGATATTCACTAAATGTCGTGAAAAGCGTTTGGTAAGTATGTCAATATACCGTATTTCATCCACTTTGACTTGATTTTAAACCAGACTGACACCAGCTCATAAACAAAACAAACAATAACCAATAACAACAACAAATAGTCAAAACAAAGTAAAGCCACTATTTTCAGGAAAGTCACATGACTCCAAGAATTCAACCGCAATCAACCTATCACTTTCTCAGTAATCAGATTATTGATATGATTTCTTGTCTAACTTTATCATTTTCAAAAGAGAATAACGGTATATTTTCAAGTAATGCAGGTACCTAATTCGTTTTCTTCAAAGAAGAAAAATCAGCCCACATGATCAAATCATGATCAGAGAGAGAGAGAGAGAGAGAGATTTAATCTTACATTAGCAAGATACAATCCAATCTCCTGGGATCGGCAGAAAGTTAATTCTTATGAAAAAAGGTATTTTTCAACATCTTCAAATTCAAAACTCTAATCTTGTTTAAGAGAGGATAATCCGCGTGTAGAATGAGGATCTCTCACCAATTCCGATACTGTTTCACTCTCTTTCAAAACCGATGAGACTTTTGGATCAGTGATGGTAACACCACAAGATACTGCGGGAACACGTGGTCCATTCACAGTTATGAAAATAAGATTCTAGATTGATTTGAGACTCGAGATTGCAATGAACAAATTCCAGGAATATCACGAAAGAATAAATTATACATTTACGTAACCATAGAAAATATATTGCATTGGCAAACTTATTTCTTATTCTTATTACAATCTTGAATAGTGAAACATTATCATGATTATTATGAAGCAGCCTTTACATAAAGACCACTTGCTCTTATTCTTAAGGACTGCTCATTGCCTCCCTTGAAAAAGGCCTTTCTATATACAGGTTTCAATGCATGTTAATGAGGACAGCTGAGAATAAGTCTTTATAATAAGAAACTGTTCCAAAGAGGAGGGTAGTAGTAATAGTGTACCTATAACGTCATAACTAATCCCTATTGTTCTAAACAATAGAAATATGAATTATGAAATAATCATTTTGTTCTTAACAATAGAGTATGAATTTTAATCCTCTTAGAAAATATGAATCGTATTAAATATGATCCATAAGATATGAAAATATAGATATGAATTATGGAAATATGAAATATGACATAACACAATAGAAATATGAATTATGGAAATATAGAAATACGGATTATGTCATCGCGAACAATAAAAATATGAAACATGGAAATATGAAATATGAAAAATATGAATTATGACATCATACTTCCATAGAAATATGAATTATGGAAATAGGGAAATATGGATTAGATCACCAAGAAAAATGAATAGATGAAACATGGAAATATGCAGTATGGATTATAAAAATATGAAAATATGGATTATGACATTTGGAACAATAGAGAGATTAAAGATGGCACAGGATGAAAAGGAAAGATGAAAAGATGCAATATGAACGATGTCATAGGAAACAATAGAATATGCGTTATGAATTGTGTCGGCATGGAGAAGAAGGGAAGGATGAAACGAGAGAAATAAGATTGACACGTCCTACCAAATCCTCAAAGTCGAGTACAATGGGATTAACAAGGGTTACGAAACAATAGAGGGATTGATGGGCGATCGTGACAAAGGTGGTTGATGAACGTTGAATAGACGAGGGGGATTTGGCGTGAATCAAAGGACATGTTGTAAGGCTGATTGATATGTCGCAAGACCAATGGACTTCACTTGAAAAGATGGAAGAAAAGACATACTGCAACATGACAGGCTCAAATGGTGAAAGAGGCAATTGATGACAAGGAGGAAATAAAATCGGGGATAAAAAAGACAAGAACACCGCACTGACACTTTCATTTACACTTTGAATTTCACCGCATTTACGACTACCACATTATATGATTCACCATGAACTCCAACCCGACCGATATCGAGAGAATCGAGCTCATGATGCTGGCAGAGTACATCACGCTGGTGGAGATGGTCAGGACGTTAGAAGGGATGCCGGACTTTATCGAAATAGACGGGGAGCTGACGGAGGAGGAGAAAGTCAAGGTGGCCAACGCGACCAGTCAGCTAGATATGGGGTTGATAGAACTGTTCTTTATCCAAGCAGTCCGTATTCTGTGGATGAAACCCGTACTTCTAAACTGTAGCCTATCTCAAATATCAGCTGAGAGAGATGACTCTATAAGAAATGATCAAGAAACTGCACAACATCACCCAACATATAGATGGGATGGAGGCGACCATCGCCATAGTATACAGAGCTTTCGGATGGGAGGTGAGGCTACCACCAAGACCGGCAGCACAGAACGGAGGTCGAAGAAGGGCACACTCCGTCTAAACGAAAAGATGGTTGCCTCCATATTACGACAAATATGCGAGGAAGATTTGGACATTTCATCCATCATGACCGAATGCTACGCCATAACCAGCATGCCAACGTTTCAAAGTCTGGAGTGTATCATGATCAAGGAAGGGGACGATCTCCAACGACTCACAAACTATATCTTGTCACATTGTCTGCTACCAGAGAACCATCAACAGAGTTACAGACGTTGCTTGGTAGCGGTTTGTTATTTCATGTTCATTTCGCATCATGCACAACTATCTCAAGAGAAGAAGCAGGATTTTCTACATATTTTCATCACCGGACTTCAACGTTACAACATTGACTGGTCAGATGCACTACCAATTCGTTTTTCTCGTGTATGCATCATCATCATCATTAAACTGATTGTTTCTTTCATGTACTACATTCATAGTCTCGATTTGAACCGTTTGTAATGAAAATCTTATGACTATGACAGTATAATGTATATAATGTAGTAAATAACACAAATTTGAACGGATTGAAAACAACGTCTTATAATTATGTATATAGTTTTACATCGCTTAAGAATGATATTAAGATCACTGGTATGATAATCGTTAAAAACAAAATAAATTATATAAGTGAATGAAATTTGAAAAGATTACAAAGAAATGTTTTTGAATTTATATTATGCTGATGAATTGGGAAGATAATTATGTAAATATTCATCGAGACAAAATTTCATGTAAATTTCAATTTCAATGTTGAAACGTTGTCTTTCATTATAACCAATGTGTATCGAATAATGTTTGCATTTGTGGGGTTTGCGCTGTGTCCGTGAGGTTGAGAGAATGGGCCTTTTAGAGAAAGTATTAAAGGAGATATATTATGGTCCTACACATCCATATAGTTTTGGGGGTGTACAAAAGTTGTGGAAGGCGGTGAAAGAAAGAGGGGTTGGAATGCCAGTTTGGAGAGAGTGAAGGATTGGTTAGCACAACAAGATGCTTACACGTTGCATGCACCAGCGAGAAAGTCTTTCAAAAGAAATGTTGTGAGAGTGAAGGGGTTGGATGAGATTTTGGAGGCAGACTTGGTAGATGTGCAAAACTTTAAAAAATTCAAGGGAAATTACCGTCATTTACTGACATGTATAGGGGTATTATCAAAATATGCTTGGGTGGTCCCTCTTAAGAATAAGACGGGGAAGGACATTGTCCGTGCATTTGATACAATTTTAAATGAGGGCCGTGTGCCAATCATGCTGCATACGGACAAAGGCTCCGAATTTAAGAATAAAGAGTTTCAGCAATTTCTGAAGGCAAAAGACATTCATCATTATACGACAGAAAACGAGACAAAAGCGAGCATTTCGGAGAGGTTCAACAGGACACTCCGTACAAAGATGTGGCGATACTTCACTTTCAAAAACACGTTTAAATACATTGATATTTTGAAAGACTTGGTCGAAGGCTACAACAATACGGTCCACTCAAGCATTAACATGAAGCCGAAAGATGTCAATATCGAGAATCAGAAAAGGGCTTTGGATAATCTGTACAAAAGGCGTAACAATAAATCCCCAAAGAAAAGAAAGACCCGCCTATTCAAGTACCAGCTGGGTGATCAGGTTTGCATCAATAAAACAAAGATGAGGTTTGAAAAGGGGTACGAGGCCAATTACTCCCGAGAAATATTTACAATCAGTGGACGGATTAAAAGACAGATACCCGTTTACAGAGTGAAAGATTACAATGGCGAGCAGATAAAAGGGACTATTTATGAACATGAACTTAAAAAAGTGGTGAAAAAGAAGGGTGACAACATTGAAAAAATACTGCGTACACGTACATGCAGAGGAAAGAAGGAATATTTGATTCGTTGGGGAGGTTATGGAAAAGAATTTGATAGCTAGGTGCAGAACGTGACAAAACATTAAATATTTTGACAGTGGGTACTTAAAATCATTTTACCAGCCGTTTATCTTGAGAGAGGGGTGTATTTAAAATGGGCTCCCATTTTTATGTCACGTTGCCGAGCAACAGCTCCATGACCTATTATCCCAATAACAAAACCTGCCAGTATACAACTAAACTGCATGGTCCTATTACTCTGAATGGTGATTATGAGGTTGGTCTGGCAGAAATCCAGTTTCAACGAACGTGGAACAATGTCAACGAGAACAACAACGTCCTTACTGTCTACAGTAAAAGCGTTGATTCAGACGGTGTCCCGTTGGTATCATCGATTATTTTACCAGAAGGTTATTACCATTCTGGAGAAGAACTAATCACCGTCATCAATGGTGTTATGGATAGACAGATCCGCTCTTCAATTGGGTTCTTTTACAAACGCACAATGCGAAAGTGTTACATACAAATTGCAGAAGGGAAGGCCGTGATGATACCGTGTAGTTTAGCGAGGATGATGGGATTCCGGGGAGAATGTTATCTTACAGAATCAACTTTAAGTCCTCTCCCAATGGACGTTCACATGTACTTTCACAGGTTTTACGTTTATTCGGATATTGTACAACATCATCATGTGAGGGATGCATCCGTACCGCTTTTGAGAACCGTTGCTGTCCTTCCGAACAAAGAGTCGGACAACATCATTTGTACCTACAATTCCCCTCACTATGTTCCTCTAAAACTGTACTAGTTCGAAACGATAGATATAATATTAACGAATGAAACGGGTGAAGTTGTGCCATTTGAACGAGGGAAAGTCATAGTGTAGTTACATTTCAGAGAACGCTCTTCCCCTCTCAATTAAAAAAGAACAACACAAAATAAAATGGTTCGCCCTATTGCAATATTTCACCGCCAGATTGGCTCTGGTTTACCCGTCTTTAGAGGTGCACCCATGCAGAGAGGTCACGGTCTTGGGAGTTTGTTCAAGGGATTATTTCGCATGGCAAAACCGCTCGTCAAAAAGGGGTCGTCCGCCTTGGGTAAAGAAGTCATGAATACGGGTTTGAATATTATGAATGACACCCTCAGCGGACAAAGTTTGCAAGGGGCTACGAAGGAGCACGTCGCTAGAGCTGGGAAAAGGTTGGCTTCCCAAAACCTTCATGGAATTCAAAACAAAGTAGGGCGCCAAAAAGGGGGAGCCAAGATGTTACTAGTGAAAAGAGTTTAAAAACATCGAAAAACACCAAGTCGAAAAGAGTTCGATTGCAAGACATTTTTGATTAACTTTGATTAACTAGCGACACACAGTTTCACTATGGCACTATGGCACTGTTACATGAAAAAAGTGAAAAAAGTGACCTCTGTTGTAAGACCGAATTGGACTTGTTCACGGTACCTTCTACACAAATGAGTATTGTGAAAGGACCTTGGGTGGGGTATCATCCTGTCAGCAGTATCACCGATGAGGGCCGTATCGAATTCAACGTCGCTGGGACTTCAGAAGAATATGTGGACCTCTCTCAGACCATGCTCCAAGTCATAGTGAAAGTGACAAATCGTGACAACACCAGTTTAGCGGATGAATCTCCAGTGGGTCAAGTCAACCTCTTCTTACCGTCTCTTTTCAGCCAAGTGGATGTCATGCTAAAAGAGAAACTTGTGTCCCAACCTTCCAACACCTACCCTTACAGGGCATACATTGAAGCGTTGTTGCATTACGGTTCGGAAACCAAGGAGTCTCAACTTACTCAACAACTCTTCTACAAAGATGAGGCGGGGAAAATGGACATCGCCAATCCAAATCTACCCGACGGAAATGCCAATTCAGGAATGAAAAAAAGAACATCGTTCATTCAACAGAGCAAGCTCCTCCCGCTACTTGGACCTGTCTACGCTGATCTATTTTTTCAAGAAAGATTGTTGGTACCAGGCGTGGACCTGAAACTCAAATTCAACAGAAGTAAGGATGCCTTCTCGCTCTTATCGTCTGACGCCAACGCAGGATACAAAGTCAATATTGATTCAGCTGCCCTCTACGTGCGGAGGGTAAAGACGAACCCGACTCTCATGGTTCAGCACGCCAAGACCATGGAAAAGATGACAGCAAAATATCCCCTCAATAAAGTCGACGTGAAAGCATTCTCACTGCCCGCCGGCAGCATGTCCATCAACAAGGACAATCTCTTCTTGGGACAATTACCCAACCGTGTTATTGTTGGATTTGTGGACACCGATGCCTACAATGGTATTTACGGAAAGAATCCATATAAATTCAAACACCTCAACCTCAACTTCATTTCCATCACGGTGGACGGAGAAACAGTACTGATGCGACCTCTACATCCAAACTTCAAAGAGGGACCAGGACAGAGCTACATTCACGCCTACAATTCTCCGTTCACAGACAGAGGATTAGATATTGATCGGAGAGAATACATCGGGGGTATACCCTCTTTGCGTTCGACCTCACACCTTATCTTTCAGACGGATGCCACCTCAACCTTGTCAGACAGGGAAATCTACGTCTAGAACTGCAATTTGAAGACCCCCTCCCAAACACCGTCAACTGTGTCGTCTATTCAGAAGGACAGGGACTCGTCCAGATTGACAAAGCCCGAAACGTGATCTACGATTGAGAAGGAACGACCCCGATACAGTTACCATGGATACCAAACAGATCAACGATGTTTTAAAGAAGCACCACCGCACGAAAAAAAATATTTTAAAGGGGTTTATGCGGAGGATCAACTACCGACACGTATCAAATGCGAGGAGGAATGTTATGTTGTCAATACAGACCCTATGAATGAACCAGGCACCCATTGGGTAGCCTTGAATTTTTCAAGGGGCAAGGGGGAGTTTTTGGACATATTTGGAAGTGAGCCCTCTTTTTACAGACCCGAATTCGTAGAATTTTTAGAAAAAAATACAACGTCTTGGAGTTATAATAAACAAAGGCTTCAGGGAACTCTATCCTCCGTATACGGACAATAATGCATTTATTACTTGACAAAACGAACAGAAGGGGTAACTATGAAAAGGTTACTAAGCGTTTTTGGAAAAGATTATGATAGAAATGATAAAAGAATTAATGAATGGTTTAATCATCGTTATGGTACAAGTCTTTCAGTGACAGACCCACAATTCACTCTGATCCAAATAGCACGTACTTTCGAAAACTTGTAATCTCTCTCTCTCTCTCTCTCTTGCAGCGATGGCTCTTAGTTTCTCGATTCCCCTTTACACGCATTTCGTTATTTATCATCACATGTTTATGTTCTGTTACACCCATTTCATGTATGTTGGTGTAAAAACATCTTTTCTCATACTTCTGTAACCCTTTGTGACTATCTCTCTCTCTCTCTCTCTAATCCTCTGACGCCAAATGAAACACGTCTACTCGTTTGATTTCATGTATCTTTGCTTGTATAATATTGTGATAATAAAATTTCAGTCATAATAAAATACTATTCACAAATGTGTATTTTCTTGGTGGTGTGTTTACATATATACTTAGAACGCAGACAAATGAATTAAGAGTGAGTGTTGTTGATAAAAGTGGGAGTGATGTTTGATGTGATGAATAACAATATATTCACATTCTCAGTATATTCTAAGCATTATAAAAATAGAAAATAGCTGTAAGGATTCACTTACGATTTATAAAATTTTACTTCAAACGTTTACCTCACTCATTATAATATACACAGTAAAACAATAAGATCCCATCAATCCGATTCCAACATCGTTACAAACCATGGCCTGACCCTTCATATATGTAAACCAATGTGCATGAATTTCAAACAAAACCTAAGTTGTACTAGAATCTAATTCTAATCTAGAATCCTAATGATGACTCGACCGTCAAAAGAATGTTTTTGATCAGTCCTAATCAAACATTTATACAAAATGGAAAAAAAAAACAACTAACGTGTATTATACAAAACTAAATTCTGTATCAACTAAATGACGAAATGATGAATCGACCGTCCAGAGAAGGTTTTAGATCATTCTAAATTAAACATCTATACAAAGTGAAAAGACCAGACTAACCAACGTGTATTATACAAAACCAAATTCTATATCGACCAAACGATGAAACGACGAATCGACCATCCAAAGCAGATTTTTGATCATTCTTAATTAAACATCTATACAAAGTGAAAAGACCAGACTAACCAACGTGCATTATACAAAACCAAATTCTATATCGACCAAACGATGAAACGACGAATCGACCATCCAAAGAAGATTTTTGATCATTCTTAATTAACATCTATACAAAATAAAATGTAAAGTGTATTATACAAACCTAAATTTTAAATTGACCAAACGGCAAAATGACAATTCGACCACGATTGCCTTAGATCAATCTTCATCAAACTTTCAAACAAAATAATGTCTGAAACTAAATAAAAACTGTTATAACTGATTGATCATGAATGCTATTTGAATGCATTAAAGGCATATAATAAAAAAAAAAGTAAATGCAAAAGGGCTATGTGAGAAATATGTAACCATACCGTTACCAACTTAAAAAGAACACCATTTTTTGGTATGACCTTTTCTACGCCTAGTCGAGACTCTGGAAGATACGGGAGTTTTAGGGGTGGGTAATGGGGAAGGTACATGGTCTGTCATGGGGGTTGCACTGACACCACGCTTTAATAGATGAAGTTCCTGACGTCGTGCAGAATTGGTGACGAAAGTCTCTGGCACGTTTAAGTTCACCAGTGCCTTTAGAAATTCACGACTGCCGGTCGGTACAAACCCTTTAC
Source organism: Echinometra lucunter (assembly GCA_029962745.1). NCBI lineage: Eukaryota > Metazoa > Echinodermata > Echinoidea > Camarodonta > Echinometridae > Echinometra > Echinometra lucunter. The sequence goes on from CM057153.1 coordinate 27,441,421, forward strand.
GTTGTCGAAAGATATCGAACATCAGATCACAAATGTTGCTTCCGACGATGGGTTGATTGTTGACGACCAGCTCACCGTTACCAGTCCAGCCTCCATTGTCTTGTTGTTTGATCTTTTGTATCAGCTGCGAAGCTCTCTTTTCAAAATGCTTTGGCACATGGTTAAGAATGTCACGCTCGATGGGATCAACTTCTTTTTTTTTTTGCTGAACCTCAGTTCTGTTCTCATTGTCATTGTTGGAAAGACCATTCAGAATTTCAATGGATAACGGTTTGTTTAAAGAAGCGTTCGCTTTAAGAAAACGCTGAAGATATTGGGAATAGAGTTTTGCCTTTTCATATTCTCCCAAGTCAGTACGATCCAAGACCTCACGAATCTGTTGATCTAATTCTGTGACTTGTTGCTCTACCGGCGAAGGGGCTTGGCTTTTGAGAGTCTGGAGTACCGTTTGAGGCACGAGGACCATCTTGTGGGCATGCTCCATAGCGCTGATGAAGAAAGATTAACACGGAGAGGACACAGTCATTTGCTGGTGAAGAGGCTGGCGATAATGCTTATCACGTGGTGGACGATCTTTGTCAAGAGTCCAATGAAGCCTCCTCGTCGATTAAGGATGCGTTTTCTCTCTCTGTAGGAAGTACGACGATCGGCTAATTTTCGAAGTTTCAGTTTATGCTTTTTCAGTGTCTTTTAAGAGACGTTGGAATGGTCACGTTACCACGAAGCACGTTCAGTATGCATTCGCAGATGGCATCTACAAAGTTCTTGTTGGCTGTCTTGAGAATGAGTTGTCGTTGCTGTGGTGAACAGTGTGCCAGTGTCTTGAGCAAAACTGCGTGCTTCTTTACGCGCCGAGACATTTTAAATAAATAAAGTAAATGAAATGGGACATTTGAATTTATACTTAAGGGACGTAAACTACGTGAGTTTCACCGGGAAATATATTGGTTCTCAGTCGATACTCTTCAGGCGTTTGGGGTTTGAGATCTACAAATAAATAGCCGTATTTATCACAAGTAGCATCATTGTAGGCATCTTGGAAAAATTTGATCTTACCAGGATACATTTGTTTTGCCAAACAGCTAACTTGAAGTTTATCTCTACAATTCTTAAACAAGGCATAATATTGTGTATTTAAAGAAATTGTCCTAGACTGTTAACCACGGTGAAACAAATTTTGTGTGATGTCAATCACACTCACATTTCTATGATGACACCCTTTTGTGAAGAGAGCCGCCACCCGTTTATCATCTCCCGCAACATCCATCAAGTCATCAATGATAAACAATGTGGGACGAGACGGATCCGTCAATTCATTAAAATCAAGTGGTAAATTTTCATGAAATTCAATATTCGGTATCGTAGCTGACATCTCTGTGTAGCTTGGTTGATACTCTCCATAAAACCAACGATTCTATGGGGTGTTGGTACGATCATGTCCGACATATTTTTCAATATTTTCTTGACAAATTCTGTTTTTCCTGAAAAAGAAGGACCAACGACCATCATTGAAAAACTATGTTTAAGACGAACATCCATCATTAACACTTTGATAATAAAGATGTATAAAATGACGCAGAAAAGGGATAGGTGCACGTAATTCTTATGAGACGTGCGTAGGTTCTTTGTAAATTAAAGACAATGCGTGTAAATTACAAATAGCAACATAAATAAATAAATCTATAAAGATAAAGATAACACAGAAAACAAAATGAGATCATTCCATTTATCCAACCGAGAACGAACTAACACTGTCCTCGATATCTGAAGTGTTTAAATACTCTGTCACTCCAGTTTCATTAGTCGCGTTATGATCACGCAATAATAGAAATTCGACATAAAAGGATAGGAAGAAAATAAAAATTAAAAGTGCTAAAACTATGACATTTCGACCCTCTTTGCGGTTGTTTACAGTTCTCTGCAATACTGAAGACATGTATGCAATATGTCTACGATCCATTGTTAAATCAATTATCAGGTAATAACGGACAAAATAGCTCCTTCAGCCACAAGGTAATGACAGTAAATGAAAGCCAGTGGTGGATGGAATATAATTTATATATTGGGAATATCTATGTGTCCGTAGGGGAGAGTGGTGTCATCCTGTAAACGGACTCGCTTGGTAAAAACTACTCTATAATCTTTTTTCCTGTTTTCTGTATGGATAGTTTTACTCTTTATATCTCTGGCAATTTGGGTTCATTGATCGTTTTGACACTACCTGGTTCTCCACGGATAAGCTCTTTCATGCTTTCATGATTGATGATAAGGGAGTTGGATGCATTTAAGGTAAAACCTCGCACCTTACACACCGTGTTTCCCTTGTTAGTCCTATAACTGTAATTCTTGGGTCCACCACACAACCACGTTACAATGTGTTTACCTTCTCGGAGCTCATCCGTCGAGTCACCCAGAAAGTCTCCGGTAGGGGGATCTAAGTGTTTTACGTTTGGATTTGTGGCAAACACAAGACTATCGTGTCGTAATACAACACTCTTTCTTCCAATTGTTCTAAAACTGAACAGAGTTTCAGACGGGCCATGGCTGTAGTGAAAGAAGCAATTATAATGTTCGTGTTGACATTGTGGTCAACAAAATTATCCGACTGTTTGTAGTGTACCTCAACCATATCCTCATTCAGTACGAGGAGATCCACTACATCTATGGATTGGTCATTGAAGAAATTAAGAATTTCGGCACTCGTCTTTACAAATTTGGTTTTGCGTAAATTGGGTCTCTCGGCGAATTTCCCCCTAAAGTACATTGATGATAGATTTAGAAATAGCCCTGAGCCCTGGATTTTTTTCAATTTTATTCTTGTCCAATGTTATCCCTTCCCGATCGTTTTCTGTTTGGACATGAGCTGGATATCCCGAAGATTCTTGCTTGATCCTCATAAAGGCATCAATGTATGGTGCAAATAACCCTCCGATCTTGTTTTGGAATCATACTCTTTATACCTGTCGAAATGCCACACCTCGATCATGTCCAGGATGATGTATCCCTTTTCGACAGCTTTTTTTTTTTATTTCTTCCGAAACCCGCGTACCTATTATGGCACGTTCCCGTGTGTCGTGGGAACAGGGATCTTGATTTAGGGTATCGGCGCATTTGATGCATAATGGAAACGTGAGTTTACCGCCCGAACGGTAGGGCAAAACAGGATGGAACAGTCGTCTTGGGGGTACTATGGTACACTTTACAAGCCCAAATATACGGTCGAGTAAAGGAAAGTCGGAATGGATGATTCGTGGATGCCCAAGCGGATATTTACCGAATTTGTTGATATAGGGATACAAGTTGGTAAAATCATAATACCTGAATTTTTTCTTCCCCTTTGACCTCATGAAACAAAAAACACCCACCCGTCCCCCCCCCCCCTAAAAAAATGAATCCCTTGGATTTAACGGGTCGTTGAACACATGTTTAAGGGGTGCTATGTGCTGATGAACATCAGGGTCCTGTCGGATTATTTTCCACTCATGTTCCCAAATGTACGGTGTACCGCGCTTTTTCCAAAAGTTCCAGACGTTGCATCGTCTGGTTGTAGAGAGTACCCATTGTGGTATTCAATTTTTTGTTCTCTACGTCCGGTTTATAACACTGGTTACAGCCATGATAGAAGCACCCCAAAAACTCCCAAACATATTTTTTGCCATCTTTCTCCGCATAACCATCCACGAACCGTCCATGTGCTTTCCGTTCCCCGCCATTAAAGGCATGCCGTATATCGATGCCTGTGTGTAAAGCCTCCAGGTGTAGCCATTCACCCGCATTGACAGATTGTTTCTTTCCTGTTTTGTACCCGTCTTGTGGGATGAGGTCGATTGTGTTTGGTTTCAGATAATTTGTTCTGAAGAGGAGATTGCACGCGCTGGGAAGTGTGAGTGACCGTAAGAAAGGATCGATACCATCAGGGTTGGTTTCTGTCAAACTTAGAGTTTTGAAATGGTGTCGGAAGAGTTTGCAGCTTTGGTGCAAGATGTCTACATCACTCTTACAGTAGGCACTCAGTTCTTCCTTGAAACAAAAAAAAACGTAGTTATCTTTAATCTGCTTATTGTACCAAAGGTCGAATTCTTTCTGTGCCGGTTTCATTATGGTATCGTAGCCGTAATATTTCTTTGGGGGTAAGGGTCCTATGTAATTTTGATTTGCAGGGGTATTGAAGAAATGGGGGAAGTAGCCTTTCTTCATTTCTTTGAGTCCGAAAGTCTTAGGGAGTTTAGAGAGGGGCATTTGGAAGAAGTTTAGGGAATCTTTAATCATAATGTTGGGTTCTTTTGTTTGAATACTGATGATTTTGGCACCATTGAGAATGACATGGGGTTCAATACCTTTTTCTACCAAGTTATTAAGAAGGAAATACGAGTCGTATGCCTTGGCATTGTGCGCAAAAGCTATCGTGTTGTCATTTTCTAACGAAAAATGCAAGGCCGAAAAATCTTTCAAAGTATCCTCACCCTGAAAAGTTATGGTCCTTTCACCGGGTTCACCGCAGCGCGGGCAATACTCCTCGGGGTCAACAGCCCCATCCATGCATGCGGTGCACTCCCAGGTTGCATGAACGTTATTGGGGATGTGTACACCGGTTTCTTGGGAACACTCAAAATAAAAAAAAAAACACATACTTTATGTGATTTTTTTTTTCTTTTCCCGATTTTCCGAATGTTGTGAATCCGGAGGTGTTTGACTCTGATCGGAGGTGTTTTGGCTCTTTTCCCTTTCATATTGAGGACTTTCTTTTGGAACTTTCATGTAGCACTGATGGTATCTACCATCCACAACCATCTTACATACATTACATGTCATTCGTGTAAAGTCATGGTTTTCAATTGTCACAATATTAGTGTCAAACACCTTTTCGCATTGCTCGCACTTGTGGTTTTTTGACAGGCTGTCTTGCCATTGAAAAGAGTCACGCTATGGAGCTGAAAACAGCGTTCTGTCAGAAAGGTTTTATTACACTGAGAGCATGTTATTGTTCTGTTTCTCTTTTCTTGAGAAGCTGAGCGATCACAGTCCGTAGCGAAACAGTCATGGCACATACGACAACAGGAATGAAACCTTCGATCTTGATATTTCTCATGACATGTATCGCAGACATATTTAGCACAAAGAAATGTTTCAATATTGGTGATGACATCGTAATGCCTATTTCCATGGAGATATAGAAACAAGGTCTCATCTGCAGGTTGGCCAGCGTATATCATGGTTTCTGTGTTACGACCCCTATAAACCATGAGTCTGTAACGCGGCAGCAACACATTCTGAAATGCATCGTACTGTGATCGGTCAACCACACCCTCGGGTACCCCCGCTAACCTGTGCAATTTCTGCGCCTCGCGCAGCAGTTGTTTTGTGGGTTGTCTGTCTTTGCGGGACCAAGACTTGTACAGTTAATTCTTTTCTTTTTGCAACATTGCAATCACCAAAGCTTTGGCAAAGCACATCTTATCTTCCCCAGAGGGAACGGATATAATGGATTTCTTTCTCAAGGCGGCAACACCGGCAGGAACACCGTCGTATTTCTTGGGTCTACCACCTCCAGCAGGATTTACCACGTGATGAAATCGAATGGTAATGCCTGGGTTGAGAAAGAAATCCTGATTGCTATTGAGAACTTGGGAAATTCTCTCCAAAATGGCGTCAATGTCGAAGTCGCGCGCTGTGGACCAAGGCGTAGAGATGGGGACGTTGAGCTGTTCTGAAACCAAAACCAACCGTACATAATCCCTCTCCTCCGTTTTATCCAATATCAAATGTTGAAGTTCATCGAAACAAGTTCGGAGGTATGACAGTAGAGCGGAAATGGACGTAATGTGATCTGTCTCCGCTCTGAGGTCGTACCATACCTCCCTTACTCCGAATCGTTTTGACATACGTTGGTCAATAAAACCCATTTTGGTGTGGATGGTAGGGTGTCAGAAAGCGTCGAAAAGAGCATAATATCTTCATCCTCAGACAGACGATCGGGTTCTTTGTCAGCCGTTTTACTTTTTTTCTTCCCTCTCCCCCTTTTTGGTTTTGATCATCATCACCCATTTTTCTTTTCATTGACCTGTTTTTTTCTTTTGTTTTCAATTGTACTTTTCTACGACTAACCCTATCGTTAGATATATTTTCATCTCCCGATTCATCGGTAGAGCTATAATAATTGACATGATGTAGTGGTGCAGCTTGTGGGTCCCTGACATAACTTGTACCAGGAGCTGAGTGGGTACTGGTTGAAATTACATTATCCCTGCGCACGTCTCTAACATTAGAATTACGTTCACCTACCTGCTTGTCTGCGGTATGCGATGTTGACATATTCCTGATGTTCTGAATGGTGTTGATGGTCGTGTCCACCGTCGTTTCCGATTGTGAATTTGAAAATCCATAAAACATATCCAATAGATGTTTAAGTTTCTCACGAAAACGGGAGGTCCGTTGGGAGGGTGACGGGCTCTCTTGCGATGCCATGATATCAGTTGAAAAAATTATTAGAAACACGGGGAAGGTGGTAACGGTATGGTTACATATTTCTTAAGTAATGGTTACTGGTTAGAACCCAAGAGCATATACCATCCCCAACTCCTTGAAAAACGTTCGTCCTACGTTTCCACGTCTAATCGCTCAGCATGGCGTCCTTTCGTTGAAGCTCATTGGCCAGGAGTGTTCTGACGTGACGGAATGACAAAAGGGTTGCGTGTACCTTTTGTACCACCGGTCAGTGCGCCCTTTCATAAGACCTCTTTGTAAAATCACAAGCTCCAAATGCAAAAAGACGCTTTCGTTTTGTTCTTTCGATCTATTGTTTTTTTGTGTTTTTTTTTTGTTTTGTTTTTGTGGTCTTGAAAACACTCCATCAAGCTTGGTTTACAGATGTAAAATACCTGCCAATCTGCATCGGTTAAGGTCATACCACTGTCACTCAAAAAATAATGTCCAGTCTTCGCTGAAAATGGAGTCATGCGTACCAATGTATGTTTGTGAGACTGATAAACGAGTCCTTGTACATGAATGTTATCGTTAGTGAAAAGTCCCCCTTTTACATTCGCCATATGATATACCTTCCGGCAAAATGGTATCTGTGATGTAACGCAGAGCGAATTTTGGACAACATGGTTTATAAGTTCCATCTCATATTTCAAAAATCGTTCATAGTCAGTTTGGTTAATTATGACAGAATGTCCTTGCAAGGTGATGTTTCCATCCTCCTTATCAAACTGACGAAAATGGGCAAACAAGAAGCCATGGTATACCAAAAGGCTGAATACCTTCACATGATGTTTGTTGTCGGATAGCGTGCGGTGGTATATTTCTTGCAGGGTCTTGTTACTATAAAAAATTCCTGGGATCAACACCCTTCCCAGCACTGATGATCTCCATTTGCTCCGATTCCATGTTTATGTATTCACTACCTTCAGATATCAAAAGTAGGTCTGTTTCGAACTAATTTGCGTAGTGATTTTTTTGGTCAGCGGTCTTGTTATTCAGATAGTGTTTACGTCAGCTGACATAACAGGGAAAGGGCAGGATTAAAAGACTCTGTTTATCCGTTCATTACTATTCATTATGGGCTGTTCGTCACTGAACATTTACCATCCTAATCCTACTACAACCTTACAATGACTCCTAATTATGAATCTCAGTGACTCCTAATTATGAATCAAAGTGAACAAGATCAAAAGTACTAACCATTCAAATACAATTCCATCAAACTATGTTGTAACTTCCTGGTCAGTTAAATGTCACTCAGTAATCAACTATGGTAAATAATTATCGTTTGTGACGCATTTCCCTAATTATGATGTATTGGGGTTTTTTTTACTCCTTGTTGTTACATGATTGATGGGTATTTAGATAATGAAAAAAAACCTCCATAGTTGTAGTTTGAAACCCTTTGAAAATGTAGGATTTAGCCTTGATAAAATAAACACTTCCCAGTGTCTTTCATTTATTTTATACTTTCCAATGTCTTTCATTTATTTTTATTTTTTTGTTTTCGATGATAAATATTTTCTATTTCATTCTATTTTCATCCAACACTTAGATATGTTTCGTTTTTTCTTCTCCTTTCATGAAACACTCGCATTTCTTACATGTTCATTCTATTTTCTTTCTTTTCATCCGACATTCATATTTGTTTCGTTTTTCTTCTTTCATCCAACACGCGCATTTCTTATATGTTCGTTCTACTTTATTTTCTTTTCATCCTACACACACGTTCGTTTTCTTTTCATCCAACACTCGCATTTTCTTATATTTTCATTCTAGTTTATGTAATGCTTATCCGAAACTCACATTGCTTAAATATGTTTTCACATTTTTCTCCCAATAACTATCTTGCTTTTTCTGTTTCTCATTATAATTCTCATATTCTTTTGTCTCACACACACACACACACACACACATGCATGCACTACATATTCAATCGAACTTTCTCACGGGTTTTCGGTACGGACGCATCATAACATTACAGGTAATAGGCAAAATGTACAGGAACAGATCGAAGGTTTTATTTTTAAAAAGTATAACAACAGAAAATATCGTATATCTCATTTCGTAGTCTCTTTTTTCTCTGGCTTCTTGTATTGGTCTTGTTCTCGAATCACGTTGCCTTCTGCCTTGCCTAGCTTGCAGATGGTGACGTTGTTTCTCACAGCCCTGTTCTGCATCCCGTTGGTTCAACATGTCTTTGCCTTGTAGATAGCTGCGTTGATTCCCTTCAACGTCATTTGTAGTTTTTTAAAGGCCGTTTCTGACAACGTGATGCCCTTTTTGGAAGGGAGACACTGTCCACCGTAGATGTAAAATTCTTTTTTTTTCTTCTTTCCGTCGTATTTTCGTACTGTCACCTGTTTGGGTTTTGTGAACTGAGCCACGTTGCTCCCTCCTCCGCAGCCGCCAGTTGTTGGTGGTGCTGCCGGTCCAGGTCCCTTTCTGACACATTTCTCCTGGGCTTTCTCCTTCTCCTCTACCGTCTCTGCCATGGATGCTTTTTGGTTGACGTGAACAGGTGCCAAGGGTGTTTGTTGTTTACTCTTGAAAGTAAACTTGGCCTTGTGGTTAGAGCCAGCAGTGTTAGTGTTCGTACCGTGTGGAACGGCCATGATGAGCTCCTCTTCGGTGAACTCTGTCTGCATCTCAGCAACTGCTTTCTTCTCTTTCTGTTGATGGTGATACATGGTGCTGGTAAGTTGTCTAATTGCGTTGTTTGCTCGACGATAAATGAAAGTGAAAATGTGTATGAACTTCAGCGCTTCTACCCTTTTTTATATACCCGTTGTTCTACGCCATTAACCCGTCGTCTTTCTTGACGGCTGTCAGTTTAACTATTCATGTACGTACTTGTTTTCAGTTCTAGATCACCTCTAGAATGACGACCCCTGTTCTTTTGTAGTACGATTATTCCATTGTCTTCATTTTCTGCAGTCTGTCCATCCTGATGGTGCAATCTAATCACACTATTGACCATTATGCCTAGAGGAGTCCCATTGTCTCTCCTCCAACTTGTCTATCACGATGTTGCAATGTCATTCTTTTGTGAGGAAATGCCACACTTTCGCCCGTCAATCCCTCTTTTGTTTAGTATCCTCTGTCATTACCATTTTACCCGTCTTCGAGGATTTCGCTTTTATCTAGGCAGCGCGTGCATGGACCTTTTTAATCTTAATCCCCCCTCTCTCTCCTGACAACCTGGGTCCCATTGTGTCTCCACCAACTTGTCCATCACGATGTTGCAATGTCATTCTTTGATGAGGAAATACCACAATGTCGCCCGTCAATCCCTCTTTTGTTTTGTTTCCTCTGTTAATCCAATTGTACCCGTCTTTGAGGATTTCGCTTTTATCAAGACATCGCATGCATGGACCTTTTAATCTTAATCCCCCCCCCCCTCTCTCTCTCTCTCTCGGCAACTTGGGTCCCATTGTCTTTCCTCCGACTTGTCCACCACGATGTTGCAATGTCATTCTTTGATGAGGAAATATCACCTGTCGCTCGTCAATCATATTTTTGTTTCATAACCCTTGTTAATCCCACTGTACCTCGACTTTGAGGATTTGCACGGACCTGTCAATCTTATTTCTCTCGTTCCATCCTTCCCTTCTTCTCCATGCCGACAAAATTCATAACGCATATTCTATTGTTTCCTATGACATCGTTCATATTGCATTTTTTCATCTTTCCTTTTCATCTCATCCTGTTGCCATCTTTAATCTCTCTATTGTTCCAAATGTCATAATCCATATTTCCATATTTTTATAATCCATATTGCATATTTCCATGTTTCATCTATTCATTGTTCTTGGTAATCTAATCCATATTTCCATATTTCCATAATTCATATTTTATGGAAGTATGATGTCATAATTCATATTTTTCATATTTAATATTTCATATTTCCATGTTTCATATTTTCATTGTTCGCGATTACATAATCTATATTTCTATATTTCCATAATTCATATTTCTATTGTGTTATGATGTCATATTTCATATTTCCATAATTCATATCTATATTTTCATATTTCACGGATCATATTTAATCCGATTCATATTATCTAGGAGGATTAAAATTCATACTCTATTGTTAATAACAATAGGATTATTTCATAATTCATATTTCTATTGTTTAGAACACTAGAGATTAGTTATGACGTTATAGGTACATTATTAATACTGAGGGTCGCCCCAAATTAAACTGAATAAGTGCAAGAATGCATAACAGAAATTGAAGCATACATTTACTATGACATACACTTAGGGGCGAAGAAATGGGAGCAAGATGTAGGCCTATGAAAGGAGATGATGGAGAAGGAGAAGTAGAAGAAGAAGAAGAAGAAGAAGAAGAAGAAGAAGAAGAAGAGGAAGAAGAAGAAGTAGAAGAAGAAGAAAAAGAAGAAGAAGAAGAAGACTTTATTTTTACTTTTCAAAGTAAAACTTTATTTACATTACATATAATAAATATTACAAATAAAAAGATACATACATTGATGCGCTTAATATGTCAAGTGTTTGTTAGCTAAACAGTAAACAAAACAATCAATAAGTAATACATAAGAAGGAAAACATTAAACATTTTATGAACAAACAATAAATTAAACAACAGAAAATAAGAAAAATTCTTAAATGTACTGAATACTGACGACAGATGATTACAAAACTACCGTGTCATAAGTATTTAAAACGATTATACTGTGCGTAGTTATTAATGCCCATAAAGAGCTTTGCTAAAAAAAAATCAATCACAAAATACCGAAGGAGGTACACAAAATCTTAGGCATAGCATAAAGATAATAGCAGTGAAAATATGTGATCACGTCAAAGCAATTAAATCAACCATGTGAGACTATCGTTATCCAAAAGAAATTGTACATTACTGGGTGACATGTGTTAAGAAATAAAGCCAAATTGCTTTGTAATTTGTGGAATTCATAATCAATAATGACTCTGTTTTTAATTCTAAATTTCCAAAACGGAAGCGGATCAAAAAAACGAGAGGTACGATAAAGCTTTTAAGACTAACGATAAGAAAGTTGGATAGGCGCACGGCTTCCCTGCTACGACCTCTTGCATGTGGACCCAAGGTCCAGTAGAGGTCAAAGTCAATGTTCACTTCCGGCAAAAGACATGAAAGGAGGTGATGAAGAAGATCTAAGGCCGGTTGAATAGAACTGCACTCGATAAAGAGGTGTAATATAGTTCCTTTCTTGCCACACCATCCACATGAAGAGGAGATGTCGAAATTAAGATGATGAAGAACAGCAAGCGACGGAAGGACATTATGTAGTAGTTTGTACTGAGTGTCCCCATCTTTCTTAGACGAAGGATAGTAGTAGATTTCAGTCCAGTTGATTAGTGTAGATGGGGAAAGTATCCCAATCTCGTGCCAATGAGTAACTTGAGTTCTAGGAAGAAAGTTAATAGAGCGGTTGAAGATTTGATATATTGATTTAGTGGGTGTGGCAAGAATGTTCTTGTTGCCAGTTATAATCGAGAACGGAGAGGTGATAGGTTCAGCCAGATTGTGGAGATGAGTTGAAACTGTTGACAGTCTAAGTCCGCTGTTTAAAAAGAATCTGGGAAACAAATTGGAAATCACGTTGTGAAGTCGAGAGAGGTCAAGTTCCAAGAGACGTAAAGATGGACGCTGCAGGGTGGATGCGATCCAGAGTGTTGCCATCCAATGAAGAAATTTATAATAATTCAAAGGAATATTTAACACATGGTTGACAGTGAAGGACGATGTCTCGATGCTCGCTCCAGAGATACCCCAAGCACGCAAAATTTCCGAATAGAAACAAGGAAGGCTGGTATAAAACTTTGGGTCTAATTCAGTCAGAAACAAAGAAAAATCAAAATTTAATTTCTTACATCTCCGAAGATTATAAGAAAAAAAGGTATACGCGGGATGAGAACAGAGATTGAGATAGCGCTGTAAAAAGGCAAAACGAAATGTAAGTGTTCGTGCTTGGAGACATACCAAACCAATTCCACCTTTGTTAGGTTGTTGAAACACAATTTGTTTTCTTAAAACATGCCGTTTTTCGGACCAAAAAAAAAAATAAGCATTTCTTGGAGTTCATCCAGTATTTGCTGAGGGGGAGATCAAACTGCAAGACAATGCAGCTAGCTGATTAGCAATAATGATTCTGCCTTTGAAGGATAAACAGTAAGAAAGAGAACTCAATCGAGATAGAGTCTTATTTAATTTTTCTTAACACTTTATCCAGTTGTTGTACAAAATTATTATTATTACCCAGATGAACTCCAAGAAAAAGGAGACCATCACAATTCCATTTGAAATCAAGCGGCCTGTCTCTACGTTTCGACCATGATCCAGCCCACAGTCCTTGAGATTTTACATGATTAAGGCAGGCGGCCGAGGCCTTACTAAAAGTGTTATATGTATCGAGAATAATATCAAAGCCTTTGTCTTCAGTGACAAAAATTGATATATCATCAGCATATGCAGAGACTGAGACATTCATATCCGTGTTAGGTAAAGAAAAAGAACACGAAACAAGATTAACTTTTAACTTGTGCAGCAAAGGTTCTATGGCTATAGAATAGAGAAGGCCAGACAAAGGGCAACCTTGGCGTATGCCTTTTTGAAAAGGAAAATGCGCAGTGAGGGATCCACACACTTTGATTAAGCCCTCGGCATCATTATACAAAAGTTGAATACGAGAAATGAAAAATTCTCCAATACCCATAGCTCTCATAGTATTGAAGAGATAATTATGATCTACATTATCAAAGGCTTTCCTTTGATCCAAATTAACTACGGCAAGAGGATTATCATTGCAATTAGAAAAGTGTACAATGTCTCGGATCAAAATTAAGTTTGGTCTTCTGAAACAATATTAGAAATATAATGTTCAAGTTTTGCAAGTACCTTTGCAAAAAATTTGTAGTCATTAATTAGAAGAGAGACTGGTCGCCAGTTGGCAATGTCTGCCAGGTCTCCCTTTTTAGGCATCGGCGTAATCACTGTCCTACGAAAAGTATGTGGAAGGGTTCCGGTACTTATGGCATGTTGTATACAAAAAAAAAGATCATTTTTCATCAAGGGCCAGCAAGTCTGATAGAATTCAGAAGAAAGTCCATCTAGACCAGGCGTTTTATTTCCCCGAGCTGTTTAACAGCAATATCAAATTCATTAATTGACAAAGGAGCATTAAGACTTTTTGAATCTTCAGCATCAAGTTTCAATAAGTCAGATAAAATATCATCAACCGCATTATAATCAGTTGGCACACGACTCTACAAACTCTTATAGAAATTCCGAACATGAATTTTAATGTTATCCTCTGATCCTCTGTAATGTTACCCGAAGGGAGACGGGTACGAGAGAGTGATTTAAAAGTAGAGTTCGATTTTTCAAGACCGAAAAATAAGCTGAGCTAGTGTCTTAGCATATTGAAAACGTGACCTTACAAGAGCACCCTTGGCTTGATTCTTAAGAAGGATGTTTAATTCATTTCTTTGTTCAGCAAGGGCCTGCTGGATATCAGGCGTGAAGTCAGACGAAGATTGCAGTTTGTCGATGGTTTTAGTAATATTTAATAACGTTTCTCTCTTCTCATTGGCTAACTTGGAGCCGTACATTTGAGTGAGCGATTTAATGTGGTATTTACCAAAGTCCCACCATGATAGAATGTTAGGAAAATTGGCTTTTTTATTTTGCCAGTCCGTCCAAAATTGATAAATGATATTTCAGTAGTCATTATCATCGAGAAGAGAATTATTAAGTTGCTAAAAAGCACTTCCTCTTGGCTTCTGTGGGGGGATTTTAATTTTCAAGGAAATTGCACAATGATCAGAGAGAGTGCAAGGTAGAATACGACAAGCGTGTATTGAAGGTATTAGAGGGAAAGACACATAAAAGCGATCAAGTCTGGCTTTAGAAACACCATACACTGTGAGGATTGTTTCTATGCTAAGAGAATTTCTTTTTCATGTGGGTGAAGTCTTCGCCACGCATCACATAATTTATTACTTTCAATCACTTTCTTGAGGGCAGATGATATCTTAGGTCTATGCTCATTAGGCATGCACAATCTATCCAATTTTGGAGATAGGGTACAGTTAAAATCTCCGCCAATTGAAATAACACCGTCGCTGCACTGATTAACATGATGCGCAAGAACACGAATGGTCTTAATAGCAAGGTTATCGTCCTGTGGCATTAACACATTATATAAATGATACATGCCACTATCAAACTCAATTTTTACATATAAGATATGACTATTAAGTATAACTGAGGAATCAATGATGCTACAATGATTATTATTTACAAGGGTAGCAACTCCAGATCCGCGATTATGTCCGGGGACACAAAATGGTTTTTAGGATGACCACAAATTCTAACATTGAGAATGCTGGGAGAGGTCATTTATTTCTTGTAAAAACACAATATCAGAATCAAATGCAATGTTATCAACATAAGTAAAAACTGAGGCATTCTTCATGGCATTGGAGCAACCTCCAGTGTTAAGGGTGAGCAGCGACAGAGTCATAAAAAAGGAAAGAAAAGCATGCATGTCTACGCTCATACTAAATAAGAGAGAGGGTCATATTAAAGATCTAGATTTTTTATCAATTTGTAAATCCTCTGCTGTGCACTTTTCGTAAATAGAGGACTGTTTTTCAAAGGTCTCAGTTGTCTGACAAGTCCTGGTATGTTGGAAGTGAATTTTTTTGCTACTTCTAGGGTTTTTTTCCGTGCTTTAACAATCTTAAGAAATTTGCAAAGTTCCTTGGAAGAGAGAGGTCCCTGACTGGATGGGAATGAGGAAGCCCAGTCAAAGGATTCATCGTCAGTCTATGCATCAGCCATACCGTTACGTCATCACTGTCGGTAGTGTCTACCGTGGATGCGGGAGAGGGTGGGTTTGGTGACGTAGAGAGTAGGACGGGAGCTGGGGAGGGAGGTTCTGAGGTCATAGGAGAGGAGAATTTTTTCATTAATTTCGCGGGTGGGGTAGAAGAGACAATTGGAATAAGTTTGGGCGAGTCTTCTACAGGAGGTACGGGAGATTGTATTCCCTTTTGCGACAACATCTGCAAAGAGTCTGGAAGGGGCAGGCGGTGTTCCCCAAATGGTGTCGCAAGGGGGTTGGGTAAAAGGAGAGGTGGGGGCCTCGGGAAGAGGTTTGTCCCGATTAGTGCCCACGGGTTCGCTGCTAGTTTGACTATTATCATTGCTGTACAGATTATTCGCGCCCTGAATACTCGCAGAGGCTCCTTCAGCAGTCTCGGCAACTTTGGGGTGCGGAGAGGCTGGCGTAGGACTGGGGGCAGTAGGATTTTCTGTGCGTGCTGGGGACGCCCTCTTATCAGTGGTTTCTGGTACAGACCGTTGGGGTTAGGTTTAGATACTTTGGGGGGGGGATGACGTGAGTCCGATTTTCCTTTAGCTTGTGGGTTTACAGACTCGTCTAGACGGACTGATTTTTTGCAGTTCTTACTGATATGGCCAGCCTCTCCGCACTCAAAGCAACGAGCCGCCTCAGTGGAAATAAAAACGCGATAATTGATGCCAGCGTGAGTAAAATTAATGAAATCGGGTGGAAGTGACATTCGGACTAAGTAGCACCTGAACTTGACGACGGAAGGACATGATGTGAGCTAAATGTTTGTCTTTAAATCCAATGGGAAAAGGACGGATCTGTGAGACTACTTTACAGAAAGATGAAATTTGTTTGACAAGAACAGAATTGGGGATTTCACTGTATACATTAGACAGTGTAAGACGCACTTTTATTGAGATCTCATCCTTAGTTTTGCCGACAACGAGTCTTACACTGTCTAATGTAGCTGAAATCCCCAATTCTGTTCTTGTTTGACAAGAACAGAATTGGGGATTTCAGTGTATACATTAGACAGTGTAAGACGCATTGTCGGCAAAACTAAGGATGAGATCTCAATAAAAGCGCCTTTAAAGGTCAAACCGTTGTTCACCGCGCTCAGCACATCTTCCTTTAATAGAATTCAGGTACATGGCAATTCTTTGGTTACTGATGCGGGAAGCAGACACTATACAATGGGCTGGAATTGTGTCTGCGAATGCCCTTATGTAATCATGAATAGGAACATGTGCAGCAGCTACAAAAGAGATACCATTATTTCTGCTCACGGACGTAAAGGGCTCGGCAGCAGAAACAGGGGCGGTAGCCTGAGCCGAACTGGTTCCCGGCGTGTCCCGGGAGGCCGGTCCGGCTTTACTGGCCATAGTAGCCAATACTTTCTGACACAAGGTCACCACAGAAATCCTTGAAAATACAAGTTATTAACAAGAAATAATAGGTGGACTTGGTTTGGTATGGTTATAATTGTGTGCTAGTGGTACACTAGTTTTAAAAACTGTAAATAAAACAGTATAATTTCAACAAAACCTACAAAAACTCTGGAGCTCGCTCGAGACACGTCCTTCTACAACAAAGAAGAAGAAGAAGAAGAAGAAGAAGAAGAAGAAGAAGAAGAAGAAGTAGAAGAAGAAGAAGAACAACAAGAACAAGAAGTAGAAGGAGAAGAAGAAAAAGAAGAAGAAGAAGAAGAAGAAGAAGTAGAAGAAAAAGAAGAAGAAGAATAAGAAGTAGAAGAAGAAGAAGAAGAAGAAGAAGAAGAAGAAGAAGAAGTAGTAGTAGTAGAAGAAGAAGAAGAAGAAGAAAAACAAGATACAATACTACCATGACTGCTACGTAGAAAAAAAAAAACATTCTTAAACCGTGTAAGATCCTCGGCAGCCACTGATTGTAAAATGAATGGGCATTAAGTTATCGCAGCCTATTGATACCTGTCATCTTTTCTTTTTATACATCGAATACATCGAACTCATTTGCTAGTCTCTCCACTTGCGATAGCACATGTACCTTCTCTGACCCAGACAGTCCTGGCCCACCACTTGCCACATCATCACCGAATCGGCCTGCTAAAGCCAAGAACAGCACAAGGACAAACAAGGCCTACTCAAACACGAAGATCTTGATTGTAAATTTCCAGAGTGCAAAGAACAAGAAAGAAGAGATTGGAAACATGATGGACTCCATTGATCCTGGTGCATAGGTACCGAGACCTGGCTGAATGAGGACATCAGCAGCTCTGAACTATTTCCACCAAGTTACAGTGTCATTCGCAGGGACCGTGGTGATGGTTATGCTGGTGTACTGATAGCCCTGAAAAAGGAATTTATATTTGAACAGCTATCTACCAAGCACGAATGTGAAGCAACCTTCATTAAACTTCCACTGGAAAGAAGGAAAACCCTTATTATCGGAGCGTTGTACCGACCTCCTTCCAGCTCGCCACAGTATATGAATGACTTATGTAGTGCAGTTGAAGAACTACAAAGCAAGCACAGAAATGCTGCATTCTGGTTAGGAGGAGACCCTAACATCCCCGACATCAACTGGGATACCTTAGCAGCTGAAGGCAACCAGAACCCACAAGCAGTGAAGAATCGCTTTCTGGACATGCTAGGCAACTGTGGTTTGCAACAAATGGTGAAGTTACCCACAAGACTCAACAACATTCTGGACTTGTTCATGTCAAACAGACCCTCTCTCCTGAACAGATGTGTGCCTCTTCCAGGCATTAGGGATCATGATCTGGTCTTGGTGGATACAGGCATCATGCCCACAAGACAGAAACCAGTCAAGCGGAAGATATATCTCTGGAAGCATGAAGAAGGACTGCCTTTCCTTTCAGAAGGAATTTATAGCAAAATACTCTTCACCTAGTTCAGTTGCTGACATTTGGCTCTGTATTAAGGAGTTTCTTACTGATCTCCAAGACAAGCACGTTCCTTCAAAGATGTCATCGACCTGCTTCCAACAGCCATGGATAACAACATCTCTGAAGCGACTAACACACCAGAAGAAGCGATGCTTTATCCAAGTTAGAAGAACTCAAGATCCAAAGGACTTACTTAGATACCTGCAGCTGAAGAAGAAAACCAGACAATCCTGTAAGCGTGCCTATGATGACTACTTAACCAATATCATCAGCCCAGACTCTGCTGGAAATCCTAAGCGCTTTTGGAGTTTCTTCAAGAGCAGACGATGCGACTCTTCAGGAGTATCTCCGCTGAAGGCAAGCGATGGCATCACCTACTCTGACAGACTCTTCAGGAGTATCTCCGCTGAAGGCAAGCGGTGGCATCACCTACTCTGACAGCCCATCAAAAGCGGATATACTTAACCGTCAGTTTGCCTCTGTCTTCACCAGCAACGAGAGCAGGAGTAACATCAAAGCCAAAGAGAATCCTTATCCATCAATGAGTGATATCATCGTCTCCCCTGCTGGGGTTTATAAGCTTCTCTCAGAACTTGATGTCTACAAGGCTACAGGTCCGGACAAGATTTCAGCTAGGCTCCTCAAATCGCTGGCCTTGGAGCTCACCCCAGTCTTCACTCTGTTGTTCCAAGCCTCCCTTGACCAAGGAGTACTGCCTGATGACTGGAAAGAAGCTGATGTCACTCCAATCTTCAAAAAGGGTGAAAGGCATAAAGCCGGGAACTACCGCCCCATCTCGCTGACATCAGTCTCTTGTAAAGTTGTAGAGCACATTATATGCAGTGCCATTATGGATCACCTTGAAGCCAAGAATGCCCTCTCTGATGCTCAGCATGGCTTTCGAAAACGCCGATCTTGTGAGTCCCAGCTCATTCTTGCCATCCAAGACCTTGCCAAAGGGATTGACGACAAACAGCAGCATGATGTCATCCTCCTTGACTTCTCAAAAGCATTTGACAAGGTTCCCCAAGCTCGCCTCCTTACAAACTGCAACATTATGGCATCAGGGGCAGCACCCATAGATGGATCACTGACTTCCTACATAATCGGAGCCAGCAAGTAATCCTTGAAGGATCAAAATCAGGCACTGCCAAAGCCACTTCAGGAGTACCGCAAGGTAGTGTGTTAAGCCCGCTTCTCTTTCTCCTGTTCATCAATGACCTACCTGAGCATGTTTCTCCAAGCTGCACTGTTCGTCTCTTTGCAGACGATTGTATGCTCTATCGCAAGATCAACTTGGATGCTGTCTCGAGACTGTTCCAAAAGGACTTGGATGCCTTGCAAGAATGGGAAAGAGACTGGCTTATGGAATTCAATCCCAAGAAGTGCCAAGTTCTCAGGGCCACAAACAAAAGGAGGCCTGTTGAGTGGTCATACATCATCCATGGGCAAGTTCTTGAGAAAGCAACACTGCAAAATATCTTGGCATTCATCTCAAGAACAACATGAACTGGACCCACCACATCAAAACTGTCACCAAGAAGGCAAGCAATATCAGCGCTTTTCTGCAACGAAACATCAGACACTGCCCGAGGAAGACTAAAGCACTGTGCTACATCACACTAGTACGACCCATCCTTGAGTATGCCAGCACGGTGTGGGATCCACATACCCAAGACAACATCCAGAGGCTGGAAATGGTCCAGCGTCGATACGCTCGCTTTGTCACCGGAAATTATCATCGAACAAGCAGTGTTACGAAGATGCTAACCAAACTCCAGTGGCCATCTCTCCAAGAACGCCGAGCGCAACTCAAGATGATGCTGATGTACCGCATAGTAAATCAACTCACAGACATTCCTCATGCCAACATACTGCGGGTAACAACAGCACACCGTGGATATTCACCACAATTCCAAATCCCCTTCGCAAGGACTCTGGTCTACCAGAAGTCATTTTCCCGGACTCTATAAGACTTTGGAACTCGCTTCCTGGAAATCTTGTGAACTGTACCTCTGCCATCTCCTTTAGGCAGGAGGTACAGGAAATCCAGCTCCGGTAAAAGGGGTTACCGTTTTTTTTAGCTGCACATAGTTATCATGTAGTCTTTTTATGTGGCACTGTACATACACTGCACCGGCCAGCCAAACAAATACGAGAATACACCAGATGGTGGACTGTACTCATCTAGAAGAAGAAGAAGAATGTATTTCTTTAATGCTATCTTCCTTATATTTAGCTCGTGATATTCAATTCAATTAACTTTTATGTTTCCCCGTACCGACAAAATTCCGCTATGACATACCCAGCGCTATGGTTTGATCTGGGAATATGACATGGAGTCCCAACCAGAGGCGTCGATCCATTTTTCGGATGGGGGGGGGGGGGCAACCCTAGAGACTGGTAAGAATAACATCATATTTACGTCTTTTTAAAGTCGTGTCATACGTCTTATTTACGTATTATATATACGTCTTTAAGACGATACTTTGCACCAGCACACGACGTAAAATAAGACGTCATATTTTTACGTCAATTTTTACATCATATTGGTCGGAAAAAACCGTCTTTATGACGTCTTTACGACCCAAAGGAAGCTCACAGACTGGTAAAAATCACATCATAAAGACGTCAAAGCTGGTTTATAAAATATTTTAGAATGTATTCAGTTTTTTTTTTTGTTTTTTTTTTTGTTAATGTTCTAGCCTATAGATCGTCCTATACCAACCCTATATCCTAACATCCTACATCCTATACCTAACTACTGATGCTTTGTATCGACATTACTATATATATATATGGACTGTAGTGTAGTACTTGAAGAAAAACAGTTTGAAATTACAATTTCTTGGTACATTCTGAAATACCCTGCCCATCACATTAACTGAATGGTGTTCAACATGTAAGAACATTGTTCATTAAATCATCAGTGCAATCATTGAATAAAATGTTAAAATTCAAATGTTATCTTCCTTTTTTCACGAAGTTTAGTCATTTCTGGTCATTCATGAATATTCATGAATCACGATCAACTATCACGACGTAAAACTGGCGTAAACACGTCATATTATGGTCTTGAAAAAAGCTGTTATAAAGGTGAAATAATTGACGTAAAAATACGTCTTATTCTGGTCTTTAAAAAAGACGTTAAAAAGTGGTAAATATTTGACGTAAAATATATGTCATCTTATGATCAAACAAAATTTGAGAAAATTTTGGTTATATAAAGACGTCATAAGGTTGTCGTAAAATAGTCGAGTATACGACATAGGACGTGTGGACCAGTTTATGACCAGTTCTTGACGTCTTAAAGACGTCCGTCTGCTATCAGGGAAGACTACCAAGCGGGGATGAACCCACGGCTACTATTTGTACACACACACACACACCCTCACATATATATATATATATATATATATATATATATATGTATATATATATATACACATATATATATATATATATATATATATATATATATATATATATATAAAACATAGGCCTATATCAATGTGAAGCAATTTCAAATTGGGGAAATTAGGCAACTTGCTATGTGAACCATCCTGCTTTTTTTTCGATTTTGCGAGCGAGCAAAGCGAGCGAGCAAAAAATAATAAATTTCTTGTTATGAGAGAAGGGTTTAGTTATCATATAGGCATAAATGATACCTAATATATATGTATATGGCTACCCCGCTGCCAAATATGAACTGTACTTTGTCACATCGTTGGTCCATTGTTGCTGCCCCAAACCACTCTGGTTTTTTTTAATATTACGAGCGAGCGAAGCGAGCGAGGAAGCACACACTGTTTTCATGGTAGATGTAGTAAACCCTTCGGTAAATGACGCTGTGAGCCAATGAAACATCTACATTATCTATGCGGTCTCATCTCACCGAATTCATTTGCTTTTCAAAACCTTTAATATGAAATGGGCTAGCGCAGTGAGCGAGGAAAAATATACCCTTTTCCATATGATAGAAGTGTTATTTCGTAATGTGATAAAAATGTGATATGTGCTATACAAGTACGGAATATTATTATTAGTAGTAGTAGAATGGTTTATTAAAAAGAACTGAAATGGCAGCCCGAAGGCTGAATTACAATCAGTTTACAAATAAAAGCAATGATAACAATCAAGATATACAATACCTATCAAAAATAAAGTTACAGAAATATACATTAAAAATTACAATAAGCAGGTAAAATGTCTTAAAACAGAGTTTTATATATGTAAGCATAATGTTGATTTATCGCGATTCAGAACAAAAATGAGAGACATGATTGGGTTATGAATTAACAGCAAAATTATAAGGCCCGGGAAACGTTCATTTATTTATGAAAACTAAATGTATATAAGTGAGAAAGGAATATTTGATTACGGATTTTTTAACATATAGTTAAGTGACAATCACAGAGTGATGACTCAAATATTGGAGATAAAGGAAAATTCAGTTCTGTAAAAAAAAAATATTTACTGTAAAAGAGTTCTATTTAAAAAAAAAAAAAACTTTCTACAAAACGGTTCGATAAACAAGAATAGTAATATAAAAAGACTATGTGTAATTAGGAATGGGCACATAAAAAGCACAGTCATAACAAAGAGATCATACACCATTTGCATTTAGGAGCCTGGCAAGAAATGGGATAGGGCTCTGCCTGTAACGTTTGGTTCTGCATTTTGGTTCTATGCACACTCTGTTTTTTCTTAGCGATCTCGCACTTGAGTTTGTCTCAAACCAATGATCTGAAACTGTTGATTTGAAGGCTGCACGGGCAAAATTCAGGCATAACTGTTCACGTCGACAACTCAGGGAAGATAGGCCAGTAGTCTTCAAAGCATTTTCGTACGAATAATACTGAGTGCCAAGGATAGTTCTTAAAGCTCTTTTCTGAACGTCCTCGATGAGCTTGCTTAGATACGGTCAGTGAACTATGCCAGACAGGGCAAGCATACTCAAGTAGGGGGCGGACAAACCCCGTATACACTGTAAGTAAGTCATGTTTAGGTAGGGCAAATCTTTTCAGCGACCTTACCATGTACATCCGTCGGTTCGCACGCGACACAATGTCATGGATATACAAATTCCATTTGAGGGTATCCTCGATGATCACACCCAGGACCTTCACAGCACTAACGATGCTCAGTGGGTCATTGCCGAGAGACAAATGTAACCTTTCAGGTAGGGTTTTACAGAAGCAAACTTGCATAGCACAACATTTCTTAGCATTTAGGTGTACGAAATTATCGCTGCACCAAGTTTCGAGGACCGCGAGTGACTGGTGGAGTTCCTCACTTCGGTCTCGAATGTTGTGCGATATGGCTAGCGTCATGTCGTCCACATACTTCCAGTGAGTAACCGGGTGGTCACGTAGGTAGGATGTCATCGATCAAGCCAAGGAAGATCAGAGGGCCAAGGCGGGTACCTTGGGGGACTCCTGAAAGGGTACCCCGGTATCGGACATGTCATGCGGTTAGACAAAAAGTCACAAATCCACTGGATGATATATGGGCTGGCCCCAAGAGAGATCAGTTTCTTTACTGCTATTGTGTGGTTGACTCTGTCGAAAGCCTTGCTGAAGTCAGTACAAACGACGGTAGTTTCTGGGAACGTCAGCACTTCGGGCAAGGAAATCAACAATGTCTACAAGGCAATGAGTTGTGGAAAGTCCAGGTCTACTCCCAAATTGTTTATTGTCGAGATGCGGGTTAATGTCCTTAAGCAATCGTTTAGAAATAAAGAACTCCGCTATCTTGGAAAAATGGTCGGTGAGCGAGATGGGTCTTAGTTTGTCTAGTATGCTAGGTGGGGTGTCCTTCGGAATAGGAGCGATGATGGCCTTCTTCCACTGCTTTGGGACAAGAGCGAGCGAATATGACGTGTTCAGAATTTTGCACAAGGGAGTAGACAGTTCAAGTGAAAATTCTCGAATAAGACGTGCAGGAATCATTATTATCATCATTATCATCAGAATACACTATAAACATGTCATGCCTGTATGATATCTAAATAATACATCCGATCACCTGTATGCCGAATATGACATTGTTTCAGCTACCTTGCTTGTAGTCCGAATCCATTCTGTTTCTACCATAGCGAGCAAAGTCAACAACCGATCCCGTCAAAATTATATGGATTCGTCCCAAAATCTTTGTCAAAAAAGCAAAATATTCACAGACAAAACATACTATTCAGTCATGATTTAAAATTAGGTTTTGAGAAAGTGATTGTGTAACAGATTAGAAATGTGTGATGTTTGAGTTCGGACTTGTCCATTCAAACATGTATCTCATCCCCCAGTAAACAGGTAAAATGAAATGAGGTGTATATGGGTGATCCGACAATTACTCCGGCGACATGATTTTTGCACTGAACTTTATTTCGTCAAGATAGGCTTTGAGTTATGGCTGCATGAAGGTTAGGCCGAGGTGAAGAGTCAGGAGTAGGGATGGGTACAATATATTTGTCATACAATCTTTTGAGTTGCTTCTGGCAGAGACATGCTACAAAACATGTCCCTCCTGTATGCATGTAAATGTTGTGATGTATGGATATAATCTGAAAGAAATTCAGTGTATTTGCTGTTTAAATCGATAGGTGGCAGCCTTCATCTTGCTCAGCAGTTTTTCATTCATTTCGTCCACGGTTCTGGGAGCGATCCACGCCCTGGCGGGATTTCGAACCCACTTCATCTGCGCTTATCTTCACTGCGGCTACTCGGCCGAAGAGGTAATCACATTCAAACAGGGTTGGCTTGGTCATGGTGAGCTTTGGACGTTTTTGTTTTTGTTTTCCTCAGCGGGGTCCCCTCCTAGTTTGGCTTGAGCAAACAATGAAATACAATTGGGGAATGTCAGCAGGGGCGGTGCTACGGGGGGGGGGGCAGGGGAAACCTGCCGTCCCCTATGATTTTTCAAGTGATCAAAAAAAGAAAAAAGAAAGGAAAAGAAAAAGAAGGAGAAGAAGAAGAAGAAGGTGGGGATGGTGAAGAAAGACGAGTATGGGGAAGAGGGGGCAGGGTCATGTAAGTATATGAGCCATAAATGTTCATTTAAAACTTAAATAGAATCATGCTCGTGATATTTGTTAAGATTGCGTGTTTCAAGATGTAAGCTGAGAAATATTCTCTCATTCTGTTAATGCTGCCATATGGCTGAAAGTTACAGATAAGTTAGATATACTGTGAGAGAAAAATAAATAAATGAATAAAAACGCGTGAACATGATGGAGCACTGTATGAATGCCCCCCCCCCCCCCGCTTTTTATGATACATACTCATAAAAAGGCTTGTATTCAGATGACTGGGAAGTTAATTTGCTTGAAGCTTGGTGAGCCTCTTACGTCACTAACGGCACTGCTATGGCTGGAAAAAAAACACTACATGTATACTGAATAGCAAATGTTGCTCCCTACTTTTTAAAATGTAGGTAGCAATGTGAAATACACGAATACACATGTGAAACTTTTCATTAATATTCAAAAAATAAAAACAAAAGCAAAACAAAAACACAGAACATGAAAATAAGAATTTTTAAATCTTCCTCCGATTTTGTTGAAATGTTTCAGAAGGAGGAAAATGGTGAGGAATTGGAGTGTGAGTTGGTTTTTCGATATCCGACGAAACGTAGAATAGTAATTACATACATTGTAACTATATTGATATCGGTTCTGCGAGTAATATTGCCGGTATCTTGCCGAAGCAATTTTGCTGATCGAGAAGGGACCGTAGGAGGTCCTCATCACCCCTCTTTTTAGGGAGGGGAGGGAGGGGGAAGCAATTCCTATCGCACTTATTTAAATGGTTTTTGCACTCGTTTCAAATCCTGACTTTGTTATGGCATGCATGGGGAGAATGGTGTTTGAACTAATGGAAAGCTTTCTTGTTAGATGGGATCGATGATTATGGATCTGCAGATTCATAAACTCAAAATATTCATAATTTCCAGTCTCTACATTTGAAAGTAACAAACAAGCAAACAAACCCCAAAACTTTGCCAAAATCTAGAGTTTGCCACAGTAAGAAACTCATAGGAAAAATAAACGATGTGTATGGTAATGCCTCTACATTGGTGCTTCAAAATGTTCATAATTCCTTTGATCTCTGTCAGCAGCTGAGCATGAATATCCCGTTTTTAAAAGTACCTGAATAAATATGCAGTTTGCCAGTTCTACGTACATACATATTGTTGGATATTTAGGAGAGAAAAATAATGTTCTCCTCCTTTGTTAACTAATGTTATTTTCACGTGCATTTTATCTGAAACATGCGCATACATATTGTTGAATATTTGGGAGACAAAGAGAAATCTCCTCCTTTGTACACTAATGTATTTTTTGTATGTGTATTTATATATGATCAATGCATGTAAACTTTATGTTATATTCCCACTGAATATTGAAATGAATTGAAATGAAATGAATTTAATGAAATCTATGGTTATTTAGTTAGCCTATATATAAGAATATGTAAACTTTCGAGAGAAACTGTTTTCGGGGGACTATCTACATCGCGGAGATAAACACACATTTTATCTTAGACGTCATTTCTTGTACTGCATGTTATTTTGTTGTACTGCTACGATGATTTTATAATAAGAGCCTATACAGTACTCAGTTTCATTTTTTTTTTTAAATCAGTTTTATAGGTAACTTTAAAAAGACTATAATCGAGATACATTTATAATTTTCTGTCAAGAGAAAAAGAATACATAGATATTCATTTGTAGTGCTTTTTATTCATTTACGTATGATATATAAATTCATGTACCTTATGTGTTTAGAACGAGGAAATTAATTAAGAACCCACAAATAACAAGTTTAATGCTAAATGGTTATATTATATTAAATTGTACATAGATGCATGTATGAGTATTGCTCTTTCATTTGTATTCCAATGTGCTGACCTATTAATTTCTGCATAATCGTCAACATATTATGACAAGCATTTTGTATTATATATCATGTGAACAGAACGAAACGTTTTGTCACGAACCGTATTTAAGTCGTTCACTGCTATAAATGCAATTAATTTGTAAATTGAAAAACTCAGAGAAAGGTTCTTATCATCGTCCGTGTGCCCTTTTTTAATTAAAAAGATTTCATTCTGGTGACTAAAGAATTACAGATCGAGGTGGGGAGTTTATACAGTGTTTACCACAATAAATGTAATCCATATTGTTTTTATAATAGATATGTTGATAATAGTAATGATGATGATGATAATAATAATAATGAAAATATGATGACGATGATGATGATGATGATGATGATGATGATAATAATAATGAAAATATGATGACGATGACGATGATGATGATGATGATGATGATAATAATAATATTAATGATGATAATTATAATGATGACGATGATAATGATTATGATATTAATAAAAACTACCATTTAGTACGCTCTGCATAATAACCTGTATCACGCAAAGGTCATACATATCATACAATTAAATTTAATCGGCACAGGTGGATATACAGTTTGAAAGAATTGAGGAAATGAAAAGGGGCTTTAGCTGACTGTAGCTGAATTCAGTTACATGCATGCATTAAAGGACTCCTTCACTTTCCATTGATGCATTACCTGCATCAATTATGTCATGCATGACCGAGTCCATTCTTATTGTAGATGATAGGTACAAATTCCTTTGTTGTTTTTGTTGTTGTTTTTGTTGTTGCAAGTTTTGGGAAATGGATGAAGTGAATGTTTTTCACTAATGTCACCCATAACGATCATGTATGTGCATTGGTGCTTAATATGGCATGTTAAATAATTTTCCCAAGTGAGGATATATTTATTTATTTATTTGCGTATTCACTCATTCATTTATCTATTCTGTTTTGTTTACTTATGGTAGTCTCTTCAGTACAGCATAGAAACTGTTTCACAAGAGAGCCATGTACTACAGGATACAATCAAATACAATAGGAAACAAAACAAGGGCAAAATATTACAATAGATAGGCCTACCAAGACTTGACAAAACGATATATGATAGAGACCCTGTCTACTATCTCAAGTCTTGCTTATATAATCTTTAGTCGTAACATGAAGGCTGAGATGGCCCACGTTCCTAAGTGTTCCAGAAAGCAAAAATAATAACAAAAAAGTTTTAAAAATTCCTCCCCCCCCCCACCCCAGTATCCGGGCACCCTTATCTAGGCAGTGCCTGATCATGAAATTTCTGTACATTTTCACCACTAGCCGTGTACAAGAAAAATATGTAGTCCCATGTGCCTAAGGTTGAGTTTCATTTCTCATCACTGTGATGATTTTTAAAAACTTTCTTCTTAACCTTTCCAAATCGCTTTGAAACAGCCCCTTATATATATATATATATATATATATATATATATACGTGAGACAAAGAAGGGTAAGGTACAAGATGACGCAGGAAGATTGATAAGCTTTCGGCTCTAGGCCTTCATCAGATTTATTTGCTATGTAAATCAAAACAAAATGAAACAAAATAAATAAAACAAATTATAACAAATTATAATGATGACAGGCAACAAAATGGAATCAAGATGATTATAAATAAAGCAACATGATCATGATTAACGCAAGGAAAATAAAAAATTTTAATCAATCGGAATAAGAAAGTGGTATGATTCAACGAAATAAGGAAAATGAAACTTAACATGAAGTACGCAATTACCTGACTCAACGGTCGTAACAAACGTAGTGTGCGTGTAGTTTGTAAGAGAATGTTCTGGGAATGAGTAGGTGAGTATGTTCATAATGTATAGAGGGTGCGTAGTATAATAATTCGTTGTTTTGAAAATAATTCGTTAGACCGGAACATCTAGGCAAGGTGAATGAGATATATATACTCTGAAAGAAATGAAAATGGGAGAATAATAATTGCGTAGCTCTCTCAATGTTCCCCAGAGCTGTCATCCATTTTGAATCCAGGGTTGAAAAAATGCCTGGATTCAAAATGGATGACAGCTCTGGGGAACATTAAGAAAGCTACGCAATTATTATTCTCCCATTTTCATTTCTTTCAGTGTTGATTATTTACAAGGGAGTTGCCAAAGTTGTTTCCATTTGTCAAATTTCTTTCAATATATATATAAATTCTTCCTCATTGTATAAATGTATACACTGAGGAAGACCCGAGGCGGGCCGAAAATTCTGAAGAATACAAACTAATGTTAGATTCCTATACATGGCGTACCCGCTCTTTTTGAAGTTATTACTGTCTACATGGTTTATTATCCAACACGTGGGAATTCTCAATATATATATTTATATGCTGTCACAGCAAACCAGAACTCGAGTTTAACTTTAAGTCATCTTAGTAACCACTGAATGATTTCTTTTTCTGTATGACTTAATGGCTGTTTATACATGTACAATCACATTCAGTTGGATGTGTGCAGTGGTGTATGCTCATTTTGCGGGATGTAAATGCATCATTTCGTAAACACGACGGAACAAACAAAAAAAAAATCAAAAAAATAAGCACACACACGACAAAAAATACCTGGTAATGTTTCAATTCCTGATCTCAAATGACATGTTATTTGGCACGAACAACAAATATTACTGAGGTTTTGCTATCTTTGGTAACTGTGGATTGTAACTATAGGGGTAGGATGCACGTGCTTCCTGTTGACTAACAACAAAAATAGGATAGGAAAACGAAAAGAGAAAAGGGGGAGGGACACAAGAGCAAAGGACAAGAGTGGAAGGTTAAATGGACAACTTTCAACCCCCTCCTTTCCCCTCCTCCCCTCTCCCCCCCCCCCTCCCCCTCCTTTCCATTAAGTTGATATTTCATTCACTGGCCAAGATCAAGACCTACCCCCCCCCCACACGATGCAAGGGCTCTGTATAGTAGTCAGGCTTGTCTTCGTAATAATTCAGTGACGTTAAACGTTGGTAAATAGAGTAAATAATCGTGACTTACTGATACACATACTTTTCCCCCCATATTTTCTAATAGAGATTTCATTCAAAAGTACATCTATACATATAAATCAGTGTAAACAAATCAATGTATATACAAGTCCACATTTGTTTTCATAACATAATTTTGTAAAACAGATATATTTCCTGGATTAATGAGCAAAGAAAGAAAATAAAAAAGGAATGAAACCTCTCATACAAAAAAAAACAACTTCGCACAAAAATCCAAACCTAAACACACCCACACCCCATTATTTTTTTTTCATAATTTGTTATTCTGATTTCATCACACAAATTTAACTTATTCGTCAAAATACAATTCTTTTCCAGTAAACTAAATACAAAAACAATTCTTTTCTAGTAAACTCATTTCATCTTATAGACCAACAGATAAGATTAAAACAAACCTGTATTTAGCATGTTAAGGGTTGATTCTCTTTGAATATAGGGTAGGTGCAGACAACCAATGACAGAATAAGGGGGAGGGGGAAAGGAGAGAAAGAGAACATGAGATTCAAGATAGGGGGGGGGGGAGAAAGAGAGGAGAGAGAGAGGGGAGATGTAATACCATCACCGAAATAGAAGCAGAAACTGAGTGATATTGGAGGGCGTGTGAAGGGGTAAAAAAGAATCACATCAAATCACTTCATCAGTCGTAGTATTGGAGAGTTCATTCACTTCATGCTATAGCAACCAGTTATCAATTTCAAGATAATGAACGACGGAAGACTCAATAAATGGCATGTGTATCACAATAAGAATGTCTTTGAAAATACAAATGCGATACTAATTCCTAATGCCAAATCAATCTATTTTGCCAAAATGATCTACCCTTCTGCTCTGCACACAACAGCTCTTCTGGTCAAACCGATTTAATAGTTGCAAATGGCATTAATTCAAATCAAATGGGGCACAAAATGAATGAAAAGCATGAAGAAATAAAGCCCATGCAGATCAGTTTTGAACATTTTTAATTTCTTTTTCATTCACTAAATCTTTATTCGGGAAGCTATATTCTTCTCAAGAAGCTGATAAAAGGCGTAACATAACATTTAGTTGTGTGTCTACTATTCATAAAAGCTAAATAACTTAAGTTCAGCCTTTTACAGCGGCTAGGCTGATAAAGCAAGTAGAGTAAGTCGACTTTTTAAGATAGTGAGAAGCTACCACCAAGGTATATTAATTCTCTCAAAATTACCTTGGGGATGGTTCATAAGACACAAAGTTACGCTTGACTTATAGAAAGACTTTAATATGGAAAGCCAAATGGGATTCTCAATCATATTTAATCGCATAAGCTAAAGTTGAAATACCTATTATTATTATCAACAAAACATTTCTGATGCGAAGAATAGTTTTTGCCAACAATTTAATTGAGATTTTGGGGAAATACAGTCACACTTTGTTGAAACAAGAGGAAAAACTTTGGGCATTCCATTCGGCTGTTCATCGTTTCAACTATGAACTTAAAAGTCGTTCTTAGCGTCATGCATAACTTTACGCCTAGCTTTATGAAACACATCCCGTAATTCATTAACTTACTAAAACGTCAACAATTGTGTCATTATGAGATCATTTCATGAATGTCTTTAGGTTTTTTTTGTTTTTTTTTTTACTTTTTGTTAAAGCAAGACTGTAACTTATGAAAACGAAAGAGGCTTGCACTTGGCACCCCTCTGTAAACCGAGTTACACGGGATTAAACTAAATACCCTTTTTGATAACGAGCAACAGTGTTTTGTGGTTAAGTGTCAAGGCAATTATAGTCTGTGCTTGTAGACGAGCATGACGAGGAAAGCACTTCAGACAAAAAAACAAAATGAAAATAATAAAACAAAAGAAAACAGAGGACAGCCCTGGCAACATTCAACGCTTGAACAGTCATCTACTCATGGAACAATCAAAATCACAGCAACCACATTTTGAAATCTCTTTAGACATGTTAGATTAACCTCATTTGTCCGCAAATATCACCGCCACAATATGACGTCAGGGTGAAATATGTAACTTTCTTTGACGAAGAATCACCAATCCGTACAGTTTCGATGCTGCCACTCTGCGCTCTGCTGATTACTTCAAAGCATGCAATATTTTCACATAAATTGATAGCCAAAGGCAGAAGGAACAGTTTTCGACAATTCAGGCAGGGAAAGGAGGCGATAACGCATATTGTTTGTGGTAGAACTGATTTTTCCCTCGATCGATGGTATCTATTTGTATCAGTGAAATGGATATTCACGGTCCTGCATCGTTTCGTGTGGTTCATCAATACTTTTACCAACTGGTAGTTCTCCTCTTAGTCATAAGACCTTTGCTCATTGATGCACAATGCTGTAAGTTTATTTCTTTTTAACTGTTCAAATATATGATAAAACTTCAGAAAATTATCAATTATCTCCCAAATCCAAAAGTAATAATGACTGTGTTGCAAATATGTTACACGTAGTTTCCAAAGTATAACAGATCTCAATCTGTTCATTCATTTATTCATTCTTTTGCCTGTTTATGCATTCTGCTTTCTCCATTCAATGTGGTCTCTTTAATAAAAGCTACGATAGTGAAACATTAGAGCGCAAACAAGGTTCTCTTAATACAACTAGGAATTATAAAAGAGAAATATTAGAATTATTACTACTTAAAAATTTAAAAACAGATTCACAGTGTTTGTGTCACCCATCACAATTCCCAGCTCCACCCGGAGAGGCCTGCTCCGTTCACTGTCAATTCGAGGGGCAAGCCCAGTCATAACTCACAGGAGCCTTAGGATTGAGGCCACCAGGCCTCATACAGGAAGCCGATGAGACCAAAGGGTGATTGCAAAATAAGTGAATATATATATATATATATATGCATGTACGCATAAGATTTTAAATTTAATTTTGTATTTAGGACATTCTAAAAAACTACTTCACAAGAATATAACGCGGCTCATGTTTTCCAACTACCGCAATATATATATATATATTTAGTTCATGATACATTGTTAATCTAAAATGTTGGTATATTATGCACCGACGTAAATCCGTTTCGAGGAGTGAGGAATGATCGACATTTGTTGCAAAAATTTCTAGCAGGAACTCACACATGAGTACACACACCCCCTCACCCATCCGCACACACACACCCACACACGTACTCTCCAATCCTGTCTATGGTTTTTGATAACCGCCGTTTATTACAGATTTATCAACAAATTCAACAACTAATTAATTGAAATATCATTACTTCTTTTAAAAGTGTGGGGGTATATTTGTACAGGCCATCTCCCCCTCTCTTAAAAGTAGTGTATATATTCCTCCATCCATCCCCTCCCAAGATTAACGCCAATGATATCATGCAAACGATTATCTTATTCCCATGTTCCCCATTCAGGAGGCCTGAGATTTGACAAATTTGAACGCTTTTTATATGAAACTGGATCTTTGGGATCTACTTTCATGAATGGACGGTGATATCAATCACCGCACGGAAGGTAGTAATGAATGCTTTGCAGATTTTTTTTTTTTTTTTTATCAAACAGCCAATCATTTTTTCCGACTTTTGCGGCATCTACTCACATTTAACACTATATCAATCATCTGCAGTCAAAATGATTAAAATGGAGTTCTGGGTAATGTAAAAAAAAATATTTTGTAAGCTTACTGATTATTTTCTTTTCAGTTCGAAAAACCTCATGATAAAACCTTTTAAAAATTGCTTTCAAATGCCTTCATGTTAGAAATATGACCACAATGCCAAGAAGTGTAGGAGCCTTCATGTATGACCTGAGTAACAACAACTTACCCCACTCTTTATTACATTATTGTGATACAACAGCAAAATTACTCAACGAGACAAAAAAGCAAAACAAAAACAAAAACAGAAACAAAACAGGTCGACAGTACATTTACCAAAATTAGGGACTATCCAAGGGCAATTTTCTCTTCCTTTTTTAGGAAGTGATTTATGGAATAAAATAACAACTGATATTAAATCAAGATCATCCAGAAGGAGTTTGGGGAAATCATTGAAAGAATATCTTTTAAGTAAAGAAGTATAATGTTTTATTCTTTATATACATGTACATGTAACACCATGCTATCTACTATTTGGTTGTAATTGTTATGTTTGTAATGAAATTAGTATCTTCTACTATATAAATTTTGTAGAGGGGCCAGGCTCGTCTAGCACTTAAGCTATTTTCTGGTCCCATTTGCCAGCTATTATCATTATGTTTCAATCCTGTAACAAAATTGACTGTATGACAAATCTTATACGCATGATGTTATTGTTGGTGAAAAAAATCAAATCAAAATCAAATCAAACGGCTTGAGCAATTGACCGAACAATTGTGTTTACGGCCCATAATTCCATTTTAGTATGCAATGTGTGCTTTTCAGCAGGATTAGCTCATTTCTTACCACTGCATGTGAGGATTTCAAAACCTCAAGGTATACAAGGGCGGCGCTACAGGGGGGGCAGGGGGTCGAATGCCCTCCTATGATTTTTCAAGTAAAAAAAAAGGAGAAAAGAAGAAAAAGAGGAGGAAGGAGAAAGAAGAGGGTGAGAAAAGAGAGGCCTGGGGCTTGCAACTATAATACCCCTATTTGTTTATTTAAAACGTCAATAAATTCACCTATGGGTCATTCCCCCCCCCCCTATCAAAATACCATGGCACCTCCCCTGAAGGTATACAACGATGTTATTCACTGCTTCA
This sequence comes from Echinometra lucunter, assembly GCA_029962745.1. Taxonomy (NCBI): domain Eukaryota; kingdom Metazoa; phylum Echinodermata; class Echinoidea; order Camarodonta; family Echinometridae; genus Echinometra; species Echinometra lucunter. The sequence goes on from CM057153.1 coordinate 27,476,268, forward strand.
TCATTAATCATTCCGAATCGGTCTAAAATTTTCTTTCACAGTCTACTTCCATGTTCAGAAGTAAACTTTATCCTTGGGGTATTGCTCTCATAATACATTTTCTCTACACTGATTATTACTCGTATCGCACAGTTGCTATGTTCATCTTACGTACATCATATAAAATGGAACTCTACATGTCGAGAGGGCATTTGAGAGAAATGTTAGAAAGAGTATAAAACTTAGAGCGGGTTAGAGCGATATTATGTTTTTGATATTTCAATCCTTTATAGTTTCTGTCTTATTGAGAGTCCGAAATGATCTTAATCAGTCGTAAACTTAGGTCTTCTGTCTCTTAATTGAAGAGTTGAGATCACTTTCAAGTCTCAACCGACTGGAACTTATCGGAACGTTTATAACACAGGCCCCAGCGATTCATGCTGCTATTATGTATATAAATATATATATATATAGTGACAAAATGTAAGCCTATATCTGCCACCTATAACACAGTCTGTGATATTCCAATGCATATAAATATACCGTCTATGAAGCATAGCGAATATGCTTCTTGAACAACATCCCTGCTGGTATAATGACTGAAATATTGCTTCCTCTCTTCAGTTTACTTTTAAGGAAGGAAGCGTTCTGTCTGTTATTTGGAAGGCATCGAATTATTCATTTCATTATCGTTTTAATGGAGGTTATTTATTTACCTTTTCAATTTTGTTAAAACAATTTTGGCTGTCATCCGCATAAAGTACGAAAGTACGACGACCTCCCTTTCCGACTGTAGAGAACGAAACCCTGTCAGAGCATGGTTGTGCCAGGAAGGCCTGGGGAGGGGGGGGGATTTACAAATTAATGCAAAGAGAATGACACCAAATAAATTATATAGGGTAACTTTCACTGCGATTTAAGGATTTTAGTAATGGGCAATCTTTTAAGAAGTAATGCATATTATACTAATAATAGTTTGATTTCCCAGAAAAACCGATAAAGGAGAATCGTTATGACAAGAAAATTCATATTTGATATATGACGAGAAAAAGCTCATGCATTTGGACCAAAAATATTATCAATATCCAGTTATTATAAGTATCGAGGTCTATGCCTATGCCCCTTGTCTTAACATGCAACCTGGACTTATTTTATTTGTTTCCCTTTGTTTTTATATGAATAAAGGTGATACTGAAAAAAAAATCACTCGTTTCTGTAGTCCTACGCAATTGCTATGTGCGGAGTGCGGTACATGTCCCTGCCTGCAAGTTTGATCATTACTACCCCCCCCCCCCTCCGTAAACACCATTTCTTGAGTACTACTCACAATCAAAATTTGTAATGGCTTCCTCTCTGTTTCAGTCACGATGTTACCGTTTGACCAGAACTCATTTTTTTTTTTTCATATTCAAATTTCATATTTTCTTTCTTCAATACAGTGGACGGCGATAACACCGGACCTGAGCTGATGTGTGTCAGCAGTATCGAGTTAACTCCAGCCATACCCAATGCCTTGTTTGGAGTGGCTACGGCTCTATTCACCGCCACTGATCCAAGTGGGATAGATCCCACTACTACAACAGTTCCACCTACTGGATCTCCTTTGGCAGGGGGATTCCTCTTCCCTCCCGGCAGCACCCCGCTGATCTTAACTGTGCGCGATTCATGTGGTAATCCGTCAATGTGCACGATAAATATCATCAACACACGTAAGTTGAATGGAAATAGTATTAAAGTTAGCGGTACTTAGCAGTATGATGAAAGAAAAATGTTTTTACAACACTCATTCGTTTTATTTTCTTTTGATGTTGTTTATTCAAATACATTTATTTCAAATTCCAGGAAAATACATGTACGAGGGCAAAATGTACAAAACTTGTATGTATATGGAATTAAAAATTTGACATAAGTATACATACAAAGACATACTAATAAGGAATTTTCAGGTTGATGCAACAAAAAAAAAAGAAATCTAAATTTTATATGAAATTAAGAGACAAAAAGACATAAATATTGAAAAATCGTCCACAACAACAACAACCCCCTCCCACCACCAAAAAAAGTTCAGAAAACATTGCAAAGCAAATTATTAATTAGTTAACAGAAACAGTTTAAGTTTGCGTATGTTAGCTAGTCTGTGCCTTTCTTCTGTTTTATATGCTGTTTTGCTGTCTTTGTTTTGCTGTAACATTGAGTGATATATAGTTGTGAATTCAACGTTTGAGGAAGCTCAGAGTTTCAATTTTTGTCTCACCTTATTTCACTTCCTTGTTGTTTGTGCATGCTTCAATGTATGTGGGCGCACGTATGTGTGTGCCTGTTCAGGGGCCACGAGATATTGATAACAAAATGGGGGGGGGGGGGGACTCCAAACCCTATGAATTGTAAAAACTTAATATTTAAAGTATTTATAGGCTCGAAAAACCATACAACCCTAGGCTTCATGGGGCTCTGCCGCTGGAACTAGTCTGTTTATGTTTCATTCCCCGCCCCCCCCCCCTCCCTCCCCCCCCCCAAAAAAAAAAGTTCCGCAGCACTGTGTTGACTGCATATCGTAACCAAGCTTTGTCTTCATTTATGGAATAAAAGGGAATCCCCCTTTTAGCAATGTGGTGAGTTGATAGCAGATGAGTGCAACACTGATTCAACCTTCCCTCCCTTACACCTGATAGAAGACGGCCGCGGTTTGCTGAAAACTCGTTTAATTTAAACTCGTTTAACTTTCGTTATAACGTTTCTTTCAAGTCCGCTAGATTATTGAGCGCCACAGAGTTCTAAATCAGTTTTCTGAAAAATTACTTAGCGCTCAATTATATAAAACATGCGTCATAAAAATAGGCTCTACCTCTTTTTAGCCCATTTTCGCCTTCGCAAGCATTGTAATAAAGAAAAAAAAATGGTGTACATACCCGCTGCAACTTGAACATGGCAAATTGTCTATAGCTGTCGCTGTGACATAAATCAAAAGGTCTTGCAATAATTTGACTTATTTGACTTGAATCATCCACAAAATATTCAAGACTTATATTGAGACTTCTCCATTCTATCAGAATGGATGAAACAGTCTTCATTTAATGAAACCACGTCATCCCCGCAATTGAACGACCACCATCTGACTATTGTTACATGACAAATACGATAAAGAGTGTTGTGTCATTAAAAATGGAGGATTGAAGAGACCTACTTTCTCTTTTTTTTCTCACTTAAATCGATTTCTAACTTGACTTTTTAGAAATACAAAGCTCAATAGTGAAACCCTTCTACCACTGTCGGGGGGGGGGGCGATCTCAAGAGTTGTAGAAAAGATTCCATTTGTTTGGGAAGAAGCTGTGTGCCAGGGATTTTCCCTCAGATCCCCCCCCCCCCTCCTCCTCCTCTCCTCCTCCCCCCCCCCCAACCCTCACTATACCTCATTGTGGTCTTCATGCCCTTGCACTTTCAACAGTCACTGCATTACCAGTCAACAACTGCCCAGATTTCAGTAGAACATCAGTCGCCGATACTGGTGCAGCAACGTTTTCCTTCACGCCAAACTATGGCCAAAGTAACGTGACAACCGACGGCACGTACTTCCACCACGGGACCGGTTCTCCCAACGTTGCCTTTGCGACGACGACCCCTCTGGGACTCCCTGGTCCCCCTTTCCAGCTCCCAGTGGGAACGAACATTCTAACCACAACGATCAGTGATGCAGTGCTGAACTTCACTTGTTCGTCTACCATCGTGGTCCAAGGTAAGCATTTACAATGTGCAGGTAAACACGATCGCAAAGACTTTTGAAAACCAACCTTTTACCCATTCGTGCTCCAGATCGACTCCATGCAGAACTCGACACACCAAAAGCAAAAACAAAACAAATAAAGGAAACAAAACTTATTGAAAAATACCTTTAAAAAGTCAATCGTTTCGGAATCATTGTGGACTTTAAAATCAGTTTAAAGCTTGATATCGATTTGGCGATTCGACAGAGATATAATCATAGGGTGTAATACAGTTTCAGCAACTTCATATGTGAGGATTTAGATGATTATGTTCAGTATTTCATTTAAACTCCTGGTATCGGAGATGTATTAAGGGGTGTTCAGATATGAGGCGACATTGTGGCGCCACTTAAGTTAATAAAAGTGCATTAACGCGTCAACTCTCAAATAAAAGGGAACTCTTTCAAAACTTGCGCAGACAATCTCATGACAACATATTTTTCGCTAACTTTTTAGGAATTTGATTAGTGCGCATTTTTTGGCAGCCAGGCAGCAAAAACAAAAATGTTTCCTGCCTCGGCGACTTTTTTGGTCACTTCATACCCCATTGACTTTTACACCAACATGTATATATATATATATATATATATATATATATATATATATATATTGTATTTATGTACATGCAGTATACATTATGATATTAATGATGTCTTGAGTATGATTACTTTCCTTTGTGTTTTTATTACTTGTATAACAAATCTCATGATTCCGCCACCCCTTATCTCCTCCAATAAAAAAATGAAAAAAAAAAAATCCAAAGGCCCTTCAGCTCAAATGATTTGCATGTTTTTAACGAATGAATAAAATTTTTGAGGTGTGAGCGTGTGTGTGTGTGTGTGTGTGTGAATTTAACTTTGCCTATTACCAGACTCTTGACCATATTTTTTGCTGCTAAAGAGGTTTTTTCGGTGAAATGTCTTGAAAAGTTGCTTACACATAGAGAAGATACTGATTTAAAGTGAACCAAAACCCTGGAGAAAAATCAATTTTAATGAACAGCTGATGAAAATTGAGGATAGAGAGAAACAATTGTAAAAGAGTTCATCAAAATCGGTTACGAAATGAGAAAGTTTTGAAAGTTTGAATAGTCTCTATTTACTTTCTATGGCGATCCTAAAAATGTTGCTTCAAAATGGCCGGTTTTTGTGGACAACTCTTAATATTTTTTTTTTTTTTTTGCCCAAAATTTCATATTTTCTCCATTCTCTCTAAAAATTCTGCTTTGTGAACTCGACATATATTGTGTCAAATACATTTTCCCATGATATATTTTGAGCTATTAGGAAACAGGCAGCACCTTGTACAGTGTAGCCAGTAACTATCTGGACACTGCACATAAATCACAAAATAAAACTGAGGAGAAGGTGAACCACGCTCGAAGTCGAAAATTCTCAAATAATTATCATAAAAAACTACTGAATTGTATATGAAATTAAAGAAAAAATACACATATGTACTCGTACACTCAAAAAAAAAGTTGAGTGGAAATTTACCCGATATTGGGTAAAAAGGGAACATGCATGTTTGTTGGGTAAAATTTTGTCCCATAATAGGTAAAATGTTTTATGGATAAATTCTAATGCAATATTGGTTAAAATTTACACAGTATTTAGTATCATTTTACCCAGCAAAAATGCATGTTCTTTTTTATGCAATACTTGGTAAACCTTTTTAGAGTGAATGTAATTGGAGGGAAAAGGTGAAAAAAAAAGAAAAGAAAATAGTATATATATGTTTGTATATATATGACTGCATCCATACTGTATTCCTTCCTTTCTTGGTAATGATTATCTTTCCTTTACATAGATATTGTGAATCCAGCGATCACATGTCCAGCTGATATCATTTCCAATACCCGCATCGTATCCTTCGCGGCGAATGCCACGGACATCGTTGACCCTTCACCGGACCTGATCTACGTTCCTTTAGGTCCAGGAGACACCTTTCCTTTTGGTGCAACCACAGTCACTGCGACAGCCACAGACGATTCGTCGAACTCAATGTCATGCTCGTTTACGGTCACTGTGTTAGGTGAGTAGCCACGGCCACCACACGTGTGGACTTTTCCACATTGGATTTTTAGCAGCTGTTGAAACAAAATATGAATTCCGATTCACGGTAAGAAATAATGTCTTCAACAGACAAAAACCTGACCACATTATTTTCAATCTGCTGACCGAGAGTTAAAAGAGTTTGGATCTTCCAAATTAGTTGCTTAGTTATCATTCTTTTTATTAGACTGGAGACTTCCCTGTGCTATAAGGCTGGTCCTCTTGATGAAAACAAAGCATATGTGATTTCCTTAATCATGTTAATCATTCAACTCAATTTATGACAAATTTATTTGTCATAATAGTTTAACATTACCTTTCTTGCCATTTTGATAGATCTATATTTCTAAGCATGATATGGTCCATTAGAATTTTAGTTACATGTATGTCATTTTTTAGTACTAAATGTCGTTTTGCCATCGGACCGTGTAATGAATCTTTGAGGAAAAATTACTGAGGCTGCACCAAATGATTTTATGCAGAAAATTAAGCCTGAAGCTCGATTATGAAGTCCATTTTTCATTTCATTTCATTTCATTTCGTTTCGTTTATTTCCATTTCCAACATATATAAACAGGATAGCCTACATAGGATGCATTGTACAAAGTAAAACCATGAAACTTGACAATGGAATCGTAAAGGTAAATAGTTGACAGTAAATAACAAGCCAAAGAAAAGGTTGGTAATGGAGGGGACTGCTGAAAAGCTGTGCTTGTAGATTGCAGCCCCCTATAACCTAGAGTTGTACAAGTAGTGTATCAATAAAAGAAAAAAGGAACACACTAAATACAAACACCGAATAGACATTACATAAAAGAAGTGAAAAAGAAGGGAAAGAAAGGGGAGGAGAAACGAGAGAAAGAGAGAGAGAGAGAGAGAGAGAGAGAGAGTGGAGGAATCTTGCCCAACAACACACATAACATACACGGACCGACCGGGAAACGAATATCTGTATAAAATGAATGAAAACATAATCGAGTAGCTTATAGGCTGTGTTAAAAGTAAAATAAATTGAATGAGGAATGATGAGTCTAAAGGGCTGGTGTATGGTGGCCCTGAAGTATGCTTGACAACAGGTCATGTACGACGTGAATTTCGCATCGCGGGTCATGAATTTTGCATCCCGGGTCATGAATTTCGCGTCCCGGGTCCTGAACTTCGCGTCACGGGTCATGAATTTCGCGTCACGGGCCGCGAATTTTGCGACTGGGGCGCAAAGTTGGCCGCGAAATTCACGTCGCACATGACCTGTTATCAAGCGTACTTCAGGGCCACAATACTGGTGCATGGTAAATACGAAGAAAGGATTTTTTTAAATTTTTACTTGAACCTTCATTCTTTAGACACTGAAATGCCCACCATCACGTGCCCTTCTGACATCAACTCCGATACACTCACCGTGTCCTTCAGCGTTGATGTCATGGACAATGCCGATCCTTCACCAGTAGTGACCTATGATCCTCTGGGTCCCGGAGCTGTCTTTCCACTGGGTCCAACTACAGTCACTGCGACAGCTACGGACAATTCCTCGAACACACAGTCATGCACGTTTACCGTTACTGTGTCCGGTGAGTGCTTTGAATCCACCAAGGTTTTTCGCGCATTTTCCTTTAACCTACATTCATACCAAGAAAAACCCAGTAAACCCTCTCGAAAACTGGGCAGTGCCTTGTTCTATTAAACAATAAAATCGATTTCATTCTTTTTTGTTTTGTTTTGTTTTTCACTCGAAGATTTTCTTTCATCAGTTAAGAAAGCGTATTGCTGTGAAAAATGGGCATATACTGCAAGTAGCTAATTGATATTATTTATCACCCTTCATTGCTTTCCTGTTGTGCATCATGGAATTGATATTGGATATATTCTGAATACTTTATTTTTCTGACTAGCACCATGCATGGAAGAGAGAAAATCTCTTTTCGACCTGCTAACTAAAAAATTTTAAATCAAACATTATATTTCATTTTTTATAATCTTTAAAATCATACACTTATGAAATTCTCTTTTATTAATATCATGTTGGATGCATACCCATGGGCATCTTCATGCATATGGCCTACTGAAGGTTTGGCAGGTTCGTTCTCTGTTGCAAGCCTTGTCAGTCGTGTCGTTATTAGCTCTCTACAACTATCAGTCATCCCTTCTCATTTGGGGGTGATGTACAACAAGAGTATTTTGTTTGCTCTTGTTATTGCTGTTAATCTATGTGTTGTTGTTGTTGTTTGTGATGGTTGGATCTGTGACAATTCCTATTTAGATTACATCAATTGTCAAAACCATTTTTGTGTTTCTTAGAATTCATGAGAAACTTTCGGCATCGATTCGTTAAACCTAAAATGCGATTGCAAACAAAGGAAAACTTGAAGTTGAGTTTGGGTCATTCAGTTACCTGCTCTGGTCTATAAGATTTTTATTGTTAACCAGGTAGGATTCTGAAATGTTGAACAATGGAAGACAAATATGAGTACACGGGACTACACAAAAGCATGGTAATTTCCATTCATATTCATAAATGTCAACAGAAGCACTTCAACAAGTATTACATTGCATGTCCATGTGGTCTTTATCAGAACACATATATTTCACCAACCGGATGTACAACGCTTCGACATCATCTGTCTATCATTTTGTACTTTCTTTTATCGTATAATCTTTAACCGACTTTTACAGACCTAATGCACTTTTTGTAATTTAAAAAAAATATTGATTTTCCTAGCCTGATTGTAGAGATAGCATAGTATTATGCCTAACATTGGTGATGATACTACCCAATTGGAAAAAAAAAACCTAAACTTCTCTCTCTCTCTCTCTCTCTTTCTCTTACGTAGCAACACAAAATCTCTACCATTTTCCTTACCCAAAATTTTCTCAATTCTTCTGAAAGAAATATTCACTAATTCTCAAACATCTCGTCTTCATTGTACTGAAACCGTTGCAACTGTTTGGAAATTATGAAGTTGTCGCCGTGCAAGGTGTACGTCGCGTTTGTGTCGAATATACACCTGACACAGGTAAACCATTAATTTGTAATCAAAACTTTGTGAACTGTATTTTGGAAAGAAAGCTCTGTGGACTCGTGATTGCCATTGCTTGTTGTTTAATTCTGCTCGAAGGCAGCGATACAAACGTGATGCCATTTGAATACGATTCATAATACATGTATAACCAACAGATATACAGAATACCAGAACAATCTGCCTTATTTGCTAGAATGCAGGGATACCAACTCCGTGCCATTTGGATACAATATTAAGGCACACTCAGACAATAAACAATGATATGTCTCGCAGTTTTTAACACTTCTTTTAACATAAGGCAGTATTCAAACTCGACACTTTGTCTTGTGTCAAACTCATGAAAACACGGTCAGTCATGTAAGTTAGTGTTTTAATACCGTTTTCACAACATAGTAACTGGACTAATTTCAAGTATGCAAAAATATTCGGTTACCATTACTTATTACCGAACAAGTACAGAGTAAACACTTTTATGCCTTTTGAGTGGCATAAGGACTGGTATAAATATTTATCGAGTGATTGCTGGGCGGTGGTAACTCGACCCAGCAAGCAGTTTACCTGCCAACAGGATGGTACCTAGAGTGGCAATTCGCATCTTTCTTGTGATGCTAATGCCCCCAAAACACCTTCCACCTAACTTCCCACCATTACGTGATTCGGAGCATCATATCGTTTTTAGCACTCTACACAATTTAGATCAAACTACTGAGCGTGACTCATCACGATGATGAGCGAGCTGGGAAAGGATAACTTGGCCCAGCAAGCGGTTTACCTGCCAATGGGATGGTAACTACAGGGGCAGGCGAGCTACCCCATCCGGCCCAACTTCCCACCATTACATGATTTAGAGCAATCTATATCAATCTACTGAGCATGACCCGTCAAAATAATGAACGAGCAGGGCGGTGGTAACCTGACCCAGCAATCGGTTCACCTGCCAGACCGATGGTAACTACGGTGGCAGGCAGGCTGCCCCATCCTACCCAACCTCCCGCCGTTACGTGAACTGGTATCATCTGGGGCAAACTAGATAAATATACTAAGCATGGCGCATCGGGATGATGAGCCAGCTGGACAATAGTAACTTGACCTGCAAACGGTTTACCTGCCTACAGGATAGTAACTACAGTGGCAGGCAAACTGCCCCATCCTACACAAACTCTGGCCATTACACGATTTGGAGCAATCCAGATAAATCCAGATAAACGTACCACACATGGGCAATGGTAACTTGACCCCGCAAACGCTTCACCAGCCAACTGAATGGTAACTAGATTGGCAAGTGAGCTGGGCGATGATAACTCGACCCGCAAGTGGTTTACCTGCCGACGGCATGGTAACTACAGTGGCAGGCAAGCTGCCCCATCCTACCCAACCTCCCGCCGTTACGTGAACTGGTATCATCTGGGGCAACTATATAAATATATTAAGCGTGGCTCATCGGGATGATGAGCAAGCTGGGCAATAGTAACTTGACCTGCAAACGGTTTACCTGCCTACAGGATGGTAACTACAGTGGCAGGCAAACTGCCCCATCCTACACAAACTCTGGCCATTACACAATTCGGAGCAATCCAGATAAATTAACCAAACATGGCTCATCAGAATGATGAGCGAGTTGGGCAATGGTAACTTGACCCCACAAACGCTTCACCAGCCAACGGGATGGTAACTAGATTGGCAAGTGAGCTGGGCGATGATAACTCGACCTGCAAATGGTTTACCTGCCAACGGCATGGTAACTACAGTGACAGGCAAGCTGCCCCATCCTACCCAACCTCCCGCCGTTACGTGAACTGGTATCATCTGGGGCAACTATATAAATATACCAAGCGCGGCTCATCGGGATGATGAGCAAGCTGGGCAATGGTAACTTGACCTGCAAACGGTTTACCTGCCAACAGGATGGTAACTACAGTGGCAGGCAAACTGCCCCATCCTACACAAACTCTGGCCATTACACGATTTGGAGCAATCCAGATAAATGTACTGAACATGGGTCATCAATATAACGAACGAGAAATCCCGCCATTATGCGATTCGGACTGATCTAGATACATTAACCAACTTGGCTCGTCTTAATGATGAGCAGGCTTCTTCATGTTGCCCAGCCTGTGACCATGCAACTGCAAGTGTATTCATATATATCCATCATATCCCACCACAAAAATTGTATAAGATACCTATTACTTGCATATGACATTCAATGTATACATTGTAATCTGGGCTGGGTGGGAGGGAATAAAATTTGTTGCCTTCGGGCAGAAAAACGTGTGAAGCAATGACGTCTTGGGCGAAAGCGCGCTTTCAGCACAATTGTTATCGTAACCTCTTGTTGACCTCACTGTTTACCTTTTGTGACTTTGTTCGTTATTTGAATATTGATGGTCTAGTGATAATGTGTTCCTATGTCTGACTGCGTCCAGCCGAGCTTCTCCCAAAATATTAATGATCAGCTTATTGTGATCATGTTATTTTGGAAAGAAAGCTCTGTGGACTCGTGATTGCCATTGCTTGTTGTTTAATTCTGCTCGAAGGCAGCGATACAAACGTGATGCCATTTGAATACGATTCATAATACATGTATAACCAACAGATATACAGAATACCAGAACAATCTGCCTTATTTGCTAGAATGCAGGGATACCAACTCCGTGCCATTTGGATACAATATTAAGGCACACTCAGACAATAAACAATGATATGTCTCGCAGTTTTTAACACTTCTTTTAACATAAGGCAGTATTCAAACTCGACACTTTGTCTTGTGTCAAACTCATGAAAACACGGTCAGTCATGTAAGTTAGTGTTTTAATACCGTTTTCACAACATAGTAACTGGACTAATTTCAAGTATGCAAAAATATTCGGTTACCATTACTTATTACCGAACAAGTACAGAGTAAACACTTTTATGCCTTTTGAGTGGCATAAGGACTGGTATAAATATTTATCGAGTGATTGCTGGGCGGTGGTAACTCGACCCAGCAAGCAGTTTACCTGCCAACAGGATGGTACCTAGAGTGGCAATTCGCATCTTTCTTGTGATGCTAATGCCCCCAAAACACCTTCCACCCAATATTTTTTTTTTTTTTTTTTTTTTTTTTGCTATTACAAAGGTTCCTGAGCACTGAGTTACACTAGTTCATGTGAACAAAAGCTTCCTTCATTCTTTTCCTTTTCCTTTCTTCTTCTCAGTGCGGGTGGTAATAGTCATTTCTCTCTGATCCTTGCTATTGACAAGAATGATCAATTGCCCATGTTTTTTTTTTACAGGGGCAATTGGCGGACAATTGTCCGCAATGGGCGGACGCTTGCCGCCGAGGTACAGGAGGTGATAAGGGCGAAAACCAGCAAGATGCAATGGCATTGCTCCCTTTGTCTGGGGGAATATGCTGGGGAAAATTCCCTTATGGCCCACTTGGCGATTGTGTACAGTGCGACCGAGATGTTTCTCCACCACCAGACCACGGCGGCAATGTCCTGCCCGGGGGCTACATTCAATTCCATTCGTTTCAATCACATCCATAACAAGGCAAACCAATACATACAATGCATAAACATTGAAAAGGGGCGTAAAGAAAAGAATGCGATTAGGAAACAAGACTAATGCTTAAAAATGCAGTGGTTGCAGGAGACATGATTTCCTTAAATGATGCTAGCGCACTGATGTTTTTGTCCCTGAATGTAACCTGATCATGTATTGTCTATCCATGTGTATTTCAAAGAAAGTTTGTCCGACAGGTAATGCCATCCCTGATGAGGTGATTTGTAATCAGCCCTGTCTATAACTCATTATCCACCTACATTGTTTGTCGTCTCGGTGTAAGGGACAGTCACAGGCCTGCTGATATCTCTTGGGAAGTAGAGCCAGTTGATTTCATTCCACAAGAGAATATGAGTGGAAGTGTCCTTGACCAGGGAATTGAGCTTGTTAATCCCTAGTCTTAGTGGGCTAAGGGCTATTCTGGTCCTCTTAATGCATCCTCAAGCTTTGGCTCGGCGACTATGATAGAGTCCACATAGAGTAGGGCCACTAACGTGCGGGCCACAAACATTCTGTCTACCTGCCTCTCCCTGTCCTCCAGCCTTGCACCTCCCTGGCCATGTCCCTGGATGCTGTATGGTGTGCCCAGCTGGAGACGGTTTGCTGCTGCAGTTCTCTCCTTGGCTAAGCGTACCATGCTGTCCCTTGCAATCGATATCGGGGCTGCCCTGAAATGACAAGCAAAATTCTGGCAGTATCTCTTGCTACAAACCAATAAATATCACATTCAGACCTAGTTACCCAGTGTTATTTATGCAATAAATTAATGCCAACAGAGGATTGGATGTTCCGTGCCCGTATTGGGCTGGCTGGTGAGTCCCGGACCGTGCCTGCCGCTAATACGCCCTCTCGTCACTTGTTAGTTATGCCCATATGTATAATGTGGCCTAGCCCCTCCTGTGGCACTGGGGTTAGATGTGCTCTACTCGCATTGTTCCTTTACTTACTAACTGTTGCTCGTCACTCAGATGTAGTTCATATTCTGCCATTTATTCACTAGTTCGTTTACTTTTTAATCTCTCCTTTTTCCTCTTTTTTTTTTTTTTTCAGTACCGTTATTTTTTGTTTCGCTTCTGTTTCATGGTCCGTGTGCCTATTTATCTGCCTACGTGTCTATGCTATTTCATCTTCATTTATCCATGCCCATCCTCTCTTGGCACTCCTTACCGCCCTTACACAGAATGAATGGATACCATGTTGGCTGGGGTTGTGCCTGCATAAGGCAATGTTTTCCGCGACCTTGGGCCGAATTAACACCTGGTTAGGAAAAAGCTATCTATATCACAGACCCAGACTATCCTCTATCGGAAGGTTGTGATAGCCTTAGCTGGGCATAACTTTTGTGGTTTGGTGCTGGCCACCTTGATCTCATGAGCCCTGGGCCCAACTCCACCAAACTTCGCAATAGCAATCGTCATCAAAATGGCAACTTTCTTATCAAGGCCAATCAGGAAGCAGAATTCTCACTGTTGCCATAGTATTTATCTCTCTAGCAGGAGTTCCCTTCACTGCAGCTCACCCTGACACGGGAGCCCCCTGCCCAAAAATGTGAGCTGTGTGGTGAGCTCCTTTAATTTTTACCTCTGCTAGCGCACTCTACACTCACTGCACAGCTCCCCACCAGGTTTGGACGATTTTGTCGGAGGGCAGCCCTAATTTCTATTCGAACCCACGCGCAGGAGGTCATAAACGTAGGATGTTCTAGATTTGACACCTAACTAAAAAACATCTGGAGGTGTGGGCAGCCGGTAGAAGGTAGATTTTATATATTTTTCTCCCTTCCTGCAAAAGTTCTCTGTTTCTGCCAAAAATATTTGTGCCAGGGACCTACATTGTAATATTTCTCTTGTCGTTCCCTTTGCTATTATATAATCTCATCTCTCGGGGGTACCCCTTCCCCTGAGTTTGGTAGTCTTCTTGCTGTAATTATTAGTCCTTACTAAGGCTACCCGACCTATATTTTGTTAACAAGGTGCCCATATCTGTCAGTGGTTCAGGATCCTGATATCATGCCGGTAGTCTCAGGGGGTGCCCCATCCTTCCTGATAGCACCTCAAGGTGCAGCACACATTTTAGCAGCTTGGCAAGAGGCCTGCCGCATGGCATGAAAAACTACTCTCCATTAATGACTGTGCTGAGATCAATATTCACCCTTTCCAAGCTTAATCTCTTATCTTTCTGGATGAGGACATGCAGCCAGTCTCCCACTATGTGCTAAGAGAATGTGACTGGGCGGGTTAGTGTCTGAAACCTAGTCCTTGTGGCCTGCTACCTGTATAATATGTGCATGTAAATAATTCTCCTCCATGTTGGTGCAAATAGTGGGAATGCTTCCAGTTCTCCCCCCTAAAATTTCTTGGAGCGGGAACCCAACTGGGCAAGTACTTACCTACCACCCCGACAACCGAGGAATAGGAATAAATGTCGTTGCCAGGAATTTTTTTTTTTCAAAAACAAGGACACTCCTAAATTTCCTACAATACTAAGGATAGACCTGTGTAGAACTGAGAAACCTGGTTTAGCATGGTGAAATTTTCTTTCTCTATAGTAGGAATACTCCTGCCTAACAGTTAGCAGGTATATAGGAACCAAGGATGGGAAAGAGATCCCTAATGTGGAGCCAGGCTTATTTCTTTCTGCCAATATATACCAGAGTCTATTTCCGTCTGGTATCTGTTATGAGAACGTTTTAAGTTCAATAGAATTTCTGAGGTTTTGATCCGGATCACTCACATCATAGTGCTCGGTTATCCTGGCCTCGCCCAAAAGGCATGCTGTAGCGTGCCAATTGACGGACATAAGATAGCCGTGTTCTACTAATGGATATTTTATGGACAGGGCAGCACGAGCTGCGCCACCAGCAATCAGCAAATATTTCTCAAAACGCATAATTTTTTATATTGCTAAATACTTTTCCATCCAGATGGGGGACTGGGAAGGAACTAGGATATATGAGTATCCTGTGTGTAACACATAAATAATTTAAGCAAGTCTCTTGTTCTAACGATTTCAATCTGTCATCCTAGAGGGCAGCATATCGCCCAAATTTGGACGGCTCAGCCTCCCATCTATAGCCCTGTATGGATTCGGATAGTGAAAATTACTATCCTACTCAAGCCGCAGGAAGCAGGTGACAAGTCAGCAAATTTGAGCCATTGATATTCACGCACGTTACCCGTTGCATAGCCAGACCAAACGCAGTGTAGCACGGCGTCGGTCAAGGACAGGCATAAAAATTTGGCGAACCAATTCGCTATGCCATTCGCATAGGCCTACAGTACATGTATGAGCGGTCATTCTTCCCGCTGGCCCTCGGCGGGAAGAACGAATTTTCAGAGTGCAGATGAGGCAGTAAATCATCCCTTTTTCCGTAATTTCTAAGTAATCAAATAATTATGTGAAATAACAAAACACCCCTGAAACATTCAATTTCAAAATAATGTCACTTTCGTAGCTGAGAAAATTCAGCTACATCACAAACGCAATGTTCACCTTGATTTCCTATGCCCGCTATTTCCTATGCCCGCTTGTACAGCGTTGTCGCGAAGCGACTATGTACACTGTACTTGTTGTGTTGCTCTTTCACTAGTGGGCCCACTATGCATGAACACTCATTCTGGCTTCTGTTAAGCCGGTAAGAAAACGATACGTTCCGAGGCAAATTCCCCCGAAAGTATTGACGTCAGTGTGAATAACATGTACAATTTGCTCTTTTTTTTTACATGTCACCTGCTTCCCCCTGCCGAATCGGGGTAGAATTACCTGTCATTCGTGGGCGAGCCAGTTGCTGGCCTGTGTAGTACCCCGGTCTGTGCCGCTGCGCTGGGCCAGGTCATCCCGCCGGCTTCCTCTTGCTGTGGCTGCACATCGCAATCCCACTCTTGCAGTAGGGTCTGGTTGAATTTCCTGTCCCTTTTTTGTCGGAAAGGCCATTGGGTTCGCCCTTTTTGTCAGTGAATGATGCCTGGTCCCCTCCGCCTTTCTCTTTCCCATTTCTGTGAAGCTTCTTATGTAAAAATTCGATCTTTCGTAATTTTTTCGACAAGAACGATAAAATTTGTTGCCTTCGGGCAGAAAAACGTGTGAAGCAATGACGTCTTGGGCGAAAGCGCGCTTTCAGCACAATTGTTATCGTAACCTCTTGTTGACCTCACTGTTTACCTTTTGTGACTTTGTTCGTTATTTGAATATTGATGGTCTAGTGATAATGTGTTCCTATGTCTGACTGCGTCCAGCCGAGCTTCTCCCAAAATATTAATGATCAGCTTATTGTGATCATGTTATTTGTGAATAATATTTTTGTTTGGTGGTTGTTTTAGTTACCAGATGCAGTTGGAAATTCTACAAATTACCAGCATACTTTATGCACATAACCCCTAGATTTACCTTAGACACTTCATCTTTGGGTTTATGTTGCTGATTATGATCGTAATAAATCCCCGCATTAATTTTCAATTATCGTTTTCGTTGTAGTTACTCTATGCGTTCGAAAATAAAACAATCTGCAAGAAAACAAGATGCGGAATTGAAGTCGGTCCTAACCTGCCTAGGGTCTTTCTTGGCGAACTCACCCCTGCATAATTATCTACGTTACCATGGTTACTTCAGTCCAAGCAACGATCACGCAATACCGTCGTCTGCCCCCTGGCCCAGTGACTACTCTGGTCATCACGCTTTCTCTTCATAATATTCAAAGGAGCGTAGAGTTTCATCAATTTATCTTGGAATTTTTTATTAATTTAGCAGTCATCAGGAGGCAGGAATGGATAAAAATTTGCCTCAATGTCGCTGGACTTTTTTATATTGGCCCTGAAATGTGCCCAGATTATATCTTCAAAAAAAGAATCACACCTCAGAAGAGCGTGGATGAACGCCCCCCCCCCCCCCCTCCGAAATGCCTAACGGATCTGGAATAGTTTAATTATTTTTTTTCTATTATATTCATATTTATATCCATAGCATCGCATGTACACATACATCATATAAAGTGCATGTTGCTTACATGTATTCAGCTTAATAATAATAACTTCTTTTCTGTTATATTTTACTGTATTAGCAGTAAGTTATTGTCTCGTTTGGAAATAAGAAAGAACATGTTTAGTCAATAAAATAATTTTGTTTATTTACATTAGCGTGGATGAGTGTGTAGATATCGTAGTTTTTTTTTTATGCATCATTTTCGAATTATTTCACATTTCCAATTATTATAGAAAATATGAAACATTTTCTTATATTAATGTCTTAGCCAACATAACTTTGATTTACTTAGAAACGCATAGTCTCATTATGTTATATAATACACATATGTAATTCTGAGAAAATCAATAATCAATCAGGAAAGTTTCATACCTCTGGAGCTTCTGATCAGAAAACTTCCTTTCCAGCGTCTCGTGCGAGAGATTGCCCAGGAAATGTATTCAGCTTAATAATGATAACTTCTTTTCTGTTATATTTTACTGTATTAGCAGTAAGTTATTCATTGTCTCGTTTTGAAATAAGAAAGAAAATGTTAAGTCAATAGAATAATTTTGTTTATTTACATTAGCGTGGATGAGTGTGTAGATATCGTAGCTTTTTTCATGCATCATTTTCGAATTATTTCACATTTCCAATAATTATAGAAAATGTGAAACATTTTCTTGTATTAATGTTTTAGCCAACATAACTTTGCTTTACTTAGAAACGCATAGTCTCATTATGTTATATAATATACATATATAATTTTGAGAAAATCAATCATTCGGGGTTTCAGTAACCTGACATACTATTTTTGTAGTATCATGGAATGTCCAAAGTTCGTCTCCATTCATTTTTAAAAAGGAATTTTGTACATTTAGTCTAGGATTCGCACTTATAGAAAAAATATATATCAAGATAAAAGTACAGAAATTCGAATTCCAATTTTGGAAAAGAGAAATGTTAGACATGTGGAATAAGCTTACAGATAAATTCATTAATATAGCAAAATGTTTAACTTTGCAAATACGCTTCTTAGTTTAGCTTCAAGTTTAGATGGTATATTGTAAAGTTATCCCTTTCTGTAGAGTGAATTTCTGATCAACTAGGGTAACTTTCTGAGGAAGTTATATCAGTGTAGATTATTGCATTCAACCTTTCTCTGGCCATCACGCCAACGGAGGTTGCAGAAATTACTGTAATTTATTTTGAAAAAAGGAACACACCAAAAACAATTAATTTTTATAATCACTACATGATCTAGTAAGTTGAAACACACTTTCTTCTTTTATACATGTATTCTAATGCATAAAATTTGTTTGTGTATTAAAGATCGACCAGTGAAGAACGTGTCTCTAGTAGTTTAAAAAAGAGTTGAAGTGAGGTGAATCTGAAGTTAACATTGTTTTAACATTTTGTACGAGTCATCTTTCTTTTGATTAATGTTATGATATATCATACGGTATTAGAAAAGTTCACTTACAAACCAAGTATATACTACATGTGTCGAAGGGTGTGTGGGCTTGTGGGGGATTTTTTTCCCACATTTTTTTATTAGAAATTTCATTTGAAATAAATCATTACATATAAATCGATGTAAATAATTTACAAATACGAATCTTCACTCGGTTTTCAAAACACAGTTTGATAAATTGTGTACACACAAGCGCGAGTCCACACACACACGCACACACGCACACACACAATATATATATATATATATATATATATATATATATATATATATATATATAAACCCCTCAAAAAATCTGCAAGTCAAGTTAGAGGCAGTACAGGACACACCAACGGAGCTTGTGACACCACTGACGTTCTGTTCGATCCTCTCTCCGTGTCATCTTCTTCCTCGTCGAAGAACTACGAATACGAAACCACCAACGCGGACTTCATGCCCGCCAACGCCAGGAACGGGGGGGGGAGTACTGGAATGGCGGGAGGAAAGCTGGAGGGGTGAAAGGTGGAGGAGGAGGGGCGGGGCGACACTTCTGAGGTCTCTTCACAAACGTCCAGATGAGGCGGGAGGATGAGAGACACTACTTGCCAGAGTACAACTCGGGTATCACCAGGATACTCTCCTTGATGCAGATCGTCATGGGCGTGGTCATCACACTCATTGGTATCTTCGGTTACGTCGCCAAGGCAACCGTTGGGCCGCTGATACCAGTCATGGATATCGGATGTGGATTTGTTGTAAGATTTATACTGAAATTCATGAACTAATTTTGTATAGATTATACTCGCATAATTGGTTACATCTGGTTTTATTTTAAAGCGTCTGAATACTTCGACTTCACAGTCCACTCTCATAATATTACATGCCAAAACTTTTGGATAGCATTAAATTTGTTTTCTTTACATGTCTGATACATTAGAATATACAGATAGTGGTGAAAATGATCATTTGAAAATGAATGAATATGTCTACTGTCTAATGGTTTATCTCTTGTCAATTAAGGTGTTTACCGGCTTATACAGTAATCTAAGGAGTTTTAATTGTTTTGTTTAATTGACTGTGAACAGAAACAAGTAGATTAGAATAGTCTAGATGTAAGTCTTTGGTGAAATTTCTGACTGCCTGCCCATTTCATTTATGTCAAAAGAAGAACTTTTTGGAAGAGATGATTATGTAACATTTGCAGTTTTGTTTATTTGATTTTTGTACAGTTGTACATTACTGGTGGGGTGCTTGGGATATTCACTAAATGCCGTGAAAAGCGTTTGGTAAGTATATCAATATACCGTATTTCATCCACTTTGACTTGCTTTTAAACCAGACTGACATCAGCTCATAAACAAAACAAACAATAACCGACAACAACAACAACAACAAATAGTTAAAACAAAGTAAAGCCACTATATTTCAGGAAAGTCACATGTCTCCAAGATTTCAACCGCAATCAACCTATCACTTTCTCAGTAATCAGATTATTGATAGATTTCTTGTCTAACTTTATTATTTTCAAAAGAGAATAACGGTATATTTTCAAGTAATGCCAGTACCTAATTCGTTTTCTTCAAAGAATAAAATCAGCCCACATGATCAGATCATGATCAGAGAGAGAGAGAGAGAGAGAGAGAGATTTAATCTTACATTAGAAAGATACAATCCGATCTTCTGGGATCGGCCGAAAGTTAATTCTTATCAAAAAGGTATTTCTCAATACCTTGAACAAAAAAAAAATCATTTTCAGTGAAAAAGGTATTTCTCAACATCTTCAAATTCAAAACTCTAATCTTGTTGAAGAGAGGATAATCCGGGTGTAGTATGAGGATCTATCACCAATTCCGATACTGTTTCAGTCTCTTTCAAAACCAATGAGACTTTTGGATTAGTGGTATTACCACAAGATACTGCGGGAACACGTGGTCCATTCACAGTTTTGAAAATAAGATTCTAGATTGATTTGAGACTCGAGATTGCAATGGACAAATTCCAGGAATATCACGAAAGAATAAATTATACATTTACGTAACCATAGAAAATATATTACATTGGCAAACTTATTTCTTATTACAATGAAACCTGCTTTAGAGACCACCTGTATAGAAAGACCACCTGTCTGTGAATACCACAATTTTCGTTTCTCTTGAATAGTGAAACATTATCATGATTATTATGAAGCAACCTGCACATAAAGACCACTTGCTCCTCTTCTTAAGGACTGCTCATTGCCTCCCTTAAAAAGGCCTTTCTATATACAGGTTTCAATGCATGTTAATGAGGACAGCTGAGAACAAGTCTTTATAATAAGAAGCTGTTCCAAAGAGGAGGGTCGCCCCAAATTAAATTGAATAAGTGCAAGAATACATAACAGAAATGGAAGTATACATTTACAATGACACACACTTACAGATAGAATTTTTTTTAATCGGTAAGGGGCGAAGAAATGGGAGCAAGATGTTGGCCTATGAAAGGAGATGAAAAAAAGATGATGGAGAAGGAGAAATAGAAGACTTTTCAAAGTAAAACTTTATTTACATTACACATAATAATGCAAATAAAAAGAAACAGACACTGATGCAATTAATATGTCAAGTGTTTGTGAACTAAACAGTAAACAAAACAATAAGTAATACATTAGAAGGGAAATCAACCGCATTATCATCAGTTGGCACACGACTGTACAAACTCTTATAGAAATTCCGAACGTGAATTTTAATATCACTCTGATCCACTGTAATGTTACACGAAGGGAGACGGGTACGAGAGAGTGATTTAAAAGTAGAGTTCGATTTTTCAAGACCGAAAAAATAAGGTGAGCTAGTGTCTATCTCATTAGCATATTGAAAACGTGTCCTTACAAGAGCACCCTTGGCTTGATTCTTAAGGAGAATGTCTAATTCATTTCTTTGTTCAGCAAGGGCCTGCTGGATATCAGGCGTGAAGTCAGGCGAAGATTGCAATTTGTCGATGGTTTTAGTAATATTTAATAACGTTTCTCTCTTCTCATTGGCTAACTTGCAGCCGTACATTTGAGTGAGCGATTTAATGTGGTATTTACCAGAGTCCCACCATGATAGAATGTTTGGAAAATTGGCTTTTTTATTTTGCCAGTCCGTCCAAAATTGATAAATATTTCTGTAGTCATCATCATCGAGAAGAGAATTATTAAGATGCCAAAAAGCACTTCCTCTTGGCTTCTGTGGAGGGATTTTAATTTTCACGGAAATTGCACAGTGATCAGAGAGACAGTGCAAGGTAGAATACGACAAGCGTGTATTGAAGGTATTAGAGGGAAAGACACATAAAAACGATCAAGTCTTGCTTTAGAAACACCATATACAATGTGAGGATTGTTTTTATGCCAAGAGAATTTCTTTTCATGTGGGTGAAGTCTTCGCCACACATCACATAATTTATTACTTTCAATCACTTTCTTGAGGGCAGATGATATCTTAGGTCTATGCTCGTTAGGCATGCACAATCTATCCCATGTTGGGGATAGGGTACAGTTAAAATCTCCGCCAATCAAAATAACACCGTCGCTGCACTGATTAACATGATGCGCAAGAAGACGAATGGCGTTAATTGCAAGGTTATCATCCTGTGGTATTAACACATTATATAAATGATACATGTCACTATCAAACTCAATTCTAACATATAAGATATGACTATTAAATATAACTAAGGAATCAATGATGCTACAATGATTATTCTTTACAAGGGTAGCAACTCCAGATCCTCGATTATGTCCGGGGGCACAAAATGGCTTATAGGATGACCACAAATTCTAGCATTGAAAATGCTGGAAGGCATGCATGTCTACACTCATACTAAATAAGAATGAGGGTCATATTAAAGATCTAGATTTTTTATCAATTTGTAAATCCTCTGCTGTGTGCTTTTCGTAAACCAAGGACTGTTTCTCAAAGGTCTCAGTTGTCTGACAAGTCCTGGTATATGTTGGAAGTGAATTTTTTGCTACTTCTAGGGTTTTTTTCCGTGCTTAAACAATCTTCAGAAATTTTCAAAGTTCCTTGGAAGAGAGGGGTCCCTGACTGGATGGGAATGGGGAAGCCCAGTCAAAGGATTCATCGTCAGTCTGTGCATCATCCCATACCGTTACGTCATCAGTGTCGGTAGTGTCTACCGTGGAAGCGGGAGAGGGTGGCGTTGGTGACGTAGAGAGTAGGACGGGAGTTGGGGAAGGAGGTTCTGAGGTCATAGGGGAGGAGACTGTTTTCATTAATTTCCGGGGTGGGGTAGAATAGACAATTGGAATAAGTTTGGGGGAGTCTTCTACAGGAGGTACGGGATACTGTTTCCTTTTTGCGACAACATTTGCAAAGAGTCTGAAAGGGGCGGGCGGTGTTCCCCAAATGGTGTCGCAAGGGGGTTGGGTCAAAGGAGAAGTGGGGGCCTCGGGAAGAGGTATTTTGTCTCGGCTAGTGCACACGGGGCTGCTGCTAGTTTGACTATTATCATTGCTGTGCAGATTATTCACGCCCTGAATACTCGAAGGAGCTGCTTCAGCAGTCTCGGCAACTTTGGGGTGCGGAGAGGCTGGCGTAGGACTGGGGCCAGTAGGGTTTTTCTGTGCGTGCTGGGGACGCCCTCTTATCAGGGGTTTCGGGTACAGACCCTAGGGGTTTCGGTTTAGATACTTTGGGGGATGACGTGGGTCAGATTTTCCTTTGGCTTGTGGGTTTACATACTCGTATTGACGGACTGATTTTTTGCAATCCTTACTGATATGGCCAGCCTCTCCGCACTCAAAGCAACGAGCCGCCTCAGTGGAAATAAAAACGCGATAATTGATGCCAGCGTGAGTAAAAATTAATGAAATCGGGTGGAGTTACATTCGGACTAAGAAGCATCTGGACTTGACGACGGAAGGGCATGATGTGAGCTAGTTGTTTGTCCTTAAAACCAATGGGAATAGGACGGATCTGTGAGACTACTTTACAGAAGGATGAAGTTTGTTTGACAGACTGTTTTCATTAATTTCCGGGGTGGGGTAGAAAAGACAATTGGAATAAGTTTGGGGGAGTCTTCTACAGGAGGTACGGGATATTGTTTCCTTTTTGCGACAACATCTGCAAAGAGTCTGGAAGGGGCGGGCGGTGTTCCCCAAATGATGTCGCAAGGGGGTTGGGTCAAAGGAGAAGTGGGGGCCTCGGGAAGAGGTATTTTGTCTCGGCTAGTGCCCACGGGGCTGCTGCTTGTTTGACTATTATCATTGCTGTGCAGATTATTCACGACCTGAATGCTCGAAGGAGCTGCTTCAGCAGTCTCGGCAACTTTGGGGTGTGGAGAGGCTGGCGTAGGACTGGGGCCAGTAGGGTTTTCTGTGCGTGCTGGGGACGCCCTCTTATCAGGGGTTTCGGGTACAGACCTTAGGGGTTTCGGTTTAGATAATTTGGGGGATGACGTGGGTCAGATTTTCCTTTGGCTTGTGGGTTTACAGACTCGTCTTGACGGACTGATTTTTTGCAATTCTTACTGATATGGCCAGCCTCTCCGCACTCAAAGCAACGAGCCGCCTCAGTGGAAATAAAAACGCGATAACTGATGCCAGCGTGAATAAAATTAATGAAATCGGGTGGAGTTACATTCCGACTAAGAAGCATCTGGACTTGACGACGGAAGGACATGATGTGAGCTAGTTGTTTGTCCTTAGAACCAATGGGAATAGGACGGATCTGTGAGACTACTTTACAGAAGGATGAAATTTGTTTGACAAGAACAGAATTGGGGATTTCAGTGTAAACATTAGACAGTGTAAGACGTGTTGTAGGCAAGACTAAGGGTGAGATCTATAAAAGCACCTTTAAAAACCGTTGTTCACCGCGCTCAGCACAGCTTCTTTAGAATTCAAGTACATGGCAATTCTTTGGTAACTGACGCGGGAAGCAGACACTTACAATGGGCTGGAATTGGGTGTCTGTGAATGCCCTTATGTAATCATGAATAGGAACATGTGCAGCAGCTACAAAAGAAATACCATTGTTTCTGCTCACGGACGTAAAAGGCTCGGCAGCAGAAACAGGGGCGGTAGCCTGAGCCGAACTGGTTCCCGGCTTGTTCCGGGAGGCCTGTCCGGCTTCACTGGCCATAGAGGCCAGTAATTTCTGACACAAGGTCACCACAAAAAACCTTGAAACTACAAATAATTAACAAAAAATGATAGGCGGACTTGGTTTGGTATGGTTATAAATGTGTACTAGTAGTACACTAGTTTTAAAAACTGTAAATAAAACAGTATAATTTTAACAAAACTAATAAAAAATCTGGAGCTTGCTCGAGACACGTCCTTCTACAACAAAGAAGAAGAAGAAGTAGTAGTAGAAGAAGAAGAAGAAGAAGAAGAAGAAGAAGAAGAAGAAGAAGAAGAAGAAGAAGAAGAAAAACATACAATACTGCGGAGTAACAAAAAAGCAACTTTTAAAGCGCATGAGATCCTCGGCAGCCACTGATTGTAAAATGAATGGGTATTAAATCATCGCAACCTGTGGATACCATGTCACCTTTTCTATATCTACATTAATCTTCTATAATGCTGTCTTCCTCATTTTATTTATATTTAGCTCGTGATATCCGATTCAATTAACTATTATGTTCCTCCGTGTCGTCAACATTCCGCTATAACATGTATACTTATATAATAGCGCTGTGTTTTGATCCTCGAACATGACATGGAGTCACAACAGAGACCATTCACCCCTCCATTTTTTTGCATTCATGTTTATCTTAACATGACAGGTGTAAATCATGAGAAAATGATAACAGTCAAAAGGTCTTTTCAACCCCTATCCTGTTCATTTCTGAGGAAGTATATGGGGTCAACAAGTTCGGCAGTCGATATTCGTTCCATTTGCTTGCGGATCTTGTCTAGCTCAATATTTGTTCATTTAGAAAATAAACGCATGTAACTGAGCTGATCAAAACAAAACATGATGTCTGTCATCACATTATAACTGTGAAATATGTACTCAGTCTGTGATCTCTGTTTTTTGTTTTTGTTTTACTTTTTTCCCCTAATTTCTGTTTTGTTCTTGTTTTTACATTATCCCACAGGTGGTGCAGTGCTTCCAACTTCAATTTGCTAATTATTGTGATTTAAAACATTCCTGGCATAGCATGAAGAAATGTTTAGCCTCAGTATTGCGATAGATATTATTTTTTGACACAGCAAAATATTCACAGACAAAACATACTATTCAGTCATGATTTAAAACTAGGTTTTGAGAGAGTGATTGTGTAACAGATTAGAAATGTGTGATGTTTGAGTTCGGACTTGTCCATTCAAACATGTATCTCATCCCCCAGTAAACAGGTAAAATGAAATGAGGTGGATATATGATTTCATTTTCGAAAGTGATGATAATTTGGTGATCCGACAATTACTCGGGCGACATGATTATTGCACTGAACTTTATTTCGTCAAAATATATAGGCTTAAAGTTATGGCTGCATGAAGGTTAGGCCGAGGTAAAGGGTCAGGAGTAGGGATGGGTACAGTATATTTGTCATACAATCTTTTGAGTTGCTTCTGGCAGAGACATGCTACAAACATGTCCCTGCTGTATGCATATAAATGTTGTGATGTATGGATATTATCTATAAAAAAAAATCACTGTATTTCCATGAAGAAGCAAGCTGACTGTATTAAATCGATAGCTGGCAGCATTCGTCTTGCTCAGCAGTTGTTCATTCATTTCGTCCACGGTTCTGGGAGCGATCCACGCCCTGGCGGGATTTCGAACCCACTTCATCTGCGCTTATCTTTACTGCGGCTACTCGGCCGAAGAGGTAATCACATTCAAAGTTTTTTTTTTGTTTTTCTCAGCGGGGTCCCCTCCTAGTTTGGCTTGAGCAAACATTGAAATACAATTCGGGAATGTCAGCAGGGGTGGTGCTACGCGGGGGGGGGGGGGGAACCTGCCGTCCCCTATGATTTTTCAAGTGATCAAAAAAGAAAAAAGAAAGGAAAAGAAAAAGAAGGCGGAGAAGAAGAAGGTGATAATGATGAAGAAAAACGAGTATGGGGAAGAGGGGGCAGCGTCATGTAAGTATATGAGCCCTAAATGTTCATTTAAAACTTAAATAGAATCATGCTTGTGATGTTTATTATGATCGCGTGTTTCAAGATGTAAGCTGAGAAATATTCTCTCATTCTGTTAATGCTGCCAAATGGCTGAAGGTTACAGATAGGTCAGATATACTGTGAGAGAAAAATAAATAAATAAATAAAAACGCGTGAACATGATGGAGCACTGTATGAATATTGAAAAAAATAGATTTAGGTCACTTACAGACAGAGAAACTGATCGTGAGCAGGATTTCAGTTTTTAACGAATAAGAATAGGTCTAGGCTGTTTTGCCCCAACTAGATTTTAGTTACATGTATTTCATTACTGTGTTAACTCTTTCATTACTGCGTTACATTTACACGAGACCAAATACAAGCAAAGCCATAGTCATAATTTGATATGAGAAAACTTTCTAAGTATCATTTAATAAATGCGATTTGTAATTTTCTTCACCTCTCCTGTCCCCCCCCCCCCCCCCGCCGCACCCACATCATTCCATTAGTCCTCTCGGCAGGTGATGGATGGCGTCATCGCTATTCTGAATTTCATCGAAGCCGTTTTCGCCTTCGCCTCCCTGGTCGTTGATATCCACGGCTTCTGCAAATGCAGCCATCAAAAATGAGAACGGCATCATCTCGATTTAGTACTCCTCCGAAGGCAAAGTTTCACCAGGAGAGTCTCCTATCTTTTCACTGAACAGCATGACTGTCATCGAGAGGACTGAACAGTGATATTATTTCAAACTTCTTGCGATGATCGTAAAATACTCCGGAAGACAGGTTTTGAAGTTTTGTGCACACACTATATTCTTTTTATGATACATACTCATAAAAAGGCTTATATTCAGATGACTGGGAAGTTAATTGGCTTGAAGCTTGGTGAGCCTCTTATGTCACTAACGGCACTGCTATGGTTGAAAAAAAAAAAACTATACTGAATAGCAAATGTTGTTCCCTACTTTTTAAAATGTAGGTAGCAATGTGTAATACACAAATACACATGTGAAACTTTTCAGTAATATTAAAAAATAAAAACAAAAGCAAAACAAAAACACAGAACATGAAAATAAGAATTTTGAAATCTTCCTCCAATTTTATTGAAATGTTTCAGAAGGAGGAAAATTGTGAGGAAATGGAGTGTGAGTTGGTTTTTCGATATCCGACGAAACGTAGAATAGTAATCAAATACATTCTAACTATATTGATATCGGTTCTGCGAGTAATATTGCCGGTATCTTGCCGAAACAATTTTGTTGATCGAGAAGGGACCGTAGGAGGTCCTCATCACCCCTCTTTAATAGGGAGGGGAGGGGGGGGGGAGCAATTCCTATCGCACTCATTTAAATGGTTTTTGCACTCGTTTCAAATCCTGACTTTGTTATGGCATGCATGGGGAGAATGGCGTTTGAATTAATGGCAAGCTTTCTTGTTCGATGGGATCTATGATTATGGATCTGCAGATTCATAAGCTCAAAAGATTCATAATTTCCAGTCTCTACATTTGAAAGTAACAAACAAACAAACGCATAAACTTTGCCAAATTCTTAGAGTTTGCCACAATAAGAAACTCACAATAAAAATAAACGATGTGTATGGTAATGGTGCTTCAAAATGTTCATAATTCCTTTAATCTCTGTCAGCAGCTGAGCATGAATATCCCGTTTTTATAAGTACCTGAATAAATATTCAATTTGCCAGTTCTATGTACATACGTATTGTTGGATATTTAGGAGAGAAAAATAATTTTTTCCTCCTTTGTTAACTAATGTTATTTTCACGTGCATTTATATCTGAACCATGCGCATACATATTGTTGAGTATTTGGGAGACAAAAAGAATTCTCCTCCTTTGAACACTAATGTAATTTTTGTATGTGTATTTATATATGATCAATGCATGTAAACTCTATGTTATATTCCCACTGAATATTGGAATGAATTGAAATGAAATGAATTTAATGAAATCTATGGTTATTTAGTTAGCCTATATATAAAAATATGTAAACTTTCGAGAGAAACTGTTTTTGGGGGACTATCTACATCGCGGAGATAAACACACATTTTATCTTAGACGTCATTTCTTGTACTGCATGTTATTTCTTGTACTGCTACGATGATTTTATAGACCAATTTCACAACGCAAGAGGGCAGCAGACTGTTCGACACAGTTCGACATACTGCTGTGGGCGCTCCAACTTTTATAGTACACAAGTCAATAGCGCGTTATGTACATTCGTTCGATTTTTTTGTCTATTTTGACCAGTATATGCAGATTTATTTTAATATTTGCCATGAGAAATTATCAGGGAAGTTCAGGTCGCAGCTGTGAGGTGCTCAAATGCCACAAGGATTAGAGAAAGTTTAAAAATTGGAAGCTAACTGAGTGCGAAATTCACTCGCTTTTGACTCATGAAGCCTGTTTGTGTGAGAAGCCGTACTCCCTACACAGGTTTCCGTAAGCAATGTGAAGGAATTCGTCGCCAGTGGGTAAAAACATCAACAGAAAGGACTTTTAAGTCAAGAAACATTATCATTATGTACTTTGGCGTAAAATTTAATGAGTGAAAACTTGACTTTATAAACAGGGTAAGATTTAGGGCTCCCGTTTACTACGGCTTCTATGCTGCAATCGAACTTTTACTGACAAAACTAAGTTGAAAAACCATCGAAATTACAAAAATACATCATACTTTCATCCGTCAGATATGACCATTGTCTTACCTCATCTACCCATGTATCCATGCTTTATTTTTTTTTAATAAAGTAAATGGAACAATATCGGGGCATATCTCATATCTTACATTCATTTTGTACACAGAGCCAATCGCGGTCAGCGCGCTTGCCCACAGCAGCAATGGCGTCGCCGATAGAGGGCCAAATACATAAACCGGCCGTGAAATTGGTCTATAATAAGAGCCTATACAGTACTCAGTTTCATTTTTTTTTTTTTTTTTAGGTAAGTTTAAAAAAGGAAATATATAAAGACGATAATCGAGATACATTTATAATTTTCTGTCAAGGGAAAAAGAATACATA
Organism: Echinometra lucunter; assembly: GCA_029962745.1. Taxonomy (NCBI): domain Eukaryota; kingdom Metazoa; phylum Echinodermata; class Echinoidea; order Camarodonta; family Echinometridae; genus Echinometra; species Echinometra lucunter. The sequence continues at coordinate 27,506,170 of CM057153.1, forward strand.
GATATTCATTTGTAGTGCTTTTTATTCATTTACGTATGATATATATAAATGTATGTACCTTATGTGTTTAGAACGAGGAAATGAATTAAGAACCCACAAATAACAAGTTTAATGCTATATGGTTATATTATATTAAATTGTACATAGATGCATGTATGAGATTACTCTTTCTTTTTTATTCCAATGTGCTGATCTATTAATTTCTGCATAATCGTCAACATATTATGACAATCATTTTGTAATATATAACGTGAACAGAACGAAACGTTTTCTATCACGAACTGTATTTAAGTCATTCACTGCTATAAATGTAATTAATTTGTAAATTAAAAAACTCAGAGAAAGGTTCTTAGCATCGTCCGTGTGCCCTTTTTTAATTAAAAAGATTTCATTCTGCTGACTAAAGAATTACAGGTCGAGGCGGGGAGTTTATACAGTGTTTACCACAATAAATGTAATCCATATGTGTTTTGATAATAGAAATGATGATAATAGTAATGATGATGATGATAATAATAATGAAAATATGATGATGACGATGACGATGATGGTGATGATGATGGTGATGATGATGATGATGATGATGATGATAATGATAATAATTATAATAATAACATTGATAATTACAATTATGACGATGATAATGATTGTGATATTAATAAAAACTACCATTTAGTACGCTCTGCATAATAACCTATATCACGCAAAGGTCATACATAGCATACAATTAAATTTAATCGGCACAGGTGGATATACAGTTTGAAATAAATGAGGAAATAAAAAAAAGGCTTTAGTTGACTATAGTTGAATTCAGTTACATGCATGAATTAAAGGACTCCTTCACTTTCCATTGATGCACTACCTGCATCAATTGTGTCATGCATGGCCGAGTCCATTCTTATTGTAGATGATAGGTACAAATTCCTTTGTTGTTGTTGTTGTTGTTTTTGTTGTTGTTGCAAGTTTTGGGAAATGGATGACGTGAAAGCTTTTCACTAATGTCACCCATAACGATCATGTATGTGCTCTGGTTCTTAATATGGCATGTTAAATAATTTTCCAAAGTGAGGATTTATTTATTTATTTGCGTATTCATTCACTCATTCATTTATCTATTCTGTTTTGTTTACTTATGGTAGTCTCTTCAGTACAGCATAGAAGCTGTTTCACAAGAGAGCCATGTACTACAGGATACAATCAAATACAATAGGAAACAAAACAAGGGCAAAATATTACAATAGATACCAAGGCTTGACCAAACGATATCTTATGCATGATAGAGACCCTGTCTACTATCTCAAGTCTTGCTTATACAATCTTTAGTCGTGACATGAAGACTGAGATGGCCCACGTTCCTAAGTGTTCCAGAAAGCAAAAATTTAAAAAAAAAGTTTTAAAAATTCCTCCCCCCCCCCCCACCCCAGTATCCGGGAACCATTATCTGGGCAGTGCCTGATCATGAAATTTCTGTACATTTTCACCACTAGCCGTGTACAAGAAAAATATTGTGTAGTCCCATGTGCCTAAGGTTGAGTTTGATTTCTCATCACCGTGATGATTTCAAAATCTCAGGGAAGGGCCTATTCACTTATACTAATTTTTATTTACTTTCTAGTTAACCTTTCCAAATCGCTTTGAAACAGTCCCTCATATATATATATATATATATATATATATATATATATATATATGATTATACTGAAAGAAATGAAAATGAGAGAATAATAATTGCGTAGCTCTCTCAATGTTCCCCAGAGCTGTCATCCATTTTGAATCCAGGGTTGAAAAAATGCCTGGATCCAAAGTAGATGACAGCTCTGGGGAACACTGAGAGAGCTACGCAATTATTATTCTCCCATTTTCATTTCTTTCAGTGTTTATTATTTACAAGGCAGTTGCCAAAGTTGTTTTTATTTGTCAAATTTCTTTATATATATATATAAATTCTTCCTCATTGTATAAATGTATACACTGAGGAAGACCCGAGGCGGGCCGAAAATTCTGAAGAATAAAAACTAACGTTGGATTCCTATACATGACGTACCCTCTCTTTTTGAAGTTGTTACTGTCTACATGGTTTATTATCCAACACGTTGGAATTCTCAATATGTAAATATATATATATTTATATGCTGTCACAGCAAACCAGAACTTCAGTTTAACTTTAATTCATCTTAGTAACCACTGAATGATTTCTTTTTCTTTATAACTTAATGGCTGTTTATACATGTACAATCACATTCAGTTGGATGTGTGCAGTGGTGTATGAAATTGCTCATTTTGCGGGGTGTAAATGCATCATTTCGTAAACACGACGCGTCGCGACGGAATAAAAAAAAATTTTAAAAATATAAAAAAACACACACACACACACGACAAAAAAACCGGAAATGTTTCATTTTCTGATCTCAAATGACATGTTATTTGGCACGAACAAAAAATATCATTGAGGTTTTGCTATCTTTGGTAACTGTGAATTGTAACTATAGGGGTAGGATGCACGTGCTTCCTGTTGACTAACAACAAAAATAGGATAGCAAAACGAAAAGAGAAAAGGGGGGAGACACAAGAGCAAAGGACAAGAGTGGAAGATTAAATGGACAACTTTCAACTCCCTCCTTTCCCCTCCTCCCCCTCCTTTCCCCCTCTCCTCCTTTCCATTAAGTTGACATTTCATTCACTGGCCAAGATCAAGACCTACCCCCCCCCCCTCCCGCACGATGCAAGGGCTCTGTATACTAGTCAGGTCTGGGATTCATCGTCGAACATTCCCAGTTCGAAACTGCTTCTTGTCTTCGTAATAATTCAGTGACGTTAAACGTTGGTAAATAAAGTAAATAATCGTGACTGACTGATACACGTACTCCCCCCCCCCATATTTTTCTAATGAGATTTCATTCAAAAGTACATCTATACATATAAGTCAGTGTAAACAAATCAATGTATATACAAGTCCTCATTTGTTTTCATAACATAATTTTGTAAAATAGATGTATTTCCTTGATTAATGAGCAAAGAAAGAAAATAAAAAGGAATGAAACCCCTCATACAAAAAAAAAAACTTCGCACAAAAATCCAAACCTAAACACACCCGCACCCCATTATTAATTTTTTTTCATAATTTGTTATTCTGATTTCATCACACAAATTTAACTTATTCGTCAAAATACAATTCTTTTCCAGTAAACTAAATACAAAAATAATTCCTTTTCCAGTAAACTCAATTCATGAACATGGATTTGACTGAAGAACAAACAAAATGGAGTGAAGTCAGTTGTAACCTCCCCCCCCCCCCCTCCCTCCAAAAAAAAGTACGAAAATACAGACAAACAAACGCACTCACGCGTACACGCCCATACGCCCACAGTAGAGTTACACAGTACGTATATGTAACGCACACCTTAATCACATTTGCTCAATTGTAGTTGCACGATTGTTGTATATTTTGAAAGTAATACACTGTATATTTATCTACATCATTCCTTTCTTACTATGTTGAATCTTATAGACCAACAGATAAGATTAAAACAAACCTGTATTTAGCATGTTTAGGGTTGATTCTCTCTGAATATAGGGTAGGTGCAGACAACCAATGACAGAATAAGGGGGAGGGGAAAGGAGAGAAAGAGAACATGAGATTCAAGAGAGGAGGGGGGGGGGAGAGAAAGAGAGGAGAGAGAGAGGGGGAGGGGAGATGTAATACCATCACCGAAATGGAAGCAGAAACTGAGTGATATTGGAGGGCGTGTGAAGGGGTAAAAAAAGAATCACATCAAATCACTTCATCAGTCGTAGTATTGGAACGCTCCTTGAAGAGTTCATTCACTTCATGCTATAGCAACCAGTTATCAATTTCAAGATAATGAAGGACGGAAGACTCAATAAATGGCATGTGTATCACAATGAGAATGCGAGCAAACGAGCCGTTTCCCCATTTCTTTGAATATACAAATGCGACACTAATTCCTAATGTCAAATCAATCTATTTTGCCAAAATGATATACCCTTCTGCTCTGCACATAACAGCTCTTCTGGTCAAACCGATATAATAGTTGCAAATGGCATTAATTCACCTCAAATGGGGCACAAACTGAATGAAAAGCATGAAGAAATAAAGTCCATGCAGATCAGTTTTGAACATTTTAAATTGCTCTTTCATTCACTAAATCTATATTCGGGAAGCACTATTTTTTTCAAGAAGCTGATAAAATATATTTCCCTCTCAGTATTGCTCACAACACTACATTACTTACCTCTGTGTTGTGTTGGAATGCGGATTAGGCGTAACATAACATTTAGTTGTGTATCTACTATTCATAAAAGCTAAATAACTTAAGTTCAGCCTTTTACAGCGGCTAAGTTGATAAAGCAAGTAGAGTAAGTCGACTTTTTAAGATAGGGAGAAGCTACCACCAAGGTATACTAATTCTCTCAAAATTACCGTGGGGATGGTTGATAAGACACAAAGTTACGCTTGACTTATAGAAAGACTTTAATATGGAAAGCCAAATGGGATTCTCAATCATATCTAATCGTATAAGCTAAAGTTGAAATATCTATGTCGATTATTATTATCAACAAAACATTTCTGATGCGAAGAATAGTTTTTGCCAACAATTTCATTGAGAATGTGGGGAAATACAGTCATACTTTGTTGAAACAAGAGAAAAAACTTTGGGAATTCCATTCGGCTGTTCATCGTTTCAACTATGAACTTAAAAGTCGTTCTTAACGTCATGCATAACTTTACGCATAGCTTTATGAAACACACCCCGTAATTCATTAACTTAATAAAACGTCAAAAATTGTGTCATTATGAGATCATTTCATGAATGTCTTTAGGTGTTTTTTTTTTTTTATACTTTTTGTTAAAGCAAGACTGTAACTTATGAAAACGAAAGAGGCTTGCACTTGGCACCCCTCTGTAAACCGAGTTAAACGGGATTAAACTAAATACCCTTTTTGATAACGAGCAACAGTGTTTTGTGGTTAAGTGTCAAGGCAATTATAGTCTATGCTTGTAGACGAGCATGACGAGCAAAGCGATTCAGCCAAAAAACAAAATGAAAATAATAAAACAAAACAAAACAGAGAACAGCCCTGGCAACATTCAACGCTTGAACAGTCATCTACTCATGGAACAATCAAAATCACAGCAACCACATTTTGTAATCTCTTTAGACATGTTAGATTAACCTCATTTGTCCGCAAATATCACCGCCACAATATGACGTCAGGGTGAAATATGCAACTTTGTTTCACGAAGAATCACCAGTCCGTACAGTTTCGATGCTGCCACTCTGCGCTCTGCTGATTACTTCAAAGCACGCAATATGTTCACGTAAATTGATAACCAAAGGCAGAAGGAACCGTTTTTGACAATTCAGGCAGGGAAAGGAGCATTGTGTTGAAGTGTTGTGTCGTAAATCCTTTTGTTGTTGTTCTTGTCGCGTTGTAATAATACTTGATTGTTTTGTGTCGGTGTCGATAGCGCATATTGTTTGTGGTAGAACTGATTTTTCCCTCGATCTATGGCATCTATTTATATCAGTGAAATGGATATTCACGGTCCTGCATCGTTTCGTGTGGTTCATCAATCCTTTTACCAACTGGTAGTTCTCCTCTTAGTCACAAGACCTTTGCTCATTGATGCACAATGCTGTAAGTTTATTTCTTTTTAACTGTTCAAATCTATGTTAAAACTTCTGATAGTTATCTATTATCTCCAAAAGCCAATGGAATAATGACTGTGTTGCAAATATGTTACATGTGGTTTCCAAAGTATAACAGATCTCAGTCTGTTCATTCATTTATTCATTCTTTTGCCTGTTTATGCATTCTGCTTTCTCCATTCAATGTGGCCTCTTTAATAAAAGTTACGATAGTGACACATTAGACCGCAAACAAGGTACTCTTAATACAACTAGAAATTAAGAAAAGAGAAATATTAGAATTATTACTACTTAAAAACTTAAAAACAGATTCACAGTGTTTGCGTCACCCATCACAGTTCCCAGCTCCACCCGGTGAGGCCTGCTCCGCTCAGTGTCAATTCGAGGGGCAAGCCCAGTCATAACTCACAGGAGCCCAAGGATTTGAGGCCACCAGGCCTCACACAGGAAGCCAATGAGACCAAGGGGTGATTGCAAAATAAGTGAATATATATATATATATGCATGTACACATATGATTTTAAATTCAGTTTTGGATTTAGGACATTAAATAAACTACTTCACAAGATTATGACGCGGCTTATGTTTTCCAACTACCGCAATATATATATATATATATATATATATATATATTATTTAGTTCATGATGTATTGTTAATTTAATGTTGGTATATTATGCACCGACGTAAATCCGTTTCGAGGAGTGAGGAATGATCGACATTATTGTTGCAAAAATTTCTAGCGGGAACTCACACATGAGTACACACACCCCCTCACCCATCCGCACACACACACCCACACACGTACTCTCCAATCCTCTCTATGGTTTTTGATAACCGCCGTTTATGACAGATTTATCAAAAAATTCAACAACTGATTAATTAAATCATCATTGCTTCTTTGAAAAATGTGGGGGTATATTTGTACAAGCCATGTCCCCCTCTCTTAAAAGTGGGGGATATATTCCTCCATCCCATCCCCTCCCGAGATTTACGCCAATGATATCATGCAAACGATATTCTTATTCCCATGTTCCCCATTCAAGATGCCTGAGATTTGACAAATTTGAACGCCTTTTATATGAAACTGGAACTTTGGGATCTACTTTCATGAATGGACGGTAATATCAATCACCGCACGGATGGTGGTAATGAATTTTTTCCGGATTTTTTTTTTTTTTTTAATCAAACAGCCAATCATTGTTTCCGACTTTTGCGGCATCTACTTACATTTAATACTATATCAATCATCTGCAGTCAAAATTATTAAAAATGGAGTTATGGAAAATGTAAAACTTATTTTGTAAGCTTACTGATTATTTTCTTTTCAGTTCGAAAAACCTCATGATAAAACCTTTTAAAAATTGCTTTCAAATGCCTTCATGTTAGAAATATGACCATAATGCGAAGAAGTGTAGGAGCCTTCATGTATGACCTGAGTAACAACAACTTACCCCACTCTTTATTACATCATTGTGATACAATACAGCACAATTACTCAACGAGACAAAAAAACAAAACCAAAACAAAACAAAACAAAACAGGTGGACAGTACATTTACCAAAATTAAGGACTATCCAAGGGCAATTTTCTCTTCCTTTTTTAGGAAGTGATTTATGGAATAAAATAACAACTGATATTAAATCAAGATCACCCAGAAGCAGTTTTGGGAAATCATTAAAAGAACATCTTTTAAGTAAAGAAGTATAATGTTTTATTCTTTAAATACATGTACATGTAACACCATGCTATCTACTATGTGATTGTAATTGTTATGTTTGTAATGGAATTACATTTTCTCTACACTGATTATTACTCGTATCGCACAGCTGCTATGTTCATCTAGTGTACATATAAAATGGAACTCTACATGAGAGGGCATTTAAGAGAAATGTTAGAAAGAGTATAAAAACTTAGAGCGGCTTAGAGCTATATTATGTTTTTGACATTTCAGTCCTTTATAATTCCTGTCTTACTGAGAGTCCGAAATGATCTTAATCAGTCGTAAACTTAGTTCTCCTGTCTCTTAATTGAAGAGTTGAGATCACTTTCAAGTCTCAACCGATTGGAACTTATCGGAACGTTTATAACACAGGCCCCAGCGATTCATGCTGCTATTATGTATATATATATATATATATATATATTCATTGTTCTCATTGTTCATTAACTCATCTGCACCAGAATAAAGGATCAAAAGGGGTTGGAAATCTGTCTGTCGGTCAATTGGATTCGGTCACGCCTAACTGCTGGCCCGCCTCTGTGGTCTAGTGGTAAGGCATTGGCGTTCTAAGCCAGTGACCCGGGTTCGATTCCCGGCGGAGGCATTTTTTCAACCCTTGATTCAAAATGGATGACAGCTCTGGGGAACATTGAGGGAGCTACGCACTTATTATTCTCCCATTTTCATTTCTGTCAGTGTTTATTATTTACAAGGGAGTTGCCAAAGTTGTTTGCATTTGTCGAATTTCTTTCAATATATATATATATATATATATATATATAATAAGTTCAAGTTACACAGTTGACGTGTGGTTCATCAGTACTTTATTAAATCGCTACTCAGAGTTTCACGCACCATATGCCATCTCATGGTGCGCATCTCATGGTGCGTAAACTCTGAGTAGCGATTTAATAAAGTACTGATGAACCACACGTCAACTTTAACCTATTATTTATTTTATGCTCTGCCTCATCACAGACATCGAGCACTCTTAAGTTTACAAGGATAGCATTCACCAAGTGTATATACACACACATATATATATATATATATATAGAGAGAGAGAGAGAGAGAGAGAGAGAGAGAAAATGTGGCCTATATCTGCCACCTATGACACAGTCTGTGATATTCAAATGCATATAAATATACCGTCTATGAAGCATAGCGAATATGCTTCTTGAACAACATCCCTGCTGGTATAATGACTGAAATATTGCTTCCTCTCTTCAGTTTACTTTTAAGGAAGGAAGCGTTCTGCCTGTTATTTGGAAGGCATCGAATTATTCATTTCATTATCGTTTTAATGGAGGTTATTTATTTACCTTTTCAATTTTGTTAGAACAATTTTGGCTGTCATCCGCATAAAGTACGAAAGTACGACGTCCTCCCTTTCCGACTGTAGAGAACGAAACCCTGTCAGAGCATGGTTGTGCCAGGAAGGCCTGGGGAGGGGGGGGGGCATTTACAAATTAATGCAAAGAGAATGACACCAAATAAATTATATAGGGCAACTGTCACTGCGATTTAAGGATTTTAGTAATGGGCAATCTTTTAAGAAGTAATGCATATTATACTAATAATAGTTTGATTTCCAAAAAAAACCGATAAAGGAGAATCGTTATGACAAGAAAATTCATATTTGATATATGACGAGAAAAAGCTCGTGCATTTGGACCAAAAATATTATCAATATCCAGGACCTGGACTTATTCTATCTGTTTCCCTTTGTTTTTATATGAATAAAGGTGATACTGAAGAAAAAAAACCCACAAGTTTCTGTAGTCCTACGCAATTGCTATGTGCGGAGTGCGGTACATGTCACTGCCTGCAAGTTTGATCATTACTAAACCCTTTTTTCCCCCCAGTAAACATCATTTCTTGAGTACTACTCACAATCAAAATTTTTAATGGTTTCCTCTCTGTTTCAGTCACGATGTTACCGTTTGACCAGAACTCAATTTTTTTTTCATATTCAAATTTCATATTTTCTTTCTTCCATACAGTGGCCGGCGATAACACCGGACCTGACCTGACGTGTGTCAGCAGTATCGAGTTAACTCCAGCCATACCCAATGCCTTGTTTGGAGTGGCTCCGGCTCAATTCAATGCCAATGATTCAAGTGGGATAGATCCCACTACTACAACAGATCCACCTACTGGATCTCCTTTGGCAGGGGGATTCCTCTTCCCTCCCGGCAGCACCCCGCTGAACTTAACTGTGAGAGATACTTGTGGTAATCCGTCAGTGTGCACGATAAATATCATCAACACACGTAAGTTGAATGGAAATAGTATTAAAGTTAGCGGTACTTAGCAGTATGATGAAAGAAAAATGTATTTACAACACTCATTCGTTTTATTTTCTTTTGATGTTGTTTATTCAAATACATTTATTTCAAATTCCAGGAAAATACATGTACGAGGGCAAAATGTACAAAACTTGTATATGGAATTAAAAATTTGACATAAGTATACATACAAAGACATACTAATAAGGAATTTTCAGGTAAAAAAAAAGAGAAACGAAATCTAAATGTTATATGAAATTAAGAGACAAAAAGACATAAATATTGAAAAATCGTCCACAACAGCAACAACCCCCTCCCCCCACCAGAAAAAAAGTTCAGAAAACATAGCAAAGCAAATTCTTAATTAGTTAACAGAAACAGTTTAAGTTTGCTATGTTAGCTAGTCTGATTTGTTGTGCCTTTCTTCTGTTTTATATGCTGTTTTGCTGTCTTTGTTTTGCTGTAACATTGAGTGATATATAGTTGTGAATTCAACGTTTGAGGAAGCTCAGAGTTTCAATTTTTGTCTCACATTATTTCACTTCCTTGTTGTTTGTGCCTGCTTCAGTGTATGTGGGTGCACGTATGTGTGTGCCTGTTCAGGGGCCACGAGATAATGATAACAAAATGGGGGGACCCCAAACCCTATGAATTGTAAAAACTTAATATTTAAAGTATTTATAGGCTCGAAAAACCATACAACCCTGGGCTTCATGGGGCTCTGCCGCTGGACCTCGTCTGTTTATGTTTCATTCCCCGCCCCCCCCCCCCCTCTCCCTCCCCGCCAAAAGTTCCGCAGCACTGTGTTGACTGCATATCGTAACCAAGCTTTGTCTTCATTTATGGAATAAAAGGGAATCCCCCTTAGCAATGTGGTGAGTTGATAGCAGATGAGTGCAACACTGATTCAACCTTCCCTCCCTTACACCTGATAGAAGACGGCCGCGGTTTGCTGAAAACTCGTTTAACTTAAACTCGTTTAACTTTCGTTATAACGTTTCTTTCAAGTCCGCTAGATTATTGAGCGCCACAGAGTTCTAAATCAGTATTCTGAAAAATTACTTAGCGCTCAATTATATAAAACATGCGTCATAAAAATAGGCTCTACCTCTTTTTAGCCCATTTTCGCCTTCGCAAAAGAAAAAAAAATGGTGTACATACCCGCTGCAACTTGAACATGGCAAATTGTCTATAACTGTCGCTGTGACATAAATCAAAAGATCTTGCAATAATTTGACTTATTTGACTTGAATCATCCACAAAATATTCAAGACTTATATTGAGACTTTTCCATTCTATCAGAATGGATGAAACAGTCTTCATTTAATGAAACCACGTCATCCCCGCAATTGAACGACCACCATCTGACTATTGTTACATGACAAATACGATAAAGAGTGTTGTGTCATTAAAAATGGAGGATTGAAGAGACCTACTTTCTCTTTTTTTTTCTCACTTAAATCGATTTCTAACTTGATTTTTTTAGAAATACAAAGCTCAATAGTGAAACCCTTCTACCACTTTCGGGGGGGGGGCGATCTCAAGAGTTGTAGAAAAGATTCCATTTGTTTGGGAAGAAGATGTGTGCTAGGGATTCTCCCTCAGATCCCCCCTCCTCCTCCTCTCCTCCTCCCCCCCCCCACCCCAACCCTCACTATACCTCATTGTGGTCTTCATGCCCTTGCACTTTCAACAGTCACTGTATTACCAGTCAACAACTGCCCAGATTTCAGTAGAACAGTAGTCGCCGATACTGGTGCAGCAACGTTTTCGTTCACGCCAAACTATGACCAAAGTGACGTGACAACCGACGGCACGTACTTCTACCACGGGACCGGTTCTCCTAACGTTGCCTTTGCTACGACGACCCCTCCGGGACTCCCTGGTCCCCCTTTCCAGCTCCCAGTGGGAACGAACATTCTAACCACAACGATCAGTGATGCAGTGCTGAACTTCACTTGTTCGTCTACCATCGTGGTCCAAGGTAAGCATTTACAGAATGCAGGTAAACACGATCGCAAAGACTTTTGAAAAAACAACCTTTTTCCCCATTCGTGCGCCAGATCGATTTCATGCAGAACTCGACACACCAAAAGCAAAAACAAAACAAATAAAGGAAACAAAACTTATTGAAAAATACCTTTAAAAAGTCAATCGTTTCGGAATCATTGTTGACTTTAAAATCAGTTTAAAGCTTGATATCGATTTGGCGATTCGACAGAGATATAATCATAGGGTATAATACAGTTTCAGCACCTTAATATGTGAGGATTTAGATGATTATGTTCAGTATTTCATTTAAGCGCCTGGTATCGGAGATGTATTAAGGGGTGTTCAGATATGAGGCGACATTGTGGCGCCACTTATGTTAATGAAAGTGCATTAATGCGTCAACTCTCAAATAAAAGAGAACTCTTTCAAAACTTGCGCAGACAATCTCATGACAACATATTTTTCGCTAACTTTTTAGTTTTAGTGCGCATTTTTTGGCAGCCAGGCAGCAAAAACAAAAATGTGTCCTGCCTCGGCGACATTTTTGGTCACCTCATACCCCATTGACTTTTACACCAACATATATATATATATATATATATATATATATATATATATATATATATATATATTGTATTTATGTACATGGGGTATACATTATGATATTAATAATGTCTTGAGTATGATTACTCAAAAGTAATCATATGATTGCTCAAAGGTCTTTTCTTTGGTGTTTTTATCACTTGTATAACAAATCTCATGATTCCGCCACCCCTTATCTGCTCCAATAAAAAAAAAAATCCAAAGACCCTTCAGCTCAAACGATGTGCATGTTTTTAACGAATGAATAAAATTTTTGAGGGCGAGGGTGTGAGCGTGTGTGTGTGTGTGTGTGTGTGTGTGTGAATGTAGCTTCACCTATTACCATACTCTTGACCATATTTTTTGCGGCTAAAGAGAAGTTTTTTCGGTGAAATGTCTTGAAAAGTTGCTTACATATAAAAAAGATACTGATTTAAAGAGAACCAAAACCCTGGAGAAAAATCAATTTTAATGAACAGCTGATGAAAAGTGAGGATAGAGAGAATCAATTGTAAAAGAGTTCATCAAAATCGGTTACGAAATGAGAAAGTTATGAAAGTTTGAAAAGTCTCTATTTACTTTCTATGGCGATCCTAAAATTTGCGATGTTGCTTCAAAATGGCCGGTTTTTGTGGACAACTCTTATTTTTTTTCCCCAAAAAATTACATATTTTCTCCATTCTCTCTAAAGATTTTGCTTGTCTCTTTGTGAACTCGACATACATTGTGTCAAATATATTTTCCCATGATATATCTTGAGCTATTAGGAAACAGGCAGCACCTTGTACAGTGTAGCCAGTAATTATCTGGACACTGCACAAAAATCACAAAATAAAACTCAGGAGAAGGTGATCCACGCTCGAAGTCGAAAATTCTCAAATAATTATCATAAAAACTACTGAATTGTATATGAAATTAAAGAAAAAGTACACATATGTACTCGTACACTCTAAAAAAAAGTTGAGTAGAAATTTACCCGATATTGGGTAAAAAGGGAACATGCATGTTTGTTGGGTAAAATTTTGTCCCATAATAGGTAAAATGTTTTATGGATAAATTCTAATGCAATATTGGGTAAAATTTACACGGTATTTAGTATCATTTTTACCCAACAAAAATGCATGTTCTTTTTTATGCAGTACTGGGTAAACCTTTTTAGAGGTGAAAAAAAAAAGAAAATAGTATATATATGTTTGTATATATATATGACTGCATTTATACTGTATTACTTCCTCTCTTGATAATGATTATCTTTCCTTACATAGATATTGTGAATCCAGCGATCACATGTCCAGCTGATATAATTTCCAATACCCGCATCGTATCCTTCGCGGCGAATGCCACGGACATCGTTGACCCTTCACCAGACCTGAACTACGTTCCTTTAGGTCCAGGAGACACCTTTCCTTTTGGTGCAACCACAGTCACTGCGACAGCCACAGACGATTCCTCGAACTCAATGTCATGCTTGTTTACGGTAACTGTGTTAGGTGAGTAGCCACGTCCACCACACGTGTGGCCTTTTCCACATTGGAGTTTTAGCAGCTGTTGAAACAAAATATGAATTCCTATTTACGGTACGAAATAAAGTCTTCAACAGACAAAAACCTGACCACATTATTTTCAATCTGCTGACCGAGAGTTAAAAGAGTTGGGATCTTCCAAATTAGTTGCTCAATTATCATTCTTTTTATTAGACTGGAGACTTCCCTGCGCTATAAAGCTAGTCCTCTTGATGAAAAGAAAGCATAAGTGATTTTCTTAGTCATGTTAATCATTCAACTCAATTTATGACAAATTTAATTGTTATAATAGTTTAACATTACCTTTCTTGCCATTTTGATAGATCTATATTTCTTAGCATGATATGGTCCATTAGAATTTTAGTTACATGTATGTCATTTTTAGTACTAAATGTCGTTTTGCCATCGGACCGTTTAATGAATCTTTGAGGAAAAATTACTGAGGCTACACCAAATGATTTTACGCAGAAAATTAAGCTTGAAGCTCGATTATGAAGTCCATTTTTCATTTCATTCATTTCATTTCGTTTCGTTTATTTCCATTTCCAACATATATAAACAGAATAGCCTACATAGGATACATTGTACAAAGTAAAACAATGAAACTTGACAATGGAATCGTAAATGTAAATAGTTCACAGTGAACAAGCCAAAGAAAAGGTTGGTAATGGAGGGGACTGCTGAAAAGCTGTGCTTGTAGATTGCAGCCCCTATAACTTAGAGTTGTAAAAGTAGTGTATCAATAAAAGAAAACAGGAGCACACTAATGCAAACACCGAATAGACATTACATAAAAGGAGTGAAAGGGAAGGGAATGAAAGGAGAGGAGAAACGAAAGAAGAGAGAGAGAGAGAGAGAGAGAGAGAGAGAGAGAGTGGAGGAATCTTGCCCAACAACACACACAACATACACGGACCGACCGGGAAACGAATATCTGTATAAAATGAATGAAATCATAATCGAGTAGCTTATAGGCTATGTTAAAAGTAAAATAAATTGAATGAGGAATGATGAGTCTAAAGGGCTGGTGTATGGTGGCCCTGAAGTACGCTCGACAACAGGTCATGTGCGACGTGAATTTCGCATCCCGGGTCATGAATTTCGCATCCCGGGTCCTGAACTTCGCCTCACGGGTCATGAATTTCGGATCCCAGGTCATGAATTTCGCATCCCGGGTCCTGAACTTCGCGTCACGGGCCATGAATTTCGCGCCACGGGCCGCGAATTTCGCGACTGGGGCGCAAAGTTGGCCGCGAAATTCACGTCGCACATGACCTGTTGTCGAGCGAACTTCAGTGCTACCATACTGGTACATGGTAATTACGAAGAAGGGATTTTTTTTTTTTGTTTGATTTTTACTGGAACCTTCATTCTTTAGACAATGAAATGCCCACCATCACGTGCCCTTCTGACATCAACTCCGATACACCCACCGTGTCCTTCAGCGTTGATGTCATGGACAATGCCGATCCTTCACCAGTAGTGACCTATGTTCCTCTGGGTCCAGGAGATGTCTTTCCACTGGGTCCAACTACAGTCACTGCGACAGCTACGGACAATTCCTCGAACACACAGTCATGCACGTTTACCGTTACTGTGTCCGGTGAGTGCTTTGAATCCATCAAAGTTTTTTGAGCATTTTCCTTTAACCTACATTCATACCAGGAAAAACCCAGTAAACCCTCTCGAAAACCGGGCAGTGCCTTGTTCTTTTAAAAAATGAAATCGATTTCATTCTTCTTTTTGTTTGTTTGTTTGTTTTTTCACTCGAAGATTTTCTTTCACCAGTTAAGAAAGCGTAATGCTATGAAAAATAGGCATATACTGCAA
Source organism: Echinometra lucunter (assembly GCA_029962745.1). Taxonomy (NCBI): domain Eukaryota; kingdom Metazoa; phylum Echinodermata; class Echinoidea; order Camarodonta; family Echinometridae; genus Echinometra; species Echinometra lucunter. The sequence continues at coordinate 27,521,779 of CM057153.1, forward strand.
GTAGCTAATTGATATTATTTGTCACTCTTCATTGCTTTCCTATTGTGCATCATGGAATTGATATTGGATGTATTCTGAATACTTTATTTTTCTGACTAGCACCATGCATGAAGAGAGAAAAGCTCCTTTCGGGCTGCTAACTGAAATTTTTAAATCAAACATTATATTTCATTTTTTATAATCTTTAAAATCATACACTTATGAAATTCTCTTTTATTAATATCATGTTGGATGCATACCCATGGGCATCTTCATGCATATGGCCTACTGAAGGTTTGGTAGGTTCGTTCTCTGTTGCAAGCCTTGTCAGTCGTGTCGTTATTAGATCTCTACAACTATCAGTCATCCCTTCTCATTTGGGGGTGATGTACAACAGGAGTATTTTGTTTGCTCTTCTTCTTGTTGTTGTTGTTAATCTATGTGTTGTTGTTGTAGTTTGTGATGGTTGGATCTGCAACAATTCCTATTTAGATTACATCAATTGTCAAAACCATTTTTGTATTTCTTAGATTTCATGAGAAACTTTCGGCATCGACTCATTAAACCTAAACGATTGCAAACAAAGGAAATCTTGAAGTTGAGTTTGGGTCATTCAGTTACCTGCTCTGGTCTATAAGATTTTTATTGTCAACCAGGTATTATTCCGAAATGTTGAACAATGGAAGACAAATATGAGTACACGTGACTACACAAAAGCATGGTAGTTTCCATTCATATTCATAAATGTCAAAAGAAGCACTTCAACAAGTATTACATTGCATGTGGTCTTTATCAGAACACAAATATTTATTGATGAAACTTTTTAATAACTTCTTTCATGTCACCAACCGGATGTACAGCGCTTCGACATCATCTGCCTATCATTTTGTACTTTCTTTTATCTTATAATCTTTAACCGACTTTTACAGACCTAATGCACTTTTTAAAATTAAAAAAAAATATTGATTTTCCTAGCCTGATTGTAGAGATAGATAGCATAGTATTATGCCTAACATTGGCAGTGATGATACTACCCAACTGGAAAAAAAGAGAGCCTAAACTTCTCTCTCTCTCTCTCTCTCTCTCTCTCTCTCTCTTACGTAGAAACACAAAATCTCTTCCATTTTCCTTACCCAAAATTTTCTAAAATCTTCTGGAAGAAATGTTCACTAATTCTCAAACATCTCGTTTTCATTGTACTAAAACCGTTGCAACTGTTTGGAAATTATGAAGTTGTCACCGTGCAAGGTGTACGTCGCGTTTGTGTCGAATTAATTTTTAATAAAAACTTTGTGAACTATAATTGTGAATAATATCCGTGCATTCATTTTATCGTTTTTTGTTTGGTGGTTGTTTTAGTTACCAGATGCAATTGGAAATTCTACAAATTACCAGCATACTTTATGCACATAACCCCTAGATTTACCATAGACGCTTCAACTTTGGGTTCGTGTTGCTGATTATGATCGTAATAAATCCCCGCATTAATTTTCAATTATCGTTTTCGTTGTAGTTACTCTATGCGTTTGAAAATAATACAATCTGCAAGAAAACAAGATGCGGAATTGAAGTCGGTCCCAACCTGCCTAGGGTCTTTCTTGGCGAACTCACCCCTACATAATTATCTACGTTACCATGGTTACTTCAGTCCAAGCAACGATCGCGCAATATCGTCGTCTGCCCCTGGCCCAGTGACTACTCTGGTCATCACGCTTTCTCTTCATAATATTCAAATTTATCTTGGAATTTTTTATTAATTTAGCAGTCATCAGAAGGCAGGAATGGATAAAAATTTGTTTCAATGTTGCTGGACTTTTTTATATTGGCTCCGAAATGTGCCCAGATTATATCTTCAAAAAAGGAATCACACCTCAGAAGAGCGTGGATGACCCCCCCCCCCCCCCCCCGAAATGCCTAACGGATCTGGAATAGTTTAATTACTTTTTTTCTAAACTAGGCTTTCCTCCAGGTTTTGTCTTTATTGATATTTATTCATATTTATATCCATAGCATCGCATCTACACATACATCATATAAAGTGCATGTTGTTTACATGTATTCAGCTTAATAATAATAACTTCTTTTCTGTTATACTTTACTGTATTAGCAGTAAGTTATTCATTGTCTCGTTTGGAAATGAGAAAGAAAATGTTTAGTCAGTAGAATAATTTTGTTTATTTACATTAGCGTGGATGAGTGTGTAGATATCGTAGTTTTTTCATGCATCATTTTCGAATTATTTCACATTTCCAATTCTTATAGAAAATATGAAACATTTTCAGATATTAATGTTTTAGCCAACATAACTTTGCTTTACTTAGAAACGCATAGTCTCATTATGTTATATAATATACATATACAATTTTGAGAAAAAAATAATTCGGGGTTTCAGTAACTGACATACTATTTTTATGTTTATAGTATCATGGAATGTCCAAAATTTGTCTCCATTAATTTTTTAAAAGGAATTTCGTACATTTAGTCTAGGATTCGCACTTATAGAAACAACGTATCAAGTTAAGAGTACAGAAATTCGAATTCCAATTTTGGAAAAGAGAAATGTTGTGGAATAAACTAACAGATAATACATTAATATAGCAAAATGTTTACCTTTGCAAATACGCTTTTTATATTATTTTTACCAAAGCTGTATGCTCCTTAACTTTTTCTAAGAGAGACAAATCTATGATTTTTTAGCTTAGAAATCATGTTTCTTTTTTTTTTAAAGCGCCTTGAGCATTTAATCAAAATGTAAAAGACGCTATAGAAATCCTATGTATTATTATTATTATTATTATTATTATTATTATTATTATTATTATTATTATCATACGAAAGTCGTAGACAGAGTTGTTTTGGTAAGAGGAGAATACAGTACGCCCCCCCCCCCCAAAAAAAAAAAGGTTTACAGTGGTTTACAGTTGGAAAAAATTCTAGTCATCTAGACATTTTTAGATATCAGGAAAGTTTCATACCTCTGGTTAGTCCAGGATCTCTTCTATCATTAATGACTTTCCAAAATTGGAAACTATTTTGAGATCAGGGCACCGTTTCACGAAAGTTGTTAGCACTGACAAGTTGTCAGTCACTGACAGCTACCATAGTAACAGTCAGTGATCAGTGCTTCTCAGCCAATCAAAACCAAGGATTTTACTGAAATTGTCAGTGACTGACAACTTGTCAGTACTGACGACTTCATGAAACGGTGCCCTGAACTATTTTTGAAAATCTGACATTTTTATTAAAAGTTACAGGTTCCAAGTTTAGACGTGATAACAATCGGTATATGTTCTGGTTCGTTATCAGCGAGTTTGGTAATGGTGTAAAGGCTTAGAAATGTTCTTTTTTTCTGATGTGTGCGTGATGATTTATGAAGGAAAGTTCTTTGTTGTGTGTATGATCTGACATATTTCATTAACAAGCCATGCTTTAGTGAGCTTTTTAGTTCTTTGTTGATTGTTTGGACACATTTTTTTTCTTTGGTAAGTTTCGACATTTAATCTTGCATGTTTAAGATGTCAGAAGAAGAATATCACCATTCACCATGAATGGTCCTGGAGAAAGATCAAGTGATCAATCAACCAATCAATATTCGGTCAATCAGTCAAGAATCAGTCCATAATTCGATCAATCAGAAAAACAATCAATCGTAGTTGACACAACTGAATAACTGTAATCTGCGAAGCAAAGCGTGTTTCATAATCATTACCATTTACTTCAGTAAAAAAAAAAAACAATGAAACATGCTATTGTCTTGTCTTTCTTCCACCTACAAGTCAAAACAACAAGGTAAAATGATTTATTAAGTATATCAAGTCTCCAAACTCGAATAAATGTTCGATTTTAGTCATGATCAGGAAACTTGAATATTTTCATATAAAATTGCAGTTATTCCATTGTATCAACTCACTTATATTTCGACTGAATGAGCATGATGAGTATTATTTTCTTTTTGTATTGATCAATTTATTGATAGACCTGTTGACTGATGTTGATCGACTGACAGACTGATTGGTTGATTATTTGCTTGATTTCCCACATGATCTGGCGTGTTAACATTCCATTTCTGACTTCCAAAAATTGCCAGCTTAGTCAGTTAGTCAAAATTTACCGAAAAAGTAATACTTCAAAACAATCCTAAAATATTCACTCTTACTCAAGCGTGACACCTTAACAAGATAAGTCAGGACATAGACTTAACAAAGGACTTTCCTTATTGAATTATCATAAAGCCAGAACATGAAAATATCTATGCCTTTATACCACTCCCAACCTTATCAATGCCAACCAGAACAAATACCTATTCCTGTCTATAAATTTTGCACCTTTTCATGTTGTTTTTGTAGACTCTTGCATGAAAATATTTTCAATATTTCATGTCATGCGATTTAAGAGACACTGGGCTATCCAGAGGCATGAAAATTTGCTGAAATATTATGAAATGCCTAGATGGCGACACTTATTTCCAGCTGTAAGCCTCTGGGATGCACTATACATTTAAAGAGAAGATTAAGTTCACCGCATATCGAGTTGCTTTATGTTCGATCAAGTTCATATTTGATCATCCTCTTTCTCTTTCTCTTTCTGGTCTGTTTCATTGTCTCTTTCTTGCTCTCTTTCTTTTCCACCTTTTTTCTGTATTTATCTGTATCCTTGCTTCTTTCTCTCCCCCTTTAATACTCTCTATCTCTTCATACATCCACATTCATTCACTACAGACATGACAGAACGAAGTAACAGCGGAGAATCAGGCCAGGACAGTGGAGAATCAGGCCAGGACAGTGATGATAATTCTGATGTCGGTTCTCAGGAAAACACCGCCGAAAGTCCTTCAGGAAGTAGCTCAATTGAGTCGTAAAATGATATTCTTGATGAGTACTTATATTTTCTCGATTTCATTTTGCAAGTTTTCGATCGCGTAACATTCCTAAGTCATGTCAGTGTAACACCTCTTAACGCTGTTGTATTCGTACTCTCAATTCTGTTTATGATCCTCTCCAATTTTCGGATATATCTGAACATGCATTTATAAAAACGCAGAGTATAACCAAAGTGAATTTTGTATTTCTAATAGTCATGTGTATATATATTCATTTATATTCATGCACGCTTCAAGTTTAGATGGTATATTGTAAAGTTATCCCTTTCTGTAGAGTGAATTTTTGATCAACTCGGGTAACTTTCTGAGGAAGTTATATTATTACATTCAACCTTTCTCTGGCCATCACGCTAACGGAGGTTGCAAAAATTTCTGTTACTTTATTTTGTAAAAAAGAACACACCAAAAAAAATTAATTTTCATAATCACTACATGATCTAGTAAGTTGGAACACACTTTTTTCTTTAATACATGTATTCTAATGCATAAAATTTGTTTGTGTAATAAAAATCGACCAGTGAAGCACGTGTCTCTGGTAGTTTAGAAAGAGTTGAAGTGAGTTGAATCTGACGTTAACATTGTATAAACATTTTATACGAGTCATCTTTCTTTTGACTAATGTTATGATGTATCATACGGTATTAGAAAAGCTCGCTTACAAACCAAATATATACTACATGTGTCGAAGGGTGTGTGGGCTTGTGGGGGATTTTTCCCCACATTTTTTATTAGAAATTTCATTGGAAATAAATCATTGCATATAAATCGATATAAATAATTTACAAATACGAATCTTCACTTTGTTTTCAAAACACAGTTTGATAAATTGTGTACACACAAGTGCACTTGTGTTTTTGGACGCCCATGGGCGTCCAAAAAAGACAGCCAGTCGAGAAGATCGGTACCACACTGTCTGCATTAAGAAACGACTTGCGGATTCTAGAGTAGACTGTCAAGCATCACTGCATCAACAATGCATCCTCAAAATAGATGAAAATTCACTATTGAAAACAAAGAATTTAGCAGCATTTCATTTTTTTTACCTTGCTGCATATTAGGAAGGACTGCGCATTCCATGATTCCATAAGCACTACATATGACACATTATTCTAAAGAGGAGTAATCAAGCTTTCCAATGATACCGCACTCACACATGATGATAAAGCAACAAGAGATACATTACCCCTCAAACTTGAATCAAATATATATATATATATATATATATATATATATTAACACACACATATATATATATATATATATGCGTGTGTATATATATATATATATATATATATATATATACATATATATATATATGTGTGTGGGGGGGTGTGTGTGTGTGTGTGTGAAAGGTGAAAGCAATTGAGAGAATCATAGTAGCGTAGCTTAAATCAAAGTTCCCAAGAGCTTTCCTGTCCTTTTTGAAATTTTTACAAAGGCTGAAAAAATGTCTCCGCCTAAGCTGTTGTTTATATTTTGTTTTCTTGCAAACTATTTTGTGCGATGTACGTGTTATGGACCACATCTAAGATAATAATGATTCTATCAAGAAAATAACCGTACTAGAGGTGCAGGGATCTTATATCAAATAAATAAAATGATATATAATGATGTAAATGTATGTTCATGATACTTTCTTACAATTGAAACATCAAAATAACCAAATACCTTCGACGTGCCCATAATATGTGAGTATGAGAGCAAACTTTAAAAAGATCCGTTGAGAAAATAATGTTTGTGTCGACAACAATGTGTTTTGCCCATATATTTTTATCAGGCTGTGGCCATGGAGGCAAAATATAGCGTGATAATTATACTACTGTCTCTACCTATTTTCATTTGAATGGCTCTGTTTGGTATATACACTCTCAACCTAGTTCAATTTGAATGTCTGCATTTGGTATGTCCAGTCTCAAGCTAGTTTAATTGGAATGTCTCTATTTGGTATTTCTAGTACCTAGATATATATATAAAAATGTCATCTAGTACATTGATACATAAATATCAATGTACTAGATAACAGCTGGCCTGGTCATTCCTACGAATATGAATTAAAATGATAGCATTATTTTGATGTCATTTCATGCTCATGAGTCGACAATCACACTCTAAACACGATTCATTCAAAATGATTAGATTAAGGGCCAGCTGGGTGCAACTAATATGTCTAGTCAAATATCTTAGTTAAAAAACTGTCTGTCTACTAGTCAAAATACGACTAGCAAATAGTCTAAAGTTATTTTTAAAATAGTCAGAAATGACTGAAATGATAGTTGCACCTGGGAGGTGTTTCATAAAGCTGTTCGTAAGTTACGAACGACTTAACGCACGACTGGTGATACCTTCTTGTGCTACATGTAAATGAATGAGAAACTGATTAGCACCCAAGAAGGTATCACCAGTCGTTTGTAAAGTTGTTCGTAACTTACGAACAGCTTAATGAAACACCCCCCTGGCTGACCCTTTCGTTCAGTCAGGTTTAACCATTTGGCTACTGGAACGGGTGACTCCTGTATTAAAACTATGGGAATGAGCGAATTCAGTAGTCAACGGGTGAATCGTTTTGAGAGTGCATGCTTCTTAACGTATGGGACATCGAATGACTGAATACACTGGACTTGCCCTTTTATCTTATCGTCAAATGAAATAATTTATAAATGCTGATATATGCCATGAAGATATGAATATAATGTAGCTGAATTATTCTACCTGTGTTCCTCTTGTTTGATTTGCTGCGTTTATTGTCAGTCCAGGCAGTTTACCCTCTTCTTCTTCTTTCTCTGGCCATTATAACACAGCGTATATCTCTCTCTACTTTCACTTGTTGCACATCGCTCTTTGTTGAGACTGGCGTATGCTAATTTGATTTGAAATGATATAAATGTGGAATACCTATTTTTTTCACATAGTTACCCAGTCTGTATATTTCCCGCACAGTGTACAGTAACAAGTGGAAGTGTGGTTTTCAATTTGTTTCTATATTTGCATATGCTATGTAAAATATTTCGGTAACATCCTCGTCGCCACTGCACAATGATGTACAGAAACCGCAGAGGTCTTGTGGCCTTTGATATACATGATATAGGAATTGGGAAATGGACCGCTAGGTACAGGGTTCGAATCCCTGTCTCGGAGCTAACATTACTTAATTTATATTGACCACCCTTGACCAAGGTGAAATGAAGATTATTGGTTACCCAATAAGATTTTATTTTTCATTTACGTAGGAATAGGGACTTTAGAACTCGACCTGTTGATAACCTTATGGAATGCATTCCTGCACTGAAGATAATGGCCATGAAATCGGTACTTGCACTACCATTTCGACACGGAAATTCATCATGATTAAGCAATCCCAAACAGCGGTTTCCTTTGAATTTTCTGTATTTTGCTTTTGTTTTTACGAATTCGCAAATCCAGGAAAAGAATGACTCATCCATATCATAATGTAATCAGTTCTACAATATCCCAAGTGTCTGAAATCTGAAACAAGTACAATGAGTAATGAGAAAATTAAAGCTTAAAACATTTTGTTTTCCTGCCATCCGCAAAATGTCAAAGGCATGCAGTGTTGATTTATTTATTTATTTATTTATTTATTTATTTATTCATATTTATTGATATATTGTATACATCATCATCACAATCCTCAGTTACATGGTATAATCATTGAAATTATGTGCATAAATGACTCTTTTAAGGCTTGCTGAAGATGTCCAGAAAAATAGCAGTTATATGTTATTATAACAAATATGAGATTGACGTCTAACAAATAAACTTGTTTCGATAAATTTCCATGGCAAGTTTACACTGATGATAGAGACGACTTATCTCATGAATCTAGGTCATGGCATAGATGATTAGTTTACTTTAGTTAACCTGTGTTAAGTCGTAAACTACAGTTATTACACGCTCTGTGTAATAACTTTTAGACCTCTTTTAGACCTCAAGCGGCCGCGTGTAAAAGGGGTCTTAGTTTCATTCCTATTAATGATCCTTCATCTTCAAGTTTTTGTCAAATTTTCAGAACTTGATGTTTCGTGATATTATAACGGCGAGGTTATACCTTTACAGTTATTTTCTTCACACTAACAGAAAAAATTTAGTTTTCCCCTTGATCATTTTGTTTTGTATAGAGGTATGATATGAACACAAAATATTACGTTGTGTTATGCAATCCACTGTATTTGAATCTTCATTATCATGCTATTTCCTTACTCAGTATTCGGGACGTGAGGATTATAATGACACGTTTAATCATTAATGGCAAAATATGAGCAAACAGGCTTTACTGTCATTTTAAAAATACCCTATTGAATGTTTAAATTTAATTCAGGGTTTGGCTGAGAGTCTGATTCTGTTCTTTGATTTGTTTCGTACGCTGGTTATCTTTTATTTTAGCAACTAATCCAATTTTAGTAGACGCGATAATAGCATCTGTTCTGCATGTTCTGTGTCAGAACAATTAACTCACCATGATCCGAGGTCTTTGAGCAACGATCCTATATTGTTAGAAATGACTGATATTATCGGGATTTTATTAGCATAACCGTCACGGTGATAACGTGACGGCGCGTGGATGTTGTATATGCAGTAGGAGAGAGATACGTTAAGGTTTCAACTTTGTACTTCACACGCAAATTATCGGTGAAGTGATCTAATCTAAAATAATTTACTAGTTTGTAATCTCTTCTTGTTAAACTGGTTTCCTATAATTTTGATCTTATTATATAAGGTAGATCGCTTGAAAAATGATAGGGCGGCCGCTCCTGCCCCCTGTAGCGTCGCCCCATCATTTTTCAAGTGTTCAAGAAGAAGAAGAAGAAGAAGAAGAAGAAGAAGAAGAAGAAGAAGAAGAAAGGAAGACTGAGTATGGGGAACAGAGCTCGTTAGTAGCAATCATACATTACAAATAAAAATCTGTCATTATTTCTGAAAGCCCACCTACTAAAATGATGTGTAACGATATTCCATACACTTTTTCTCACACAACACTGGACAGAACAAGGTCTTTTTGGTGTTTACTTTAACATATATGCATCGAGATATATATTTACATAATTATACGGTTTTAAAGATAATAGACTATTCGTCATAATTTCTGATTAATGTCAATATCAAATTTAAACCCCGGTTTAATCAGTCATGCATAATCAGGCGAGCAGAACAACGATCAAACATTGCGGCTGAACCGGCTGATCGGGGTCATATTGCAGTGATGGCGGGAAAATCTCTATGAGCGGATGTTATTAATATTTTTGGACCCGGCATCAACGTGACAGCACGTACCATGCGAGAGCTAGTCTGTATAGTCTCCACTTCATTTGGTTCCGTTTTTTTTTTTTTTTTTTTTTTATTCATGTTCACTCTTTGTCCTTCATTGGAAATTAAAACTTTAAATGTTTGACCAAGGACTGGAAGCTCTTAGAAACCTATAGGTCTTAATGAGAGTATTTTGCATTTTATTAATTTAAACAAAAGCGTACGACGTACACCCTTCTGAAACTTTAACTTCACTTGTTAACGGAATTGAGCACAAATTATTATTTGATTTAAGATAATTATCACGATTCTGTCGGCTAGCGGGAAAGTTTATTAAGTACATACAGCATGGTCGAGGCACAAAATGCAAGTTGTTCTTATGACCACATCCTAATTACAAGTGGTAAGATGGTTGAAACAGGAAATCTCGGAGGTTGAAATATAATTTTTTCGACTACTAAGAAATGATTTCAGGTATATGGCAATAACTGTGATCATTTCCATCACTCCAATGCAGTTTCCATTTTACATGTTTTAAAAATCGAATTGCAACACGACAGATTATCATGAGTAATACATGCATGTATTATGTTTCCTTTTTTCGAAATGTTGTACAATGATTTGAAGTCATTGAAACTTAGAGGTCGCAAGGATATTGGCCAGCCAACATTCAAGTGTAAATTAAACATGTTAAGCATGTTAAGAAGGACAGCAGGCACTGTGCCACATACAGACCCATTTTCCTTGCAGTTAGACGTCTGCCACGGTCACTAGTGGATTCAGAGGGGGGATAAACTGGCCCTTGCCCTCCCCTTCCTTTGGCACTCGGGTCGTTAAACCAAAAATGTCCCCCCCCCCCTCCCTCTTCTTTATTTAGTTTCCAACTCGACGATTGAAAAATGGTTAAATCTTTTCGTGTTTCTGTTGTTTCTCGAGTTTTAGTAGTGCACCCATTCTTCTCTTTTAACAGAAATCCTGCATGGATCCACTCATGATAACGATATTCGTGTGGTTTGGCTCAATAACTTCGGATGCAGAGGCCCCCCCCCCCCCCCCCAAAAAAAAAAAAAAAAATCATACCAAATGCAGGAACGAAGAGCAAACAAATCTGTAGATATTTTGCCTGATCGTTTCAGTATTTGTCGTTAGACGCTGAACATTTTGAAAGCCGAAAATAAGCATTTATATCCTTAGATTGGCAGTGTGATGGAAAGTTCAGAATCATTATTTTTCCATGTAAACTGGCAACATTTTGAGCTTATCAACATGCTGTCGATTAATTAGTATTTATTTCAAATAAGTTACTTTTTATAAGAAAAATACAGCATTCAAAGGAAATTACTGGTGCTGCCAATTTGAAGAAGAAGAAAAAAAGCTGATCAAATAATGCTTCATATAATTCCTGTCATGGGTTAATTTAAAAATCATATTCCTAATCATGGAATATTTGTGAAATGCCTGTTCTTGTTTTATTTTCGAGAGGAAGGAAGTGGGTCTTCACAATTAGGTCATCATAGATATTTTCGTAATGATGAATCAATGAGTCCTTATAACCACAGCCTTCCCCAACCTATTGTTGGAATCAGCTCGCAAAAGCTCACATGCATGGTTTGACAAGGTTTTCAATTAGGATTATTCTCAATATAACCTTGGCCTAATTGAAGTAATGGAGTCAAGTAGCAAAAATGAGATTTTTAAAAAATTCTCACGTAAGCCTTTTACGTTGAATTATTACCCACAGGCATGACAAACAAAATTACCTTATCTTTAAAGCTTTCACATGTTACTACGACAAAGCAAAATAAAGAATTAGAATTGTGCTGGCACTTGTAACTTTTTCAGTTTTCTTAAAGTTTTATCTTTACTATCCATTTTGTCATTCTAAATGTTTCCACTTCTGCAGTTTATAAATTTGCAGTTGTTCTTATTTCCAACAAAGGCCTTACATGTGTGTCTAGATATTCACATTCCTAGATACATGCATTAGCCGTTGAATGCAGAACTGTTATCATATTTCTCATAATGTCTGGTCGTATTTCAAACACATTCTGTGCGATAATTGAGTTTGATTTCCACGTCGAAATAAAAGAGCTAAGGCATAAAAATCATTTAATCCGATTCTATTCTATTTTTTTTTACAAGTGGAAATGATAGATTTAATGTAATTCCCCCCGCCATATTACCCCCCCCCCCCCCTTCCTGTTCACAGAAAGAGGTCACGGACTCGCCATCAAGAATTAATCTGATATATTCCACAATGGCAAATTCCCTGCTATTTTGGCACAGTCTCTAAATCATCTGTCATCCGCTGGCTCTTTTCCATAGAGTGCGCTTTGCTTTAATCATGGGACAATATTACCTTCCGATCAAATCATCCAGTTTTTATTAATTTGATAAGAAAAATAAAGACTTTAAAAAGTACAAACTTAAGTTACTATATACCTCGCAATCATTAACGTTATGATTTGTTGGTGTGTTAATTATTTTTAATGGAGCTAGATCCATTATATGGTCAGGTGAGTTTGTTTGTTTGTTCTATTTTTCACCATGCAATATAGTCATTGACAAAATAGAATTCAGTGAGTTAGATTGAAATACACGCATTGGGGGTCCAGTGCATAAACAAAGGATGTTTGAAGCGCAACGTCCCTATGGTATAACATAACTGATAAATATTTTCGTTGAGAGTGAACATGGCGTAAAGTAAGACATTCTGTAATTACAAAGGTGATGAAGAAATGCAAGTAAAAATGAACAACAACAACAAAAAAAAAACACCATGCCCCTTCATAAAATCAAATAACAAGAAAAACAAGAGAATACATAACATTTGCCTTGACTTGAATGCTAAAAACCAGTGTACCTCAAAAGTCAACAAACATATTTGGACAGCATTGCTAGATTTGACTAATTTCTGTACAAGAAAATGTACATGCAATGACCATGATGATGCATAGGCAAGTTCAAGGAATGGTGTCCCACACTTAATGGACTACATAATAGGCAGTATAATGAATGACATGTTACATGAAGCATGCGATTTACGGGTCATTATTTGAACAAGGTGATTAATGTGTTTCATGTGCATGTAGGGAAAAAAAACTAGGTTATAAGAATTTCTGTGTATTCATTGGTAGATTTCAATAGTTCTTATGGATTCGACAGACATACTGCGAAAAAAAAAAAGTCAAGGAGAAAAAATACGCATCAACCACAAACGTGTCATATTTGTAGCCCACGGTATCTGCACTTTTTTATTTGCATTATAATTAGGTCAAGATGCTTATCTCGGTTTCGAAAAATTTATTTGGGCACGCCTAAAACATTTGGTCCAATGCGTTTCCAACTGCATCGCCGATTTCAGTATAAGGGATGATTTCATCAAGTTGAAAGAGCCATCTTAAAAGATGAAATACTTTTGAAAATTATATTTCTGTGCCAGTTGATTTCCATCTGCATATAGAATTGAAAAATTCGTGGTAGCGCTTGGAACATGAGAGTAACTCGCCCAAATGATTATTTTCTTTTAATTTTACATTTCACAATCCGGAATACTGATTAGCTTTCTGGTTTATCCATAAGAAGAATCGGCATGTAGTGTTATAACCCCACAGAAGCAGGATACAGTTAGTGAAACATAATTGTGGGTTCTTGGGGATACTTTGACACTATTCACCATTTATCCGATAATGAGTACTATCGATGACCGAAAATGAACTTCCCCTATTGGAAGTCGCGCGCCCTCTACCAACTTCAAAGTATCATCAAGGAACGAAAAGTACTCGTAAGGCATTTTTGCATATTCAAATTAATTTGACAAACCCTTTCCGTTCTATTGCGGAAAATCCAGGTATGACATAAGTTTCGCTACGTGCAATAATGTATTCACATTTTAATGGTAATTCACCAGTACTGTCTATGAAAACCTTGACGTCTTGGACACGGAGCTGCTGAGAAAATTGTTTAACTCCATCACCTGGGTCCTGTAGGTCAAGGTCTCCTAGTCATCTACTCTCGAATTCTCTTTCTAAACTGAAAGTCATCACCGGAAATAAGAATAGTGTCCCATTGGTAAACAAAATGTAAAATTATTAGAGTAAACAGAGTTTACGCTAATTGACCCGATTTATGGGGAAAGGTGAATTTGAACCTCAACCACTGTGTAAACCGCAGAGTGACTAGTTCACAGAGATCCACAAATAGGTGAAATTAATTGCATTTGCTTTGAAAGAGGAAGAGAGAGAGAGAGTGGGAGAGAGAGAGAGAGTGAGAGAGAGGGGGGGGAGAGAGAGAGAGAGAGAGAGAGAGAGAGAGAGATTGTTTTCCGTTGAAGAAAAAAGAGCTAAAAACTACTTTGAAACACTTTGTACAGAGCCTGATCGGTTTTGTCATGGACGGGCATTATTTTGACAAATTTTGAATATTTGAAGGCCTTTGAAAAATAAGTAATGAAATGTCTCTAGCTATTTTATGTTTCACTGGTCAGGGTATCACTAAAGCAGTTGAAATTCGATGACTTTTGGTTGCCCTGGTCATCTCCTTAGAGTGGAATCCATAAAATGATCAACGTCAAGGACGGACAGTATGTCGCTTTGAACCAATCAGGCTCTACAAGGGTGATTGCATTTTAGCTGATGGGCTGTCTTTACTTTGGCTATAGGCCATGAAATTTTACAATCTCTGTAAATTCTGGGCCCTGTAACACAGAGGTTTGCAGTCAAAATAATGCAACCATCTTGGTAAAAAGGCTGAGAATCAACCAATTAGAATTCTTGTTTCAAATTCTTAGTTGATTGTAAACTTTTTTTTATACAGGGCCACCGGTTTGTGAGATTTGTGTACACCGTGGATCCGTTTGTGACCACAGGGTGTCTCACTGTGTTACACAAACGGAAAGCAGTGTAAACTTGATGGCAAACCAGTGTGAACATGCAATTGGTGTGTTCTGATTTCACAGTGTGAAAATTTTCCATTTCTTCTTTATGGAAATGTACTTCATGGCTCTGTGCAGTATACTTTAAGCGCCTGAGGCTCTGTGGCATTTAATGTGCAAGTTGTGTATCAAATGTTGTTTTCACTCATTTGCTCAAATGTCATTCCTATGAAAACGTTTGTAATAAAACATTCTTAGTATTTGCTAGTCATCGACATGATGGAATGTTTAAAAATGCAACCTTCCTACAAATGCAACCATTCTTAACACAGGTTAATTTTAGTAGGTGCTTTCCGACTCCGTTATGTTAAGTTTACCTCGTCATGCTCATAGAGATATGGTTTTGCTTGAAAGCTCAGTCTATATAACCGTTCATTCATTCAAATCCGTTTTTTTTTTCTTCAGCGGCCTACAGACATAGCAACCTTATAATCATTGCCATTTTTATTACTAAGTATGCCTTCTACAGAGGACAAATCAAGAACCCGAGACCAAACTCATCGAAGCTGGAAATGTTTAATAGTGCGAAACATGGCTGACTTTTTGTCAATAATGTGTAATGTCCTTGTGAAGTTGCAGAAAATAAGTTCTTAGTTTCCAGGATCGCCTATTCAAGTATAGGCCTAATGTTTGATTTGCGAATGAGGGCATTCAATAAATACACACATGCAGACGTCAATTACAACATACATGAATGCACAGTGCGAGGGAAAAAATATGAAACCCGATGGAAATTAATACTGCAGAAGAAAAAATAACGGTTATATTATACCCAATATATTTAAACATATATTTACACCTCTCAGCAGACTATATAGACAACCTACTGAATTTATTGAAAAAGTACATATATATATATATATATATATATATATATATATATATATATATATATATTTCCAATACAAGAAACCATATCGATCACATGTCAAAAGGTTATAATATTATATTTTTAAAAATAAGATATGGACATTCTCTTAAAGAAAAGGTAACCATCCTGAATACAAAGGAATATACTGACATATTTCTGGATTACACACCATTAATGATGCTTCAATATCTTTTCACTTTCACCTTTAAGTTACCTCCCATTATATAGAATAGGCATGGTAGGTTTTCTGCAAATTTTAATGTAAACCCATTTGGCCACTGGAACCGGGCGGCCCCTGTTTGTAGCCAGTGGGAACAAAACTTGTATTTATGATTACTCATGGTGCTCCAAATTACGAAGAATATTTCTGTATCATTATTTATTTATTTATTTTTTTTTGCATCTTCTTCTTGTTGCTAAAGTTGTCGTTGTTGTTCTTCTTTGTTTCTTTCTCCTTCTTCGTCTTCTCTTTTTTTCTTCTTCTTTTTCTTTTCCTTCTTTTTCTTTTTCTTCTTCTTCTTCTTCTTCTTCTTCTTCTTCTGCTTCTCCTTCTTCTTCTACTTCTTCTTCTTCTTCTTCTTCTTCTTCTTCTTCTTCTTCTTCTTCTTTCACTTCTTCTTTTCCTTCTTCTTTTTCTTCTTTTTATCACCTTCACTTCCTTTCAGGTAGAAATGTGTACCACTCAATCGTAAATTTTTGTCTTTGCATTTGCATTTCGACATGAAAAGCATTACACATGACAATATTTACGATTTTCTGTTATATTGCACAAACTGAATTTTTATACATTTATTCACATAAAAGAATCGCTCATAATCCCCAACAAGCCGATAATGTGAATGACATTGAAAGACTCAGATCATAAAAAGTAGATTTAGCAATGACATAAAGTCACAGTCATATCGCAGCCTCCTTTCATTGACATAGCCTATTACTCATGCTCAATAATTCATAACACTTCATTTTGCAAACTATAAGTTTTCAATCAACACAAGGTTATTTTGTTACAAAGAATTACAAAATGCACGATGCCCATGACGTCAGTGATACAACTTATACACCTCAATTACAATTACCAACGTAATCATGCAGTATTTGTATACGGACCGAGTCAAATAGATAGAGAGTGTTGGGATGGCCTTAAAGCACTTGTAGAATGTTTGCCATACCCCTTGAAATAAAAATGATAATAATAAGCTAGTGCAACAAGACAAAATAGCATAGTTTGATACTTCATGAAAGTTTTAAAGGCACACAGGCCTGTATTTGGTATGTATACCAAATATGGTAAGATTGTGTTAACACAAATAAAGATTGCATAATCCAAAGGGTGGGGCAACAATTCCAAATCATTTCTGACAGACCCCCCCCCAAAAAAAAAAAAAACAAAACAAAACAAACAAACAAACAAATTAACCAAAGATAAACAAAAAGAACATAGTGTCTGCTTTTTGCTAATTTGTCCAAAAGATCTCTGACGAAAAGAAAAAAGGTCTTCCATTTTATTCAGGTGCCTTTATGTAAAAAAAAAAAATTAAAAACATCAAATTTCGTCATATTCCTGTTTATCGTTTCGCGTACTCGCATTCGTTGATGCCCACGGTTGTTCCACGCCTGATGCAAAGATGAGGTAGAAAAGTGCGCCAAATGTGGTAACTCCAAAAGAAATGTAAAAAACATTCTGCCATCCGACCAGGTTTCTCTGTCGGGGAAATCGAGGAAAGGGAAGAGAGATGGAGATCAGAGGATATGATTCAGGTTACAATATTTATTTTCGGAAAATAGAATTGAGGGGAAATTCCTGAAATTTATTGAGGGAACCACGATTTCCTGTATTCCATTAGGAAAACCTAATGTGGGGGGATATCTTTTTATGATTTCCTGATTTACTACGAGAAATTGTGGTTCTCTCAAAAATTTTCAGGATTTTCCAATCTATTTTTTCGAAAATAAATATTACTCTGTTGGTAATGAGAATGTAGCTTTCAAAATGACCTTGAATATCTACCTCCTACCCGATCATTCAGTCTTACAATAATTCTAATGTCGAATCTGTGTATGCATATGCATTTCCACTGCAAAATTTTGTAAAGATAAATATAAAAGGTAAAGATAAACATGAGTTATGGTCATTCAATTATATTTTGAAAGCAAATGAGAATTGTAGATTAGTTGTATAAGGTCAGGTGTCTAGTGTAAGATTTTGAAATCATCAAATTGATAAGAAATCCCAAAATGACATTCTCTGCACACGGAAGCGACTACAGGACCACACACAAACGGGGCATAAATGTTTGGCCGAAACTATTCAGCTAGCTCTCATCGTATCTCAAATATGAGAGCATTTTGAAGAGCTATCCTTTTCAGGGAACCCTTCGACTATTATATTCTTCCCAACTAACATGAAAAGGGAGTGAAAGCTCACAATTATTTTTCACCTCTGGCCTCCAGAACTTCTCTTTAATGTTTGCATTGTTTTCTTTAATCTTTTGCCAGTGCCCACCCCCCGCCCATCTCTGTCTCTCTCTCTCTCTCTCTCTCTCTCAGTATACCTTAGGTTCAACATTTTGATTTCGTATCATCTTTCTATCACACCGAGGTAGATAGCTTAACATAACCGGATATGCCTAAACTTTCTTTAGTATTGAGAGAAGGGGAAATATTCCCCCCCCCCCCCTCATTTTAAGGAAAATGATATTGTAATTAATCAGTTGGTGAAATTTTTCATAAAAATGTCATAAACGACGGTCATATAGTGGAATTTTCATTTGAAATGTTCTTGTAAAAAAAGTGGTTATTTTTCGCTCGCTCGCAAAATAAAAGATTTATATGTGTGAGGGGATCTGCTCGGGTGAGTAAGGGTGTGTGTGTATATTTAAGAAATTTCGGCAAAAAAAGTCGATCATCCCCCCCCCCCCCACTCCTCAAAACGGATTTACGCCGGTGCATTTTAGCGTGGATGATAAATCATGGAATAGCCCATTTTAAATCTAAACCACAATTTGTATTTAAAATTGGCATTTGAAATGAAACCTCTGTAGGAGGAAAAACAAGAATCGTTTGTGATTCTGATTATCATGGTGACATTTCGGTTCTACTTCTACCTGGTCTTCTGTGAATACCCCGACGAGGTACGGCCCAAGGATTCCCGAGATGGGTCCTGAACTCTGCACCAGGCCTCCGATGCTGCCCGAGTAAGCTGGAGCGAGGTCGAGCGTATTCGGCAAGTAACCCGAGAACGCCACACCGACTATTCCGAGCCCTAGTGAAATGAATGTAACGGAGAGGGCGCCGTTGCAACCAACCACAGCGACCAATGCCTGTGTCACACCATATCCAAAGAGTCCTGTCAAGACGCAGAAATGAAGGAGAACTTTGGGGTAAAGCTAAGTTGTTATGTAGCCGTTCACTTATTTTATGATAGTTATAAATTCGTGTACAATTTCATGAATACATATATTTAAAGGACACTGGCTTTCCCCCGATTTAACGTAATACCTTCTATGAAATATATTCTAATTGTTGTCAACACCGTTCTGTTAAAATACTTTTAAGAATATATCGTCATTGTCATCATTATTATTATCATCGGAAGTAGTGGTATAGACTGGTGGTAGTTGTTGAATAGATTAAGTAGTGGCAGAAGTAGTAGCAGCATTACCAGCAGCAGTAGTAGTTGGTATTCTTGTAGCAGCAGCAGCAGCAGTAATAGTAATAGTTGTAGTAGTAGTGTTGCATAAAGGCTAAGGTAAGAGCTTTAGAAACTTTCGAGAAAAAACCGATGTATAACCTCGGTGAACTTCACCTAAGGTAAGCTCTTTGGAAATTTTCAAGAAAAATAATGGGTGTACATGTATAATCTAGGTAGTTCACCTGATGCGACGAAGAGCTTCCTAATGGCTGTCCGAGAAAGAAATCCGGTGTTGATGAGGTAATCAGATAGTTGTCCAGCTATCACCATGAAGATCCACTGTACGGCGTAAGGTACAGCCGAGAGCACACCAGCCTTCGGTTAAAAAGAGAAAAATGGATTGTATATACGGAGAGAGAGTGGGTTACAAAGTAAGGAGTTTTGTCTCTTTTTTTTCTCAGGAATGCAAATTTTTTTTCACTTAGAGTATAGTCTGACAATAAGGATCTGGTTTTGTTATAATTTTCCTTCATTTTGTTGAGGTTTTGTTAATTCACCATGCCAATGTCGTGTTTTGTTTAGTTTAGGATAGCAGCATAACATTCCGCAATAGTTTAATCTGATACGTAATACTTTGTGTTATGATTTGCTTTGTTTTGATAATAATCCTATCATGTCCGGATTTCATTTCAATGAATATGAATTTGATTTTGAATTTTTGTATGTGCTTATATACGAGATTGATGGATAAAAATGCAATGGCTTGCAAAAAGCCTTTGATTCAATCTTCCCTGCGAAGAAGACCAAATACATTTGTTATAAACAAATATGTATTATCAAAACAAAGCAAATCATAACACAAAGTATTACGTATCAGATTAAACTATTGCGGAATGTTATGCTGCTATCCTAAACTAAACAAAACACGATAACTGTTTTGTTTTTGTTTTGTTGTTCTTTTGGTTGTTGTTGTGGTTGTTGTTGATGAGAATGTTGTTGCAGTTTCAGATTCTGAGAGCAAGAAGTGATGATTGCCTATATACCATTGCTAGGTTATATCTCAGCACATCGTTCATGAAGATCGGTAGGTTGGTGAGGAGAGTGAAATAGCCCCAGCAGGCCGTCAAGTGAGCTATCACCTGAGCCCAAACGGGCATGGACGTCAATATCTTTCCCCATGGCACTTTCACTTTCGCAGCCTGTAATACGAGCGTTAAAGAAATAAATAAATAAATCATATTTATTATCATTATTTCACAGACCAGCGGCGGACCCACTTCTCTAGTTGGGTAGTCTAGTCGTCGAGAGCTTCTTAGAGGCTCAGAGCGGGGGGGGGGGGGGGGGGGGGAGTCACAATAATGTCTTTTTATCCATATAAAGCTACTGAAGGAAGATGTACCTATTATCTCAAGTGGAATTCCAATGCAGATGGACAGTTTCACTAAGCAGTGAAATTAAACAATTTATGATATAGAAATTCATATAGATATCATTATTTTGAAGGGCAACGAGTAAGCCTTTGTTATCTTTAATGAGTAGGGTAAACTTTTAACCAGTGTTTTTGGTAAATATTACCCGATTAGCATGCATGTTACTTTCTTACCTCAATTAGACAGATTTTACCCAATTATTTTTGGAGTGTGCAGAAGGGGCAAAAATTTGATCACCAATGTATTTGTCACAATATATACCGACATGACATACTGAAAGGAGTTATCATTCATCAGTAGAATAGTATTGAACATTATTATGGTACACCGGCAAATTAAGTCTTGACAAATTCCAAATATTCTTAACTGCCTGATAAGGAGAAATACCGAACGCTGGCATTCATTTCTTGGATAAAGACACCATAAAGGCAACTTTGTTGAAAGCGCAAGGAAGTTATTTCTGCTGAATTCAAGCGAATCCGTGAATAAAGGAACTCTGAACTCGGAGGTAAATAATAAATCAGATGGCAAACCCTTTTCATAGATACTCCAGACTTGATGTACTTTCGTTCAGCTACTGATATTCGGGGATGCTCGTCGGGTGTGTTATATGCTAGAAATAGCCATGCTACAAACCAAATTAGTCCTATGCTTCCTGCGAATAAAGTAAATAAAGAGGGATTAAAAATGGTATGCATATCATAAAAATCTGTGGTAGCAAAGTAGCATGATCCTGACGATAATTCGGAAATGGCAAAAGTTTATATTTGAAAATATCTCCAACTTTTACTTATATTTTCTAATGAGGAGCCCATGCATGAACTTAACAATGTTAATACATGTAATTATTTGTAAGATGCATTCAGTATAAGAGGTAAATTTCATTTCATTTTATTTAGTCCATTTCCACTATCCCATGTCTTTGATTATTTTGAAGTTTAAAGACACGACAAAAGCGATGTAAAAAATACAGTACAGCACATGTCCTAAACATGATGGATTTTTACTTTTAGTGGAACTAAGTTTATACTAAATTCGACTTTTGCTATTGACTCCGACAGCATAACTTTGACAAGTTAAAAAGAAATCTCTATAAAAATACGTATTTGACCCATAATTGAGTTTTTACGTTTGTTGCTGTTGTTGTTGTCGTTGTTGTCGCTGTATTCAAATTTGAACATAATCTTAGCAAGAATTGAGGGAAAGTTTGGAACTGTTTACCGAAGATGTAAAAAGGCGACGGCCATCCTCCTAGGAAACCTGATGATGCAGTCACACCAGATATTGCTTGCCCGAGGATGTTACCAAGACATGAACCTGACGAGCAAGAGTATCAGCCAATAGAGTAAACATGTGTAATTTTTTCGTAATATGATGATATAAATGATGACGAAGTTGTTGTTGATGATGGTGATAATGATAATGATTTTTTTATTCTTTCACCTCATACGAGAAACTTTATTAATAGATCTGTAACAAACATTTGCATGTCATAATGGTAAATATTTACATATAATAATAATGACAATAATAAAGATTGTTATCATTATTACATATTATTATTACTATTATTATCATTATTATTATTATTATCATTATTATCATTATTACTATTATTATTATCATCATCATCATCATCATAATCATTATATTGCTGTTTTTGTTATTATGATAATAATGATAATAATAATAACAACCATAATAATCTACTAATAACAAAAGCAATAAAAACGAAGAAGAAGAAGAAGAAGAAGAAGAAGAAGAAGAACAGTGGCGGCACCAGGATTGTTAAAGTGGGGGGCCAAATGGAGGGCAAAGGAAAATGATGGGGGGGCAGGGGCAGTCAATTTTTTTTTATTTTTTGTTTTTTGCGTGTATGGAAAAATCGCGCGTGAAGTGCGAGTTTTAGTCGCCGGCGTAAATCCACTTGGAGGAGTAGGGGGGGGGGCTAATTGAATTTTGGACTATTTTTTTCCTCTCACACACATTTTAATATCAATTTTGCGAGCGAGCAAATAAAAATTAACTAGTTTTTTGGTTTTAAATCGCATTTTAGAAAAGACATTTTAAAATATGACGAGCGAGCGAAGCGAGCGAGCCAAAAATAACCACTATTTTGGTTTTCAATCGAAGTTTTGAAGAGCGGAAAATGGTATATTAGAGCAGTTCACAGCTTGAATATGATGCTTATGACAACATCTACTTATCTACAAATTACTGTATAATTCTTTTCAGTCCTCAGAATTTCGGGGGGGGGCAAAGCTTCTGAGTGGGGGCCAATGCCCCCCATGCCCCCCCCCCCCGAAATTTTGAGGACTGAAAAGAATTATACAGTAATTTGTAGATAAGTAGATGTTGTCATAAGAATGAAAGAAATAATAAATAAATTACATTAGAATATTGTAAACAATTACATGAACATAAATGACCCAAATGATGATAGTGATGATAGGGATGATCATGTCCTTGACGATTAATGATAACAGTAATTAATTATTAATGCTAATATCATTACGACACTGACAAATTAGGGAATAAGGACAAACTCTCTCAACAACATTCCTGAAGTAACGAATGAAAAATAGTTTGATTAAGCTTTTTCCTTTCATAGTCAGCTTAATATTCACTTTTATGAAGATTTGAAATGTGCCATGTCATTACGTCGAAGAAGCTGCTGAGTCACACTGATGGTAATTAGTTACCATATACAGTTTCTATAACATTCCTCAAAACTTACATATAAGAATCAGTATCGATATGGTGATCAGACAACTTTTTGAGCAGTTACTACTAGTATTTTACATTGCAAATTTACTTTATACCCAATAAAAATGACATAAACTCACGAGAAATATGGCATAATGATTGTGCTGAGTAAACAACGCTTTCCATGAGAATGATGCAGCATTAAAACAAGCTGACTCATAAGCATTTCACTGTGAAAGCGTAAACAATTTTTTTATTCTTTTTACATTTATTTGAAACTTTTGTTTAAGGATTTTCATTTATCGTTATTGAAGAAGTCTGCTTAGTCATTTTATGATCACAATAATTTCAATGATGGAATATAAGTCCTGCCCATCTCTTCCCCCCCCCCCTCACTCTCTCCCTCTATCTCTCTCTCTCTATCTATCTCTCTCTCTCTCTCTCTCTCTCTCTCTCTCTCTGTCACCCCCTACCCATCCCTCTATATATCTGTCTTCTCAAGAGACAAAATAATTCGATCTCGCGGGCCTTCTGAAGATTATGAGACGGACAGCGGTCAGAGTACAGCCCACCAAACCGACATGTCAGTTTTTGTTGTTTCTCTTTCCACTGGGATGTTCTCCTTTTTCCTTCTCTGAGTCCGTGGCCATGGGGGGCAGTTGCCCCCTAGAAATTTTCAAGACTTACATTTTTTTATTGAAAATTTTCCAAAATTCCACCAAAAGTGTGCACCAGATCGTTCAATTTCAATTTCAAAAATACAAAAGCGCCCTCTTGACCGGCTCGGTCGCTTCGCTCCCTCGCTTGCGTGTTTCCTCAAACATTTTACGTATTCTTGCCCCCCCCCCGGAAAAAAATTTGCGTAAGGCCCTGTCTGAGTCCCTCCTACCCCCCCACCCCCTCCATTCTCTTTCATCTTCTCACCTGAAAAAGTAATGACCGCTAGCCTGCTCCTCTCCTCTTGATGGACCCAGTTACTGAACATCGAAAACATGGCTGGAAATGTAATGCCCTGTGTTAAAGTCATGACACAATAATTATAGTAAATTCAAATTGCGGCGAATATAGCTTCAGGGCATTCGGGCAGGTTGCTTCCCCCCCCCCCCCCCCCCCGGCCAGTCCGAAGAAATGGCAAAGAGAGAGAGAGAGAGAGAGAGAGAGAGAGAGAGAGAGAGAGAGAGAGGAGAGAAACAGGAAGAGGGAGCGGGGGAATCCCCCCATAACCTTGCTTATACCATGTATACGAATTTCATCCCCTGAGACCGAGGTGCCATTGCCCCCCCCCTTCCCTAGATCCATGCAATGCCACCGTACACCGCATTTATTGTGATTCATTAATTCAGAGGTACGTGTTGCCCTAAGCAACAAAGTGATTGTGCAGTACATTTTTGAAGTCCCCTGACTGTTAACCGCAAGGTACAGGATTCGAATTTTGCCCGGGGACTGCAGTATTTCAAGGACGATAGAACGTTTTCCAAAGTTGTGGTTTTGCATAAAGAGACCTTTATAAAATAAGTAAATAAATGAATAAATAAATGAATGAATAAATGAATAAATGAATAAGTAAATAAATAAATCAATGAATGAATAAATGAATGAATAAATAAATAAATAAATAAATGAATAGATAGATAAATAAATGAATAAATAAATAAATAAATAAATAAATAAATAAATAAATAAATAAATAAATAAATAAATAAACAAATAAAAGGTGAAAAGCTTCAATTACCTCGCCAAGACCACTTATAACTCTCGTTGCAAAGACGACCCCGACGCCGGCATAGGAAGCAACGGGAAACACCAATGAACAGACGCTGGTGCTCAGAACACCGAGAGCGAAGATGTACTTCCCGCCGAACTTGTCGGACAGCCACCCTCCGGGCAACTGGGTGAAGATGTAGCCATAAAAGAAACCTGCAAGGATCAACTCTTGCGTTTCACTGTCCCAGTCAAACTCTCCATTATCCTGTATTTTTAAAGCAGAAATGATTTGCTATTCGATAATAATCCTTGAGTGTTTTGGGTTTTTTCATCAAGGAAAAAAACTGGACATGACAGATAATTATGTAACTGAGAACGTTTTCCCGACAGAATACCCTCATTGCAGTTGTCAAAACAACATTCATGTTACACTCTTAGAAAAAACGGTTCTGATTAGAACCTTTTCATGTCCCACATTTGGAACCTTTCAGGGTTCTTCAAAGAACCATTAATAGCCTATAAAGGTTCTCTGAAGGGTTCTAAAGGGGTCTTTAGAACCAATATTGGTTGTACAAGGAACCTTTTGCATGGGGTTCTTGAAAAATGTAAAGAACCCTTCATAGAACCCCTTCTTCTGAAGGTTCTAGATACGGGACAAAAAAAGGTTTTAACTGGTACATTTTTCTGAGATTGTAATTATATACCCACTCAATAACAAATCCACAAGGCGACACCTTTCACCCTTAAAACATACCCATCTTTTTAGAATGTAATACAAGGTATGGAAATGACTGACACCTTTTACCATTAGTAACCCAAGAGTTAAAGCACTGAAAAGTGTAAGTTGAATCATATTATTTATCAAATTGATAATAAAGTAAATTGTTTGATAATTCTCCCATTGAATTATTAGTACTGCTTTGGAGTTTTTCTCTTTAACATAGGTTCCATTATTAATTATCTCGCTGTCATGTCACCTGTTATTTTCGATAACAATTTGCTACTAATAATCCATGACTCAAGGCTGCGAGATCGAGGTGCTTTCATCATGTTCATCATTTTCATGGGATTTCAGCTGGTATGCACAATGGTATTGTTGTGTTATGTATTGATTTACCCGGCCGTATACACACACTTTATGTGCTTAACTGTGAAAAAAACATGATATTATATTGTTTAAAAAAAAAAGATTTAAGGTGTAAAGAGTAGAATAGCAAATGAAGAAATGTCACAGAACTCATTCCATAAAGGTGGACATGTCATGTTACCATTGAATGCTCCCATTTTAGTATGATACAGGTTTCACCCTCTAACTGGGAACGATCAGAAGTGTCAATTCCCCCCCCCCTTTTTTTTTTTCTTCGAAATCCTCTTGTATTGGACTTTGGTGAGAATGAGTGGTGTCATGGTTTTGAGTGGACTCGCCATGCAGGAAGCATCGGGAGCGATAAGCATAGCGCGAGATGGACCCACCTCTGCTCTCTCACTGCCGTTGGCGCCGTATCGCTCCTCGCAGTACAATTCCCCATCGCTCACATTGAAGTCACGTGACTCTGAATGCGACGAATTGACCATGGCCGCCACACCAATGCTGACGGTAACGCGCAGACAGTAGACGAGCACAAAACCGAAGTAACCCATGGCGCAGAGTATGTAGCGGGCTGGGCAACAG
This sequence comes from Echinometra lucunter, assembly GCA_029962745.1. Taxonomy (NCBI): domain Eukaryota; kingdom Metazoa; phylum Echinodermata; class Echinoidea; order Camarodonta; family Echinometridae; genus Echinometra; species Echinometra lucunter. The sequence continues at coordinate 27,548,846 of CM057153.1, forward strand.
TCTGTGATTTCTAGAAGTTGCAGTGGAAGTTTGGAAGAGAAATAAACTTGAGATTAGAGGCAGTGCAACTCATTTCTTGGGAAAGGAAGAACTGATATTAAACTATCCTTATTCCAAACATGTAGAAGAACAGCGTCCCTCCTTATCATTATCATTTTTTATTGCGCATGAAGGCGCGCCGCTTGACTGCTTACTTGAAATCGGCGTAATATCTAAAAAGACGGCATCGCACATGAAATTGGTGCCTTTTTACAACAATTCCGCCATTGCCTTACTGGTAAGTCTTCGCCGCTTGGCCCCACTTGAACCCCATTCGCATAGCTTATTTCGTACATTCCTGTTTTGACGAAATTACAATTTCACATAAGATAGTTCAGAAGGTATATATTCTACACATACGCCTATGATGAGATGAATCTGGTTGAGAAAAAGAAAGGTATGAACCTTTAAATGCTGATACCAATAAGATACGGAGAATATTCCTCGACAATAATTGTGATGAGAGCCTGGGGGTATGTTTCATTGAGACCTGCACATCATCCGCGTAAATCACTTTCTGAAAAAGCACCCTAAACATGCTAAACGGGGATTAAAGTGGGAGTGGTTTTGATACATAGCAGGGAAACATGTCACACTCCAGTTTTTGGATACCCTTGACAGGGATTTTATTCAAGGATTGCATCATCATACCTCTGAATTTGACTTTTTTCCCATATTTTTCCTGTTTCTGATCCTCTCCCCGCGTCCCTCGCCTGGTGCAGAAAACAAACCTTTTCTACGTTTTCATTTACGCGGATGATGTACAGGCTCCGGGGGGGGGGGGGGGGGGAGGGGTGAGAATGATAACTTTTCTATTAGATTTTTATGACAGATGTCCTTTTTACCAAGTTTTGTGATGGAATAGACATGTACCGTAGAGGTATACTTTGAATGGTATGGCATGACTTTGAAAGTCATGCCACTTCTAAAAGCGATAGTGCCTAAATGTTGTCTGTATTCAAAATACTTCAAATTCAAGTAACAGAAACATAAAAACTATCATCTTACAAACGTAAGCTAATGAAAGGCGTATTAAACTGAATGTGACTCTAATACCGCTTTCACACGAAGGTACGGTCACTGCATGGTACGGTCGCAGAGACCGTACCCAGCGACCGATCAAACCAGGGTGTGAGAGCATTTCATCGTACTCAGCGACCGATCGTTTCCGACCAAAACGATCGGTCGCTGAGTCCGACCTACGAGGTACTTCAGCGACCGATCGCGACCGATGCAAACTTGATGTGAAAGCACATCGTGCCCTGCGACTGATCGAAATGCAATGACCCCCCATACATGCCCACAAGCTATCTCTACTTCCGCTTCCGGCTAGGTCAGCTATACTGCGACCAATCGCTCAGGGCCTGACCAAATTTTGACGGCGGTGTGAAAGCACGTCCGATCGGTCGCTGGATACGGTCTCTGCGACCGTACCGTACCTTGTTGTGAAAGTGGTATGAAATATGGACTTTTTCAGTTCAACTTAAGTTCTTTTGTAACTACATTTATTGCTTTGGTGTGAAAGCGGTATGAAATATGGACTTTTTTTCAGTTCAACTGAAGTTCTTTTGTAACTAAATTTATTGCTTTGGTTATTAAAATAGGTATTTATGAATATATCACCATTTAAAACAATGAAATCGGAATAAAAACGATAAAAATGACAACCCGCAAATATTATTTCAATTTCAAATGAATGTGACTAATGAATGCACATCTGTTTGCAAAATGCTGTGCCTTAGAACGCTAACTTAATGTTGATCATGTATTTCGTGAGAGACACTTTTTTTCGTAGTAAGTCCACGAATCTATGATTATGTAACATTTCATTGCATTGACCTATAAAGAATAGCGAGTCAGCGTGCTAAGAGCCCTACTTTGCAAATTTATTGACTCATACAGAACATGGTTGAACTGGAGCTTTGACGATTTTCTCTTCAACCATTTTGCCGAACTAATTCCAGAAGCTTAAATCATGAATAATGACACATATATATAAAAAGTTGCTATACACGTATATATAAAAATTACTATATTCTAGTCAGAAATGGCCGAGTTCTAGTCAAAATACTACCAGAAAATAGTCACAAAATAATGACTAAAATATAGTTTTTTACTGGATCATTTCAACTTCCACAGGAAGGTAATACCATTCAGGAATATAGAATCATCAACGCTCTTACCAGCCTTTAAATCACCGTCAATCAGCGGTTTGGTCTCATTATCATTCATTTTATCATCGTCGACTAGCTTTACTTGATAAGCTCTTGAACCATTCGAGTGATGCCGAATTTCGATGTAGTCCGACCCGTTCGTTATAGGGTTAGCACCATTTTTAATACTTCCTTGAGAGCTGGTTGTAGACAACTCGAGAGATTTTGTCATCGCTAAGTCTGTCTCGTCTTCAGGAAATTTGTGCGAAGGCATGACCACCACTGATTTCTGAATTTACACCTATGTAGAATGGAATTCGTCAATGCAGCCAGAGAAAAAAATAGCAGGGTAAGAAATTCCACAAAGTCTTGAGTCTACACTGGTTTGTTTTTTCTTCTATAAGACTATATATTGGTCCCAAAACTTGTTCCGTCTTTGTCTCTGGGTCCATGTGATTGTGCTGACTGATGGATTATTTATTATAAGGTTTAATCTCCGATGTATTTTGTGATATGTCATGAGTTGACGAATTGATTTTATGTAGTGAGTACATATGATCTTTATCCTATAAGAACCGTAAATCTGATGGTCTTAAAACTTTATGACATTGACCTCCTGACGTATCATTATTGTAGAAATCGTTATCACAGCTTCTCCCAAACAAAATCAAAGAGTGTGATAGCAAATAATCTGTTATTGAAGTACGTGTTTTAAAGACACAGTCATGACAGTGGGAGAAAAAAGATTCGTTATTACCAGATTTTACTCTTCATTATTGACGTGACAAGGTGAAACGTAATTTGTAGCACTGAATTTCTTTCCGAGACGTAAGATGGGGATTTATTTCATCATTCAGTTTTATTAAAAGGTCTTTTTATTTATTTATTTTTTTTTTTATTTTATTTTTTTTTTTTGGGGGGGGGTATATTTACATAATTCCGCACATATCAAAGGTCATTTTGACTTAATATAAAGAAATGGGCGGCAAGCATTTGCTTGCTTGGAATACACGGTTAAGCAGCACATCCTATAGCAGGACTGCTGGACTGGGAAAGGTATACCGTTATTGTTTAGTTAATTGATTGTTAGATTGATTGGTTGATTTGGTTTATCTGTTGATTTGTTGATTGCCTAAATAGCTAAATGCCAAACATTCGGTATCGCACACATGGATCCAACAGACAGGAAAGCTTGGAAATGTCCAACCCTACAAAATAGGACAAGCGGACTTTAAACGCTGATGATGACCCAAACCTTGAGTGGTAAATGATTATCTAAATAGCTAAATGCCAAAAGCTAAATGCTGAATGCCAAAACATTCGGTATCGCACACATGGATCCCACAGACAGGAAAGCTTGGAAATGTCCAACCCTTCAAAGTAGGACAAACGGACTTTAAACGCTGATGATGACTCAAACCTTGAGTGGTAAATGATTATCTTAGTGACCAGGGGAGCGTTTCATGAAGAGTTTTGTCACTGATTTTCACTGACAACTGTTATAAGCTACTGAAAATCCTTGCATCGGATTGGCTGAGAGCAATTTGTCAGTGAAAATCACTGACAAGACTCTTCATGAAACGTTCCCCATCGATTATTAGTCATTATAATTGACTGATTAAATGATCTGCTAAATGGTGGAATTCCATGGAAGTTTGTGCATGGTGACTAGAGTTCCCTTTTAACGCATGTATCCACAAATAAGACTGCACAAATTCAAGCTGGCTATCTTGACTATGCAGGGCACAAGTCTGGACTTTGGACAACAATGAAAAAAATAGATGAATGTATGCCATTTTTGTGCAGTTTCCCTCTGTGTGGTGGACAAGCCTGTGATAAACAACGCAAAAACTGCAACAACTATAGAAAAAAGGATACGGGAGTGAAAATGCACTCTTGAGGCGTGGCATTTGGGACCATTGCATATTGGAGTGAAAATCCACTCTCAAAAGAGTGGAATCAACTCCGAAGTAGTGTTTTGAATGACTGCTTCGAGAGTGATCCTAATATGACTCCTCAAAAGGTGGATTTCCATATACTTAGAAGGTAAGCTTACTACAATGTATAGTTTCTGCATTTTCAAGTCTGATCGTAAGTTGAATAAGACACACAAAAATCAGCATCTTCAATTGAAATTATGATAGTACTACATGTATTTATTTCCGAGCATAAACGGCAAATTGCTCCATTATAACATTCTAACATTAAAATTCATTAAGTATCATTCATGTAAAATGAGCAGCAAACAATCAATGCAGCAATAAGTGTAGAATATTCATTCACATACACTGTCATGATCCTTTCACGTAATTTCTCCTTACAGTGAAAGTGACCTTTTGATCGTATAAATGGTTTAATCTCTCAACAGATTTATACATGAATTTAAATACAATAATTTAAAATTTGAAAATATACACATTTTCGAATAGTATAATTCAATCAGTAATACGACAAATTAAAATATATATATAAAAACAAGGTAAGATTCATCGCAGCAAAGATAATGTTTTTTCGCTTCAGAATTGCAATAGCATGTGTGAAACCTTCCAATTCGCTTGAAAAAGAAACGAGAGACCTTTCATGAGGTGGTGCAATTTTACTACCTATCGTTGCAGTTCATTCAAATATAGTGAACGTTCTAGCTTATCCCACAACTATATTTCAACTAGAAATATATTCATATTCATACCCTATGAATTAATAGTACAGTCAAACCTGCTTTAGTGACCACCTTTACAGAAAGACCACCTGTCTATAAAGACCGCAATTTTTGTTTCCCTTGAATAGCTTTTCCCATTGCAATATGTTCAAAAGAAACCTGTCCATAAAGACCTCCTGCTCATAAAGACCGCTTTTCTTGTCTCCCTTGAGTGGTCTTAATATACAGGTTTAACTGTATTTAGAAAGGTATGCTTGTTAGAGGAGGAATTCACGCGTTTTTAATTGTATGTTCGGTATAACGTGAAAGACATTTAGTGAAATTTCTCTTTCACCCTGATCACGATGTGTAAAATCAAGACCACTCAACACGATATAAACAAAAATGTGTATTTGCTGACTTTACTGTTATACCATATAGACAAAGGGGGAAAAGCCCGACAAAATGGGTTCTCCTTTTTCGAAGGACGTTCCAAACGTCACCAAATTACGATGTCTCAAATTTACTGGCTTTGTCCTTTTTTGGTTGTCCAACAGAGGCATTTTGTACGATACCTTAATAATTCAGTAGGCCTTTAACAGAGGCATTTTGTACGATACCTTACTAATTCAGTAGGCCTTTAAGGATTGTCAAGCATTATACAATGAATAAGTTATAGAACAGAAAACCTTTCCAATTTCTGGTAATGACGGAAATAAATTTTTGCGAAACTTGCACTGAATGTTCGAAACAACAAACAGAATTTGTTGAAATGATTTTAAAAAGCAGTATATCTGAATAACTAGCAACACAAGATTGAGTTTATTTTTTAGCGTCACGTCAAACGAAAACGCGATAATTTACTACATTCTTGTGCTCAATGAATTAAGTTCATCTGTCTTACTTTAGAAAGCACATACGTCAGTGGTTATCAGGTTCTAAACATGTAACAATTTCAGACTTTAGTACAAGTATCGTGGATTCAGTTACAAGATATAAAATCATCATGACACTATGCTTCATTAAGACGGAGAATCACTCAATCTTTGAACCTGCTACCTCAATTGTCTTCTGCCCTCTACGTCCCATGAATTTCTTCATCACCTTCTCGTTTTCTATGAAATCTTCCAAGAGAAGAATCGCTTTCAGAGGTAGAATTCTGTAAAAACAAAAGCAAAATCATGAAGATATTGATTTTGAAAATAATCACTTAACCCTAGCAATTAGGGGCTAGAATCCCCCGATCAAAAATTTGGAACATGATTGAAATGTTATGCGTCGACTGCATTCAATGTGCCCATAGTATTATTATTCCCCCAAACGAAAAAGATCCTCCATGAGGGACATTTTTTTGTTCACGTAAAACATTACATGAAAGCCTCTATTTTGCTCATCATTTCAGTTAACCTGGAAGCCCTGAAATATATGGAACCGGTAGCGGATTCATATCTTATCACATCATATATGCAAAAAGGGTGGAAGTGCCCCCCCCCCCCTTCTGAATCCAATGTATACATTGTGTCCCCTCCCTTTAACCCTTTCATACTTTTTGTTTTGTTTTGTTGTTGTTTTTTTGTTTATCAGATAATCTGGAAAGATGAAAGGACTCAATGTGAGATGACTTTTTTTTCTTAGCTTATGCTTTTCAGATAATTTGGAAGGGCATAGAGACTCCACAATGTGTGATTTTGTTATTGCTGTTGTCGTAGCTTGCTGTCAAATTATTTGAGAGGACAAAGAGATTCAATGCTAGATTAATCTTTATTTCTCTTTTGCTCGTCACTAATTTCTGAACCCATCCTAGATTTAATTATTTATTTGTCGTTTTATTTAAACATGGTAGCCCTTTCAGTTAAAAAACTGCTCGACCAAGGGGCCCTGTATCAAATGATAAAAACATATTTACAAACATAATATACATAAGAATGAAAACATAAAATAAACAAAAAATAAACAGAATACAATGTTGAAACGAACGGAAACAACCGATAAAAAGAAAAATAAAAGGATGCAACTACTATCCCCCCTCCCATTTCTACTAATAACACTGCACTGTAAAAATACTGGGTAAAATCAGCACGAGGGTAATTATATTATGTCCAACATATTGCAATGGGAAAAGCTATTCAAGGGAATAGCTAGGGTAAAAATAAACAGTAATTAGCTTAGAATGGGGGAAAATTTCCATCAAATAGGATAAAAAGAAATGCCCAAAGAAATGCCCAAAGAAATGCCCAAAGTTGGTTGAACACATAATTACCCACATGGCACATTTTTACCCAATATTTTTCAGAGTGATATCATGCTTACTTTCCAAGGATGACCACAAGGTTGAAGATGAATGGTGTCCTGACCACATCTCTGTTAGTTTGTACCGCTTCTACAACCTTGTCAGCTACGTACTCTGGTTTAAGAGTTGGGAACAGCAACTCTGCTCTGCAATAATAAAGTTAGATTGAAACACATCCACTTAACATATACAATATACCGTAGTCTATATCTGATGGTCGCGTTTTGAGTATCATGGGTAAGTGAAGGGGACCGTTACGTAGCAACCGCTCAATGAAAGATATGAATGAAAGTTTGAATCTGCTGATAATCTTCAGAATTTTTGGTCCTAATCAAAACTTATTTGGATTCCCTTATTGGAAAAAAGAATTCCATGTCAATCAAATGAAGTAGCCAGGCCTACTCAGTGAGATGAAAATGCAGTTTTCAGTGGGAGAGGAAAGGCAAGGGGTATGCCCCTGCCCCTCTGCCCTCTGGCCAACAGGGGAATGGGAAAAACCAGGAGGGGAAAAGCGAATGGGAAACGTAAGCAGAAGATGATGGTATCCCCTTCCACCCCTCAACTAATAGTAGCTCTGATGATTCGCAATTCATGACTATCATCCTTCTAGAAACATTAGTGTTCACTCATCAGCGGCTGCATGACACACGGTTTGTCAATACTAGTGTTACTCATACATCTGATTCTGGCAGTTTGACGAGAGAGAAGAAGAAGAAGAAGAAGAAAAATACGAGTATCAGGGTATGTGTATTTCTTTATGAGCCTACAAGCTGACATGAGTCAAAGATACATAAGACAAACGTGTTCCCACTCACGACTTTTTGATCATTGCTCCATCGAACATCCCCGTGTCGATCTTGTACGGATTGACCAGTGTGAAGTGGACGCCGTCTTTTCCCTGCGCCCGGACCTCACGTAGTAAACTATCGTGGAGACTGACAGCAGCGAATTTGCTCATGCAGTAGTCGCTCAGACCGGGTACGACGAGTTCTCCCATGATGCTGGCGATGGTGACGACATGGCCATGGTTCTTCTCTAACATGTGCGGGAGAAATGCCTTTAGGGTCTTTATTCAGAATGGAGAGATGGAGAGAGAGAGAGAGAGAGAGAGAGAGGGAGGAGAACATTGATAAATGGTTATCTATTCACTTCTTCCTTGATGGGGCAAAAATTAACAGAAGCCCTGGGTGTGTTTCATAAAGCTGTTCGTAAGTTACGAACGACTTTCCGCACGACTGGTGATACCTTCTTATGCTACTTGTAAATGAATGAGAATCTGATTAGCACCCAAGAACATGCTCCAGTCGTTCGTAAAGTCATTCGTAACTTACGAACAGCTTTATGAAACACCCCCAGGAGATACAACATAGATGAGGAATTTCAGCACGGCAACCGAAAGTTCATGCTTAAACAAAATAGGATTACACGAACGGTAATCCTGTTTTGGACACAATATCAAACCAAGAGGCTGATAATAGGGAAAGAAGCAATCATAATTACACCTTCAAAGTTCAAGCCCTTTCAAAACGTGTTTTTTAATAGATATAAACTACGTTTTATACAGGGGTGGATATTATGAGATCTTTTAACAACATGCTATATCCGATAGAGCAAAGCCACTGAGCCTAAGAAAAGGTTCACATTTAAACCGTCGAGGAGCTCTACCTATACCGCACTGTACCATGTGAATTGGATGTGCATATCTTTTTCATGGTCATGTTATTTTGTATTACCTATTACCTATTCCCTCTCCCTCTCCCCCTTCTCTTTCTCTCCTTTGCCTTCATACGCCCCATTCAAATGCCGCCCGGGGCACGTACCCTCTTTCATAGCCCTGCTCTTCTTGTTCACTTAGTATTCCTTTCCTCTATACGACTACACCGTTCGCATTATATCTGACAAGGCCAATCAAGTATCTGAAGAAGTCCTATAGACCAATCCCACAACGCAAGAGGGCAGCAGACTGTTCGACACAGTTCGACATGCTGCGGTGGGCGTTCCAACTTTTAAAGTACACAGGTCAATAGCGCGTTATGTACATTCGTTTGATTTTTTGTCTATTTTGACCAATATATGCAGATTTCTTTTAATATTTGCAATGAGAAATTATCAGGGAAGTTCAGGTCGCAGCTGTGCGGTGCTCAAATGCCACGAGAATTGGAGAAAGTTTAAAAATTGGAAGCTAACTGAGTGCGAAATTCACTCGCTTTTGACTCATGAAGCCTGTTTGTGTGAGAAGCCGTACTCCCTACACAGGTTTCCGTAAGCAATGTGAAGGAATTCGTCGCCAGTGGGTAAGTGGGTAAAAACATCAACAGAAAGGACTTTGAAGTCAAGATTATGTACTTTGGCGTAAAATTTAATGAGTGAAAACATGACTTTGCAAACAGGGTAAGATTGAGGGCTCCCGTTTACTAAGGCTTCTATGCTGCAATCGAACTTTTACTGACAAAACTAAGTTGAAAAACCATCGAAAGTACAAAAATACATCATACCTTCATCTGTCAGATATGGCCATTGTCTTACCTCATCTACCCATGTATCCATGCTTTATTTTATTGATCTAGAATAAAATGGAACAATATCAGGGCATATCTCATATCTTACATTCATTTTGTACACAGAGCCAATCGCGGTCAGCGCGCTGCCCACCGCAGCAATGGCGTCGCCGATAGAGGGCCAAATACATAAACCGGAGGTGAAATTGGTCTATATCAGCAAACATGACTTACGTAATAATTCAATTCAATTCATTTCACTTTATTCACCGTTTTCAATCATCATAAACATAAAATTACCAATACAGTGCATTACAAAATTAACAGAAATAAGTAATGACAGCAGTAATAACAATGTCTTTTCATCGACATAATCAATATTAAATAATCAATCATAGAAATGCACATATTTGACCAAAATCATAATAATAGTGAGAAAACAGTTGGACAGGTTGAAAAGCAAAGCTTGTAAAACACATGCCCAATAACTTACATGTAGTCTTGCTTTGACTGATCATTTGATAACAATAAATCGATAATATGAAAATAAATCAATTATAATACACCAGATTAAGTTCATTTTTTTTTTTAAATAGGAAAAGATGGGAAGAAAGTGCTATGGTTCACAACTAATAAAATAAAATAACTAAAAGAAAAATAAAAGAAAATAAGAGAAGGATGGAGTGTGGAAGAAAGTGAATTAGAAAATGAGACAATGAAAGTAATTTGAAAAGGAGAACGAAGGAAAGGAAGAGAAAGAGAGAGAGAAGAGAAAAAGGAGAGAAGGAAGAGGGAGGAAGAGAGTGAGAGAGAGAAAGAAAGGAAAAAAGGGGGAGAAAGGTGGGTCTTGCTCGCTCAGCTGCTTTTTGCAGCATAAGGCTGCAAGAGATGTTTTTTCAATTTCCTTTTGAAACAGTTTAGATTTGGTGAATTTGTTATTTCGCTACTAAGTGAATTCCAGTATTTCGGGCCATAGAAAAAGACGTGTGTTTTTTTTTTTTGTTGTTTTTTGTTTTTTTTTGTGCGAGAAATGTCCGAGTGCGGGGGAGGTGGTATACGGGGATCAGTGTTACCACAAGCTCTGCTTCTTTTCTGGTCAAATTATTATTTTTCTGTTTTTTTTTCTAAACATGTTTTTGCATATTGGTTTCTGCTGTCATATTAATTTTTGCATTCTAGTTGTTGTTGTTTTGTTTTTCGAATTCATAATGTAAAAAAGTATTGAATGCATTTGAATATATGACTGTACAATTGATGTTTAAAAAAGGAAATGTAAGTATTTGAAATCTTAACATCCGGGGAAAATTTGGCATTTAAGTCCAGATCTTACCCAAACATGAGCAAGAGAATTCACACCTAGTGTCCTCTGGAAATCCTCTTCGTTGAGATCTTCAAAGAACTTCCCCGTCACAATCCCCGCGTTGTTGACCAGCATGGTGATGTCACCGACCTCTTCTCTCACTCTCCGCGCAGTCTCGTTCACCTTTGACACCTTGGTTACGTCACAAACGTACCACCACGCCTTCCCACCGTTGACGCGTACGATTTTCGCTGTTTCCTCCACGGCAGCTGCATTGATGTCCCACAGAACGACCCTTACTCCTTGATTTTAAAGGAAATGGAGTAAGATGGTTTTTTTTTTCAAATATAATTACACATTTCTTTAAAAGCCTAAAACACAAAGGTTAAGTGAATGTTGCATTTAAACCACAGTTTCTGCAAGAGGTTTCAAGAATCTTCTGTCTTTAAAAGCCTGAAACCTTACAAACCTAAAGGCTCGCTACACGGGCGGTTTCATACTCTTACGAAAACTATTCATAGTAGACTAAACTGACAGCCACGCTACTGGACCAAAAGTCCGTGAGATTCGGTCTAGGAGAGTGGGTAGACCTTCGTTCTTCAGGGACGCGCCCTTTGATTGGTGGCTCCTTACCTAACGCAGAGAACTTCCTGGCGAATAGTCTTCCGATGCCGCTACCAGCCCCAGTGATAAGCATGGTCTCCCCCTCCAGAGACTTGGACCTTAGGCTGCTGGGAATCAGCCATTTGATGAAGGCCTCAAGGGTGACGAGAAGAATCTGAAGATGGAGGATCACCAGCTCACCAACGAACTCCAGTATGGCCAAGGCTGTGCCGTGCTCGCGATCTGATGAACCGTCAGACATTTTCCCAGCGAACGATGACGTGTCTGGTGAAAAGAGTAGAAACAACCTTTATTATGTATAAAACATGAACATCTTTTAAAGGCAGTGTCAATAACAGTGAAGTCTTTCTTCCAGATCTGTGCTTTCCCCAAATGGCTAAAGGAAAGTAAATTGCGCTTTAGAACGCTTTAGACTCTGCTTGTTTTGGTTTTTCCCCAACATCTATTGGTTCATTATCGTGAGATCGTGTTCATTTGAAGTTTAAAATCATATTCGACGTTGCATGTAAAGTTATATTAATTTTGTTGCAAGGCGTTTGATTTCTTTGTAAGTCCAAGATATTAAATTGCAGCAATAATTGGTGTATGAGGTGTCCCGTATGACGCTGATGAACGTGGCGTCTCGACAACAATCTGCTGACTATTCAGATGTTCACGTAATTGGTTTTTCGATACTACCAGCATTAAATTCAGCGACCGTGGAATTTACGTAGACCGAGATTTATGGTGTACCAAGGTTACCTCATGACAAGAAGTGAATGCACTCTCTGGATCTTCAACAGTCACGGGTTTTGTTTTTTATTCGTCGATCCGCAGAACTCTATCAGTGTTTGCAGGATTCTGATGTCGTACACAACAGTGTAATTTCGTATTCGGACAGGTAGGCTAGGCCCAATATCTCTAACTTTGACAGTTGAAACGTTGTCGACCAAACTCTCCTCGATGACTACACTATGCCAGCTTCGCAATCACCCAATGGTCTCTTCAGAAAGAATAATTGAAAATTGAAAATTGAAAATTAGAGGCTGTAAAAGTCGAGTTAAAATGTACACGAGTTTGCAAGATCACTGCAAAAATCAAAATGAATGTCAATGATCGATTTTTCCTATGCCACTTACAAAATGAAATATGGCACAGTGCAACGGTTTCGCAGCGCTTTGCAGGTTGCAGGATGATCAGCATATTACTGTAACAGTAGTTATCATTACATTGTATTAATTACACGAGAATAATTTCAAATTAATTTGATGTGATATGTATACCACCTCCACTCCCTAGGCGCACTGATTGCTCAATAATGTTGAAAAGTTGAGAATATCCGCCACGTACGTAAAATAGTCTAGATCCCCACTAACAATGTGCCCCTGATTCTGAATGGCTGTATAGAAGTACTGTTCTACCAAAGGACAATGATACAATCAAAATGGACCACTTGATCTTTAGAGCTCTTCTCTATCTAATATCTGACTGAGAGGGTGATGTGGGCGGACCCACTATCTGTAAAATGAGGGAAGGGACATCTACCAATTTTGCAAGAATAAAAAGGAGAAAGAGTTGCTCGACTTTCTCAAAGATCTTTTGAATATAAACATGAGGGTGTGGAAAACTGACACAATAACACAGCTAAAGGTACATCTTCCGGTTGCATTGTTAGGATTTGGTCTAAAAAGAGGGCAAGCTAGGCCACCCCGCCCCCATCCATGCGCCACTGTGACTAGAAACCAACCTCCTTAGAACGTATAAAGGTACACATGTAGTTAGATGTTGATAACATTAGTGTCTGAAGGTTACTGATAAAAGATAAAACGTAGATGTAAACACTCTTCTGCCTGATATACATATCAGAGAATATATTACATTACGTCGGCTAAGAATGCCCCGTTTCATAAAACCTGTTATCAATAACAAGTTGCAATAACTGTTATAAGCTACTGAAATCCTTGCATCTGATTGGCTGAGAGCAAATTTGTTATCTGATAACAAGCTTTATGAAACGGGGCCCTGGGCGTTAGCTCTGTGTTAAAGTGTATGCCTTCCGTTTAAGGCCCTTCTGCTGGCACTTAGCACAGAGCTCATGCTTGTGGCAGTGAATGGTACACAACTACCTTATGCAATAATGCATAGGAATACATTCATATGATCATGGACAATAAAATTGAACACAACTCTGTCAACACCTGAACCATAGGACTGTTTTCGAGGATATTAATACGATTTAAGTATTTTGTGTCGTGCTTTGGTAATTCGTCGTCGTCGACGTCGTCGTCGGTGTCGTCATCATCCTTCTTGTTGTTGTTCCTTTGTATCAACTGTCACATATCCTAAAGAAAATCGAGATGTAAGCTAGATACATCGAACATTTTAAGAGCCAGCATTAAAGGATGAAGTCAGACGGCAGTATGACCAGCAGATCCCTTACACCTCTCTGGTATGGTTTGACGCGTCATTTCAAAGACGGTCTGCGTCACCGACCGACGAGACCGTTGAGGTCGCATCATTATTATGAGAGTGACATCTACATAAGGTGAATACAACATGAACGGTGTGAAAATTGCTTTGAATTATTGACTTATGCCCCGAGTTCATAGGCTTGGTGACATAGGCTTGGTGAGCACAAGAAACAATGCAATCAGAATGATGCCTTACGTGTAGCAACCACGAATGAATCCCCATTATTATTTTTTTAAAGGAACTTCTTGGGGAATCACACTCAGATATGAAATATACGCGTATGGCAAACTATACGAAACATCTTTTTATTCCAGTTTATTATCTATGGATAAAAATATACACTACCGTAACTACATATTACTTATGGGCATCAGCTTAGAACACAATTTTACTAGGGTTTGTTGAAGTCTCCAGCCCGACTTATCTGTATTTTTTGCTACGTAACAGGGTGACTCTTTTTATAGAGTAAAATGTAATATGGCTTAAATCTTGAGTAATCAGAGACTCTTAGATCTGGGCCCCGTTTCATAGAACTTGTTATCAGTAACAAGTTGCAATAACTGTTATCCTTGCATCTGATCGGCTGGAGCAAATTTGTCATAGAAATGTGGCAGTTGTTACTGATAACAAGTTTTATGAAACGGGGCCCTGATATGAATCTGGTTTGGTGGGTTTGAACAAATTCTTGTGTCTTGAGATGAAGGCTTTCATAAGGGTTTTAGTGCCCAAGTCTGTAGTGAGTTAAACAACTAAAAGTCCTTTGGGCATGAGAAAAAAAAAGAGAGAGGACTACAGGCATAAAGTTTTACAAGAATAATCCATTTTAGCTATAATTCATTAGACAGTTAAATATCCGAAATGAGGCGACTCTTTGATGACTGCAAACCAGGGCTGCGTTTCACGAAACCGTCATAAGTCTAAGTTCATGGACAACCCATTGAAACGCGTGTTAATTCTACAACACGCGTTTCAGTGGGATGTCCAAGAAGTTAGACTTATGACGGTTTCGTGAAACGCAGCCCATGTCTCCAATCCATGGTCTCAGGACATGGGCTTGCACAAAGGACTTGCACGTCTTGCATTTCTAAAAGTCTGTGAATCATTTGGATTTGAGGGAGGCAAGAAAGAAATACATAAATCGTATCACGATTTCGACTTGATTAAGAAGCATTTACGGACTAATCTACGATTCGAATATTAGAAGAATTCCATTATTGATAATAATATGCAACATTTATATAGCGCTTAACACAAATGTTTCTAAGCGCTGCATATCATTACCCCGGCTTTAGCACGGCTACCCTGATCAGGCGCTCGAGCATTCAAGGAATTTCTTCCTACCGGGTACCCATTTACTACACCTGGGGGGAGAGTGACAAATGTAGATAAACGTCTTGCCAAAGGACGCGAGTGCTGCGGTGGGATTTGAACCCCGGACCCTGTGGTTCAAAGTCCGGAGACTTATCCACTGTTCCACAACACCAAAATGGCATATCGGATTAGATGAAGGTGATGTTGTGATACTAGAAGGTTAAGAGACTTGGGTTGGAACTAATCTGCACAAAATCCCTTCGCTGATTTAGGAGCGTTGAAATGCAAGAAAGGACCTATAATTGAGACAATAACGAAAATTCCTTTATTCAGCCTGATTCCAGGATAAGAAGTCGGATCAGATTAAGGAAAATGTATGCAAGGTTATCAAATTATAGGCTAGCGAGTGTACCAGGCGTTAACTAACCCATTCTCGACATCAACAGCAGAGAAAACAAATCTACAATGACAACAAAGATTAACGACTAACAATGTCATAATTATCTAATGCTTAGTAGAATCAAATCAAGATACAGGCCTAACGACCTACTCGCATCAGAAAAGCTTTAGAAATGATAGTCATTAAATTTATAATTTCAAATAAATTTCCCAAACAATCGGATAAACTACTGATTGCTAATTGTTCCATGGCCTGCATGTGCCTATAGCATTTGTTTGCGGATTGCGATTCCCTAATTTCAAGTTTCAGATCAACAATTCTATTAATCAATCGCACACGGTGAGGGATCACAATCAGTTTTATGCAGAAATGCACAGTTCGTCCAATGGCGACAAAACATAACTGCTCTAATTGCTGATAAAGAACAGTACTGATCAAAAGACATACATCACCATAATCACCACCACCGCCACTACCACCACCACTACCATCTTTCTGGTTTTCATCTATAAGTTTGTTTGGGGTTTTTTTTTCGATATGTGCCATGCGTGACTTCATAGCTGGTGACGAAAAAGGCCGACTACAATACTATACTCTCTTTAAAAAAAAAGAAAAAAAAAAAAGAGTGAACGCGTTCACTCTGTTAGGGGTGAATTTCAGAAGAGAGTGAATTTAGAGTGAATTAAGAGTGAATCAAGAGTAAAAATTGTAATATTCACTCTTTAATCACTCTTTTAGGGGTGACCTCAGTGTTCAAAATTCTTGAGTGATCACTGAGGTCACCCCTCAAATAGTGAATATCACAATTTTTACTCTTAATTCACTCTAAATGCACTCTCTTCTGAAATTCAACCCTTACAGACCGAACGCGTTCACTCTTTCTATTTAACAGAGTACCAGTACACAGAGCTATCAAGGTATATCAAAGCGTATTCTGGAGAAGATTATCTCTCATGTGGGATATTGTAAGGTATCTATTCTTATACTTGCGCCATTAATTTGGTTAATTTTCAAAAGACGTTTTCATCTCTAACAAAGGCTGGTGGAACGAAAAGGATTTTATACCCGTACGGTGCCTTGTTAACCAACCAAAAAGAAGACAGTGATTTTTCTCAAGGGAATGATTGATGCGTAGAGCACTGGTGCACGCCACATCGGTTTAAAAAGAGACTCATTTGGAGCATTCTTCTATTTCAATATAAGTCTAACAAATACATTCATTCAACTATGACGTAAACCATTCCGTCTCGAAATCAGAGACAGTTTACTCCGAAAATACTTGCCCCTTCAATGACAGGAAAGGCTTGTGTTATAGGTACATTTCAAAAATCCAATGAGAAGATATTTGGTCGAACATGAAACGCAGTTTGGTGTCTCCTATGCGCCAAACTGCATAATATTTTTTTCATTAAATGAAATGTAATTACTGTTTTAAAAAATTCTTACAATTTGTACATGACCAACCTTACCTGAAAGCATTGTAACCGAAGTTATTTTCTTTCCACTCAGAAAATGCCAGGAGATGTTCTGTTTCATTTCAAACCAAGCCTCCTTCTGATGAGAGCCTTTACTTTCTTGATCATCCTTGAGAGACTTAACACAATAGAGACTCAAGAAACAAGCATGTTTTTTTTTTTTTTTTTTGTATTCATAAACAAGTCTCACAACCCGGAGAAGTCATGGAAATCCATCCATCAAATTTCGTCGATTTTTACAAAAACGAAACAACACTCTTACAACACCTCTCAGAAATGTTTCTTATTCAGTTTCCATAAGCAATTCGTGCATCCTTGGAACATTAAGCCCTGAATTATAAGAGGATTTAACGTGTCTATGATATAACCGGAAGCTTCTTCCTTCTAACAATGCTTCAAAGACCACTGTGTCATATCTCCACATCGACGGACTTCCTTCCGCGGGAAATCATAAAAAAAATCTCGCTTTTCATCAAAGAGATTCATTATCACCGGATCACATGATAAAACCTGTGTTGCCTGTGCTTTTTTATTTTATTTGGTTTTCTTTTTGACAGGGAAAAAAGGATCCAAAATCGCTTTACTTGAGAAGATTAAGCAGTTACTGTGTGCGCTATGTGTCCATCGACTTTGGCGCTGTTTTTTAGGAGTGTGTTAGAAACTAAAAATGGCGAAGAGGTTAATAATTACTATAGTCACATACTGAACAATATTTCCTACCCCAATCTTACTGTATTTCCAAAGCAGCTTGAAAGGCATTTAGTAACTCTTAAAAATCTGAGCTGCATGGCCCTACATGCTGTCAGTGTATATAATATCGTGTAAAAATGAAGCACTGAAAATGCACTTTAAAAGCATCATCATGTGCTTCACAAAAGATGAAAATTATACAATTGACCGGACCCACAGACTGCAGTGTTAGTCAGAAGCATACCCAGGACGGTTTTGTAAATGGCTTTATTCAGTGATTATTTTGATAACAACATTATTTTTCAAAACTTTCATATTCCTTGTTGTAATCTTCTAAACATCTTTATACAGCAAAGACATCAAAATTCAACAATTTATAAAATCAAGCCTCCATAAAGCTACCAGATTCCTTTAAAGACCGTCGCGACGCATCGCTTCGTACGCTCCCTTTTCTCCTTTCACCAGTCCTTCATTTTGCGTACATCCACCGGCAGTGGCGTACCCAGAGAGGAGTCTAACATGTCTAAGAAGGGGCAAATTTATGAGTATAATGCGTAAAGCTAAGTAACAAAACCGTTTTTTCATGGCTTTGAGTCCGTGTTATGGGATGCATGGGAGAAAATCCTTCTCGAAATGTGGGGGGGGGGGACAAGAATGAAGGGGGTCCTCGGCATTTACGAGTGTCTTTTGCTATCCCAAACTTGCTGACAAGCAAGATGACTTTGTGCGTGTGTATGTGTGTGTGGAGGGGGGGGGGGTGCTCGTCCCCCACTCCCCTTACCCAGGATTTCTACCCATGATGGAATGGCCTATGCAGAACGCCATTGTTTTGATACCGACTGAGGAGTAGCTTTTTGAGAATTGCATGTCTATTTCGTGCGTTTCAACAGGCAGTCTTGCAAACATTGCTGCTTTGCAGATGATTTCCTAACCTGCTAACTAACATATCGACATGGAACATTATTTCTTCATTCTTAGAATGAAATCTGTGAGGATGGAAAGGGAAAACATCCCCCTTGCCCCCTTCTTTTGATCCGCTTGTGTTCATCGGGTATAAAATATTTATTGTAGCAAGATTCAATTCACTGATGCCCCTACTTTCAACCCACTTCACCGACAATAACAAGTTGTTGTTACTTCGTCCTTAAAAGTCGACTTCAGAAGTCACCAATTACTGTCACAGCTTCCCTGGTCACAGTATGACACTCCTCAGGCTTATCTATTCCAAATGATTTTTTTTTTCACTTTCTTTTCAATTATCGCATACTAAAAAGACACTGCTTTAAAAACTAACTGCTGGTGGGTGTAGCGACTGATTGAAAACTTGTCCAGATATTACACAACAGTACAATGTCTTCATGACTTTCTTTAGCTGGGAGGAAGTGATTTTCCATGATTAACTGCTTGCTTTCATATCCTTCCCTAGGGTCTATTTCTTTGAAGTGTCAAATATTGACAAACCTCAGGGATCTTCATTATGTTTAAAGGAGCCGGGATTATGCCTTAATTAATAAGACCTCAGAACGAATTCATAAGAATAGACTCAACCGTGAGGAGTGTTTGGCCGGGTATATGAAGCTGTTTGGGTGTTTTTATGTCGATAGTGTATACTTTGACAAATCATCACTCCTCGGAATCTCGGCTTGATTTATATCGTCGTTTTTTTATTAGCCTCTCTATCACCATGGTTCTTATGAGATCCATGCTATCACTTAGACACAATACGTACGTTACTATTAAATGCCAGAAAATGTTGATATATTGATACTTTCATGGCTATCTAGCACATTAAAATGTAGGATACCGTACATTAAAGTCATGCAGATCTGCACAAGAAGCATCTGGAGTCAGTATTGTATACTCCAGATAATTTTACAAGGAAACAGTTATATTGAGGCCGCCGTCGATATTTAGCAACTCGGACTTGATGACGGTCTCCTGCGGTCACAAATTCTGTTAATTGTAAAATGTTAATTTCCCATTTAGACATTTTCTGTGTATTTTGAAGTATATTGCTTATGACTTATGTGCTCATATGCATATGTTTATATTTTTCTGTAATGACTGATTCTTTTGGGTTATGTTATTGAAAGTAGAAATAAATTTTTAAAATAGACGGACAAACAAACAAACATTTCCCTGATTTAACGGTCGTTGTTGGTTGGACCTGATTTGACTTTTCGTGCGGATATTCACGGTTTTAAGGAGTAAAGTGTATCAGATTCTCCATGCTTATACCATGGATCCTACTAGGCTAGAACCCTTGGGGTTAGGGGTCAGGTCTTGCCCTATCCTTTTCTAGCAGGATCCATGCTTAGACTATTTCTTTTACAGTGGAGCCTGCATGCGTATAAAGACCGCCCGAAGGAGAAAAATGGTCTGAAAATACAGTTGGTCTTTTTGTACAGGTTCATTTGAAAACAATTTTTTAAATGTAAATTCTCTATATGAGGTCTAGAGCAGGTTTGACTGCATTACGTGGTTGCTCTTTCGTTTACTGTGGTAAACAAAAGATAAACAAACAAAGTCAGAAAATGTTAATTAATGTTACATTTTTTTACGGAAAGTTTTGTTGCTTTTCCCAAAATAGGCCTGCTGTTGCTTTTTTAAGTCAGTGGGTTACTGGAGTATTAAGGGACCATTCAAATTATCGGACAGTCAAGTCAACAAACACGACAAAATAATAAGAAATTAAAGAAACTAAACGACAAATGAGAAAGTTTATCAACACGACAAATGGGAAATATAGAATATTTCCCAGACTTTTCATATTGCTTTTGGTATTTCTTTTTCAAATTGTGCTGAGGGCACTCGAAGAAAAAAATCATAAAGCGCAAAATGTTTTTTCAACTCACTGTATGCCTAGAGCTCTTCCTTTTCTGGGGCCGGTTGCATAAAACTTACTATAACAGTAACTTTGCTATTATAGTAACTCTTCATGGAATACTGGATTTTGATTGGCTGTTGAGCAACATGCCATGCTCAACAGCCAATCAAAATCCAGTATTCCATGAAGAGTTACTATGATAGCAAAGTTACTATTATAGTAAATTTTATGCAACGGGTCCCAGGAGTTATTATATGCTTTTCCTATAAGATTTAAAAACACTTCCACCCAAAATTTATAGTTATTTTGATATAAAGTACATGGTCCTTGATTGGGATTACAGAATCAATTACCGACAATTCGAAAGCAACATAATAATCCTTTATTGCCGTCATGGGATCGAGTAGGAAAGGACCGCTTTGTATTATTCAATTTGAGTGATTATCTTATAAATAGAGATAATTTTGTATTGTGTGGCTTTTAAACAATTTCACAGTGTTAATCTGTTAATGATAAACAAACTGAATAATTCTTGTTCAAAAAAAAAAAAAAAAACACAATTGGCCAATGGCACTAGTCATAGTAGCTGAGACGTAACTTCTACCTTGTTCGTTCACTTCTACTCGGCTAAAATAATTTTAAGACCCTGGAGATTTATTTCCACGATGATGATGGCGATAATGGTTATGGTAGTGGTAATGATGATGATGATGATGATGATGATGATGATGATGATGATGATGATGATTATTATTCAAATTGAAAGATTTAACGTAGAGGTGTTGTGGATCAATTGATAAGTCCCCGGAGTGTGAACCACGAGGTCCGGGGTTCCAATCCCACCGCGGCACTGATGTCCTTTGGCGAGACATTAATCTACATTGGCCACTCTCCACCCAGGTGTAAATGTATACCGGCAGGAAGGAATTCCTTGAATGCTGTGGGCACTGGAATTGGGAGCCTAGCTGAGCCGGGCAAACATTGGTAACATTGGTATCATTACTACATACATTTCATTCTTAAACGAGACTGAATCTGCTGAATGTCATTGGTTACATTAAAGCACTGTACGTGCTAAAATTTCAAGGCCAAGTCCACCGCAAGATGAAGTTCATTCAAAAGAATAAGAAAATCCATACAAAACTGTGAAAATTTGATAAAAATTGGATGCAAAATAAGAAATGAATTTTTGAATTTTTGCTATTTTTTTTTTTTTGCAACACAGTACTTGAACAGTCGATATGAATATCCAGTGAGTGAGTTAATGATGTCACATACTCACTATTGTCCATAATAATATATACAAAAATTTCAGAACATTTTCAGAAAATTTTCATTTTTGTTTCACCAAAACTAAAAAAAATATCCATCATGTCAATATTAGGCTCAGTTGCATTTTGTAAGTATGTAAGGAGCATTTAGGACAATTTTTACATTTTATAGCTAAAATCTGAATTTTTTGTCATTCTGTATACATAACGTGTGGAAAATTGTTAGTATATGACTTCATCAACTCATTGAATATTCATACTGACTCTTCAAACAATGTTTTGCGAAAAAATAGCAAAACTTCAAAAATTCATAACTTCCTTATTTTGCATCCAATTTTTATCAAATTTTCATTGGTTTTTTTTATAGAAATTTTTATTCTTTTTATTTAAAAAAATGAACTTAATCTTGCTGTGGACTTGGTTTTGAATGTCTGTACACGCTAAAATTTAATGTCTATTTTCTGTAGTGAAATTTTCAGTAGTGAAATTATTGACTGCGTGATCTAATAGATAGGACATTTCAGGTGATCCATGTCACGTTGCATACACCATCAACAAGGTAGCCTGTACTTCAATAAGAGGAGGAGGAGAAGAAGGAAAAGAAAAAGAAGAAGAAGAAGAAGAAGAAGAAGAAGAAGAAGAAGAAGAAGAAGAAGAAGATGAAGAAGAAGAAGAAGATGGTGATGAAAAATAAAAAGACGCATCTTTATTATTTCTGCAAGACAAACATAAGCATTATCGGAGCGCCATGCTTCAAACGGGTGGGGTTACAACATATACCATGTATACAAGGAAAGGTCAGAAACTGCCCTTTTTTCCTGTAGATGGTCAGTGATATTATTAGGCTTCATGGTCATCTTGGTGTCATCCATTTAAGCGCTTGACCATCCAAATTGACCCTTCAGTCAAAGTGAATTTCCCTCATATAAAGCCAACTGACCCACTTTTACAGGGGGGGGGGGTTTGTGTGTGTGTATTTGTAAAGGATGATTATGATGGGGTATATTCTTCTTTCCTTCTCTGTTTTGAAAGGAAACAAGAACTGTATTTTGTGACAAGAAATAATGCCATGCACGAAGATTAAGTTGTTTAATGGTCATGTTGGTAGTGATGTTAGTAGTATAATAGTAGAAGTAGCAGTAGCAGTAGCAGTAGCAGTAGCAGTAGCAGTAGCAGTAGCAGTAGCAGTAGCAGTAGTAGTAGTAGTAATAGTGGCGGTAGTAGTAGTAAAAGTAGTAGTAGCAGTAGTAGTATAGTAATAGTGGCGGTAGTAGTAGTAGTAGTAGTATAGAAGTAGAAAGAAGAGTATATCGCGAAAAACAAATGACTAAAGGGATGTAAATAACTCTCTTCACCCCCCCCCCCCCTCTCTCTCTCTCTCTCTCCCTCTCTCTCCCTCTCTCTCCTCAATAGTTTGGTTCGGTTCTTCTTATCAGTGTCCAAAGATGCTTCACTTTCTCTCTTTCGAGTGCATAAATGAATTTCTTAAATTAGAATCTACCCCTGGTTATCAAAGCTGCACTGTTTCCAATGCCTTGTAGAAAAATAATCCTATCGGCAAGTCGCTTCTATTAGGAAGTCATCTTTACAACTAAAAGCGAAAACCCAAAGGAAATTTCTAATTTCACATTAGCTTTATCATCCCTACATTCTACATGAACAAAACTCTTTTTCACGACTAAATTATTACAGTGTCATTTATTTTGAAGAGCACTTTAGAGGTACCCCAGAAGCATGAAACATACAGTATTCACAACAAGCTTTGGAGTATCTTCGGAACCGTCTGGGCAAACACAATAATAAATCGTTCTCCGAAAACTTTCAATCAAATAAGAAAAACATACAGCTGAATAGCAAAAGTTATTTGACACCTGCATTTTTGTAACTATACATGTGTACCCTTGAAAAAGAGCACATAAAAAAACAGACAAACTCCTAAAAGTGCACAGCTTGATTGCAAACTATATACATTTAGAATCTAGAGTACTTTATCCTTATGAGCATGGTCTGGGCGGTTCGATTCAGATTATCTAAACGCATTAATGTGTCCATTCTACATGTTCTAGTAGCAAACAAACTTCAAAACATCACAAGTAAATTCGTAAGGCTTTCGTTGTTAACCATTGGCGTCAGTCACGGGGGGGGGGGGGGAGCACGTCCCCAAACTTATATGGGACACAATAGGGTATGCTCCCCCCCCCCCCCATTTCAAGCCGAGGACTTTTTTTGCTTGTCAGAATTTTGTGTGTGTGTATCCTCCCTAAAATTCATGTCCCCCCCCCCCCCCCCCAATGTTTTTTTTAATCTGAGGACCTTTTTTTAGAGTGCCATCCTCTAAATATAAAACGGATTGACGCTCCTGTAGATAACTGACGGCACACTTATAACAAAACAATATATGGAGGAGAAGAAGAAGGAGGAGGAGGAGGAGAAGGAGGAGGAGAAGAAGAAGAAGAAGAAGAAGAAGAAGAAGAAGAAGATGAAAAAGAAAAAGAAAAAGAAGAAAAGAAGAGGAGCAGGAGTAGGAAGAATATTATTGGACATGTTCAATTTGTCAAGTTTGTATCAAAATAGGCTGTGTTGAATATTTTGACTTTATATACTGTCTTTCGTAAAACACCCAGTAATCTGCAGATATCGTGCCTATGCATGGCCACAGATGACAGTGGCGAAGATGCAAGGGGGTCTTCGGGGCACCCCTTCCCCTACACTCTATCAAATAACAAAATCATGAAAATAGGGGCAAGGAAAAAAAATGAAAGTGAAACAGGAAGAAGGGTTGAGGGCTCCAAGTGATACGGCCCCCGTCTTACATAATGACTTTATCAAATTGGCACCAAGTAGAGCCGGTCCCCCCCCCCCCCCACATTATGCATGTTACACCAGTGACATATGATTTACTTGACTACGTTTAACCTAATAATGTCAAGGTGAACATGAAGCGATATCGATGCACACCACTGCATTCGAATAAGCCATGTGTACATCACTCATTATTGTATTGAAATGACATCTGCTAATGATGTGGGCAGAGCAGCACTGCCCGACTTTGACAAAAGGAAGCAAGCCACAAAAAAATGGCATTTTCTACAAAGGAGCAGAATGTGTCTGTCATTTGTACTGACGTCAATGAAATATCATCATGTCACGTGTTACCTAACATATCTCTCAGCAGGATGAGTGTTTATGCATAAAATTTGGCTTGGAAGAAGAGAACATTTGATAAAATATGGAAACATTAATAACTCAGATTTAGTTGGTATGTCACTTGCTTCCTTTTGTTCACAGTAGTAGGGCAGTGCAGTTTTCTATACCCCCCCCCCAAACACACACATATCCGAACGTACCCAATACCGTCACGAAGCAGACATCTCTCACCCAAACATCAACAATACAGGGTCTAAATTTGGCGAGAGAGCAAACCGAATGAACAAGGACTTATGTTGTTAATTATATTAATGATAACGAAGGTCGTTAAGATAATTGTATAGAATAAGATGGAATAAAGATCACCTTAATGCCCGAATGCAGGGCAGCAGATGCTCGAATATAGGATTATGGTTGCCAAAATACTAGTCATTTAAACATTCTCATGGCGCTACCCCTCTCCCCACCTCCCCCAACCCCCCCCCCCCCCTTCATCGCCTATATGCTCCCATGGCCCCATCGCCCATACATTCACAACGCACGGATGCCAATGTTTCGTCATTTTATGCCTGTTAGTTTGTTTGTTGCTGTTGTATTTTCTAATAATTTTTCGTCAAATTTTCATCACAAACTTAAAAATGAAAATCAGTACAGCCCACTGGGATATGCATGCTCATATACTACGAAACCAAGGCTCAAAGCCAAACCGCCAAAGGGGGAAATGAATCGCTACATAAAAGCATGACGTATACATCGAATTCAAGGAACAAGAACTTCCCATTTACTACCCAGTCATTGCCCTCAATATCCTTGCTGACCACAGTTAAAGGAGAATGCAACCCAAGCATCAGTGTGCTCTTAGTGAATAAAGATGACCAAGAAGAGTAAACGGTGAAAGTTTGAGCAAAATCGGACGGTCAGTTCAAGAGTTATGAATTTTGAAAGTTTCAGTAAATCCCTATTATGAGGATCCTTGAGTTGGCAACTCTGCCAGCATCTGTGATGTCATTGTGGACAACTCTCCATTCATTTTGTACATAATTTTTCCAAAAAAATGATTTATATGAAATTTCAGGTCAGGAATCAACATAATTCTTCCCAATATGCTTGCAGAATTGATATAGTCATGTCATACTCAAACAATAAATCAAAAGAATTTTTATTTCTCTTGAAAATAAAGAAAATGTTGAATTCTGCGTACAAAATGAATGGAGAGTTGTCCACGATGACATCACAGATGCTGGCAAAGTTGCCAATTTAAGGATCCTATAATAAGGATTAACTTAAACTTTCAAAGTTCATAACTCTTGAACGGATTGTCCGATTTTGCTCAAATTTTCACTGTTTACTCTTCTTGTTCTTCTTCATTCACTGGAAGCACACTGATGTCAAGGTTGCATTCTCCTTTAAACCATCTTGCCACTGGATACACTTTCATTTCAAATGAAGGGCCAATTATGGGCTTACACCGAACAAAAATTGAATGACACCACCAAAGATTGATAACGGGTAGAATTTATTAGGCCAAAAAGGCGAACATAATTGGTGTTGGCTGATATATTAAGGCCTGCATAACATGGAGATAACAGTTTCTTTTCAAAGGAGAGTCGAAATAGGCCGATGTCTAATAAAAACTGAGTGACAGCATCGAAGATACGGAACACTCAGAAAGTTTTCGGGCAACATTAGCGCTATTGTATTGCCTATCATAATCTGGGCCTATACCATATATTTATACAGTAATGTTTCTTAAATATGAACATGATGGGGGGAACGAGCGAAATTAAGCGACAAAGAGAGAGAGAGATTATACAAGTAGGGCTTCACAACATTTCGTGAAGATGTTTTGAAGCCCTAAATGTAATTCTCATGAGGAGAATTCAAAAGACATGAAAGGATTACTCTAAATACTTGAACCAGGGACAAATCCAAAATTCGATTAAATATCTAAATCTCACAGATTTAGAAATCAGTCTTATTGATCAACATCTTAATCTGATTTTGGAATCGTCCCTAATCATCAATTTCTAATCTAAGAGATTTCGAGAGTAATTTGACAAACATTATTGCTATAATTCATCATTTTGTCAGTACTTAAACCTACATGATTATCATTACATGCAGGATAAGATGAAATTTATCTTCAAATTTTTATGGACTAACAGCATATTAGGCTATAATGATGAATCAGAAGTGAGTGACGGTACCAAGGATAGATTCCGAGTAAATTGCAGTGGTATTGGCCGATTATTTTACTTTTTCGCCTCCATGACAATGTGTTTACGATAAATTGGAATAGATATCGTGAAAAAAAGATAATGATGAATGAACTGTGCTCAACTCTGCGAAATAGGTCTCACCTTGCCATAAAAAATAATCGTATACCAGTTCGGTGTTTCGGTGCTATTGTCGCCCATTTCTCGTAGGTAAATTGTGAGAGCTTCAAGCAAATATATGAAAAATTATTAACATCGTCATGAAAACTAATGAATCTCCATTGTTATTACTGAGGATGATGATATTCAAAGTAAAAAAAAAACAATAATACTAATGAGGAATGTATTTGATAACAGTAATTGTTATCAGACATGTTCAGGGAGGTGAGTGAGTCTGGACCTTTATGTTGGCATTGAAGGGATCTTACTGAAGTAAACGCTATTGAATAAAGATATAGGCAGGTTAAAACAGAAAAAGTTTAAAGTTGTCTGCTATAAGTATATCCCGGGTTCGAAACCAGTTGAAATGGCACCGCTGCATGATGAAGATACAGTCAACAGGGCATACATGATTGATGCATGTCTGTAAGAAAGGAACAAATTGTGAATCATCAATCTTTCCTATATAATTGTGATTTACAGATCAATAGTGGACAATAATGTGAATTAATCTCAATTTTCACCCCTCACATCTGGTTGCCGAATTGTCATTGTCATCAATAGTAGATCTAAAAAAAAATCAATTCATAGGATGTCTTTTCTTGAGTGTCTATCGCGACAAGTCGTATCGGCAGATCTGAAACGCGCCCTCGATCAAGCGCAAAAGCACATGTCGTGTGCTATTGCGCGAGACGGAGGGATGACAACGGGATGGGCGATCGTTTGTGACTTATCCATCTAAAAGCAATCGTTCGTAACTCAATCTCCACTACCTGCATCCAGCTACTGAATACTCCTCACCTAGATATGATCAGAATTAAATCGCCATTCATCATAAAAAATCAACATTAGTTCTCCGGTATTGTTTCGTAAAATAAATCATCGTCATGAAATCGGTAAATTCATGCGTGAAGGTTTCTCGGTGTAAAAGGCTTGAATATTTTCACAGTTTCATACATGATGAACCCAAATTGGATAAAACAATCTTATTTTCTGAATTATTTACAAAAGAACTACTAGTACTATTTACAAAGAAATCAAATGGCCAACAATTACAAAATCAACAACAGTTTTACGTTTCTTTTAACCTCATAGAGAGAGATGTTTTTTGTGTTGTTTTTTTTTACGGTAAATTCATATTTAGGTTTTAGATAGCCTGAATATATGTGCATTCAATAAACTTTTGAAAAAAAATGAGGGGAAAATAATTTTCTCACAGAAGGTTCCTTGTCATATCGAGTCAGACACGAAAATATCGATACGGCATTGAATACCAGCCGATTGCTTGTCCATCCCCTCGAAGTGCAGTGACCGTTAGCAGGTTAAGATTTGACCGATGGATTCGGGAACTTGTTCATGTAGAAAAGATCGGTTTAATTGCGTGATTGATTTGTTTCAACCAAAGACGTTAAAATATGTCTGATGCATCAGTAAAAAAGGCTGCTGGGAAGAAAGAGAGCTATTTTCTTCGGAATTCGTGTACTACATGAAGGAGTACAAAATAAATTTTTGAAGTAGCAGCATATAAAGTGGTATTAGTGTCTCCTAGGCTAGCGTCAAAACATTGAGATTACCAGATTATGCCGAAAATCATAATGGGGATGGGTATCGAGTCGCATCATCCTCTCGTCACCATCCCATGAAAGCCTTTTCTAGACAGAAATGATCGAGTTCTTTTCGAACTATGACTAGAAAATAGTCACAAATGACTAGTTTTTAATGCACCCAGCTGACCCTTACACCTAGATGATTCGTCTTGAGTGTATATTTCTTCCATCATTGAAATGACTTAATAACTGGAAATATCAAAACCCAACGAAATTAGAAAAAGCAAATTGCAATCTTTTATTCGACAAAGCAGCTGGCCACCATGATTCGGTTGCTTTATTTGCTTAAAAAAAGTGGTACGATACTGTCTTCATCATGTTCATGGCTATCAGGGGCGGCGGAGCAGTTTTGAAAAGGGGTATGTGTATGTGAATGTGAGTGTGCGAACGAGGTTCTGCATTAATATTCCGCGGCGCCTGCAAATCATGAATCCTACTCATCGAAAATAATCAAATGGTTATCGCAGATCGATTTCGTAAACGAAGGAGGGGGGGGGGGGGGTAACCATCCTCATCCAGAATCCAGACTAGACGCATCGGAAGAAAGGTGTCAAAAGTGCATGGATGGATGGAAGCTTATTGACGAATAGCCTTGAACATGAATAATGGATTAATTTCGACGGCAGTCTCTCAACTGGAAGCATATAGGACGCATATAAGCATTGCTCTTGGTTTGCTGTATCTTTATCATGAGACAATTAGGAATTACCTTTTCACTATTTTAGAATAGCGCATCAGCTCGGTCTGATGTGGATGTACAAAGGTTTATTTGATAATTGTAATTATTCAAGCGGATCGCTGTAAAGGTTCTGTAGGGGGCACAAGCATCTCATTAAAATGAGTATACATGTAGGTGGATGGATTATAGTCAAATGTTACAACAGATTCCCGAATATCCAAAATCTAGATATATTTAAAGACCTACATAATCCACACGAAAATATTGTATCGCTCTTTGTCATGCTATATATGAAGAGTTTGTTTGCAAAAGGGGTTAAATCAATTTCTGCAACTTCAGAGAAAAACGCATTTGTTTGCCAGATTTTGTACAGGAGTCTATGGAAAAGTGAAATTTGAAAGTGCATTTTTCCATGAGTGCTCTGACAATTTAGCTTAATACTTTATTCAAAAGAGAGGTACACAGTTGAACAATGTTCTGATACCAATAACTCAACTTTCGTCAAAAGTGGATCTAACCCCTTTTGCAAACAACCTCCTCATATAGAGAGAGAGCATCAGAATGGGTAGAGGTGTCACAAAAGTGAAGCACATTCAGTACACTTTGTGGCAACTGCACCCCCCCCCCAAAAAAAAAAAAAAACCAACAACAAACAAACAAACAAACAAAAAAGAGTAATTGAATGAATGAATGCATGAATACCTATCTAAATAAATAAATGAATAAATGGATATATACATAAATGAATAAATAACAAAATCTAGCACTATAGGAGATTGAAGTGCCTAATAATACTGTCTAGCTGTCATAACTTTAGATAATTACCATGATTAGTATTGCACTTACACTTTCCCAGTAAACCCCAGCTTCAGACTTATCCATAAAAATGACATGACCGAGGTTTGGTGACGTAGACTATTAATACGGTACTTGAAATATGGGATAATAACTTGCTGGCAGCTGCTGGCATTGAGGCCCAACACAGACATAAATTGATCCAGCAGAAGCTTTGCATTCCAACGGAATGGGATGTACGATTCAAGTTCAGAGTAAATATAGGTCATGGAAGCAAAACCATCATGACCTTGGGATTGGGTTTCCCAAAGACAGGTGCGGTGCTAGAAATATGTATTACGATGGTCAGATAATGCCATCCAGATGAAATACACATCCACATTTTGGAGTATAAAAGTCAGCAACGATCTCGCAATAAATTATTTTACCCGACACCTTCGCTTCCTGGGCGTTCAAAGTTACTCTGAAAAACTATATATGATAAGGATAACAGTATTGACAAATCCATCTGACACCTTCGTCGATCTAATACATACGATATAACTTTTTAACAATGCCTGATTAAAAGTGAACGTTCTGAAAATGCACCGACTTTTTTTTTTCTTACTGTTTGTTTAGTTTGCTTATATAAATTCTTTTGCAAATTTCCATCGTTTCAGCAACGGAAATATACACGGGGCTGTGGTTCCATTCTAATATGATATTTTATCAAAAATTAATGCGATTACACTAGTTAAATTCCACATATTAATTTCCATCATCTCTACTTGCTGGTATCGAGTGTAAGATTGTTGAGAGCCAGAAAAAAACATTATAGTTTTGAGATAAATGATTGAGTTAACGCCTATCTAGCTATCTATCGTGCTTCGTGTTAAAGGAGAATAAAACTCTGGGGGAAGATCAATTTTAATGAAAAGAGAGGATAGAGAGAAGCAATTTTTAAAAAATTCCATAAAAAACGGTTACGAAATGAGAAAGTTATGAAAGGTTGAAAAGTCTCCATTCACTTTCTATGGCGATCCTAAAATTGACAATGTTGCTTCAAAATGGCAGGTTTAGAAGGACAACTCTCAATATTTTTTGTCCAAAAAATTTCATATTTTCTCCATTATCTCTGAAGGTGCAGCTCGTCTCCTTCTTACCTCAAGATGTATCATGGGAAAGACACAACATACATGTATGTATGTTGAGTTTACAAAGATACAAGCAGCATCTGTAGAGATAATGGAGAAAATATGAAATTCGGTGTACAAAACATATTGAGAGTTGTCCTTATAAACCTTTTGAAGCAACATTGCCAATTTGAGGATCGCCCAAGAACTGATTGGGACTTTTCAAACTTTCATAACTTTCTCATTTCGTTTGTGGTGGAGCTTTTTTTTTCAAATTGCTTTTCTCTATCCTCTCTTTTCTTTTCTTTTCATTAAAACTGATTTTCCCCAGGGTTTCATTCTCCTTTAACATCCCACAGTAATTACGTCATCATTCTCAAATAAACCTTGTGCTACAGTAGGGTATTTCCTTATCTGAGCGCTGTTTCAGGAAAGGATAGGAAAGGAGGAAACACAACTTGAATATTATGGTTTCATCTTTCGATCTGGCACGGTTAAGATGAAGAAGTCATTTACCTATTAAGATTCTTACCTCCCCCTCCTCCCCCCCCCCCCCCCCATTATTTCAGGAAATCCCCTGTCCCCTTTATGAAGTATAGAGTGTGTTCCGCAAAGATATTCTATTACCTATGATGCAACGAAACAAGGATTACACTATTGAAGCAGGCACAAAATTATGGCAATTGTCCTAATATGTTTCTATGAGTCCTATACTGAATGGTTATCTTTTCATTTTACAACCCTTTCCATTGCGTTTATCATGTCCCCCCCCCCCCCTTTTCGTTTTGTTCCCTCTTCAAAAGCGTAGTGTCGCTTAAAACGGTGACGCATAACATCGATTAGAGACTATTTTTGGCAGTATAATCGTTAAATTAAGTACATCAAATCTAAATAATTTATCAAGCCATGTTTATTAGTTACCGATCCACAAACAGATAAATGTTTCTTTGGTTCTTCTGCGGCTAGCTTTAATAAAAATACGTCATAGCTAGATCCTCCCTTTCAATCTTCAAATCCCCGATGTATATACATTAGGAATATAATCTCTTTTTATGTAGCTTGCAATCTCCACTTAAGTATAGCAATACGAATGTCATTCATTAATTGAACGTATTCATTTCATTAAGTCATTAAATTACATTCCATTGCTCTTAATTCATCCAAACCAAAATATATGGATTAGAAGCAAGGGGTAGAAGGAGCGGCGGAGGCAACCGCCGCCCCATCCCCAGGATACCACCCCCTCAACATTCTTTGTTGGCTATAACTTTGCATCGTTATGGCTTTGTCAGCAAATCACGAAGAAAAGATTTGAGTCTTTGCTTTAGTTTGGTTTTGGTTGGTGGCTTACCGGTGTAGTGGGGAACATTTTCAGCTAAATTTTCACCAAAGTGGATCCGACACCCCCACCATCCCCCTTCAAACTGGTTTAGCAATGCCTCATAATCAGGGCATGCAGGAGAAGAGGATAAGGTTTGGAAGGGGGTGGTGATAGATAGCCGCCTCATGACAGCATGTAGTCCCATAGCCACATACCTTAATTGGACATCAGTATCTAGCTAAAATTCCAGAGTCTTCCCACTGCATATCGAACACAGTATATTGTTTTCTTCTTTGAGTAGGGAAGCACAAAGTCCTCTGATCAATGGTATTATAGACGGAATGTCTAATAAAAGGACATGAAGATTACATTTATCCTTCAGTTAATGAAGAAACATTTTAAAATTCATGAATAAATTATTGCTTTGAGTTGTGTAACTTTCTTGTCACTCTTTTTTTTATCATTTCATTTATTATCTATGATCATTGTCAAATTCTTACCAATAACTTGTAAATTTTGTGATCATTTGTTATTGGAAAATCAATAAAAACACATAATTGAAAAAAAAGAAATCATGGACAAGATATTCAATAACACTTGCAAAATATAGACCTTATTATAATAACAATTCAATTCGTAATTGTCTACACAGAATTGTGTCACTTTTCAGTTCTAAGAATGCATGGTTTTTAGGACCGTTTCTAATTACTAGATAGAAATGTGCATACACAACCAGCATTAGTCACGATGAACGCAGTAACCTCCAGATACACTGAACTACGCTATCCAGTGACAGTCACTCAATAATGACTATGGTGGGCATTATGATAATCATGAAGTACTATCAATATTGACCTACTAGAACTGCCTCGGTGTAAAGCGCGCTACAAAAAGTTATTTTTCAGACTATGATTTTGAAAACGTTAATCATGTAATTATGTAATACGATTTAAATCTTGCGACCACCAACCTGAACCTTTTTCTCATCGTTGAGATGAATGTGTGTGTGTTTTTTTTAAACCCTAGTCAGTAATTACTAATTACTAATGACCAATAACTTACAATTAATTCCGGATAAAGGTCATCTGATGAATAGGTAGCTATCATTTTACGATTTATGATACCTCCGCGACTGCGTATTAACATGATTTATACTCATTTTTCTCAAAGATTTATTGTGTTCAGTGTCAAATCTATTACTGCTGGGAACAAAACTTCATTGTATAGGTCTGCACTATTATTACAGATCTAGTTGACCTCTTACTTGTTTGGGGACATATTTGACCGGTACTTCACAGGTGATAATAACTGTGCACTGGATCAATAAGCGTGGACAGGGTTGAGAATTTAACTTCACTAGAGGCCTATCGTGGTATATATTCGACCTCTAACTTTTGTTTGAGTGATTGATTAAAAAAGGAATCACAAGGTCATTTAACGACTGTCGATCGAGAAGAAGTGCTGCAAGACTACCTTGATTATATAGATGAGGAAATGAAGGACCAAATTCTGCCAGTAGAATAACGATAAAGAAAAATAAATGAAATGCTTATATAAACAAATGAATAAATAAATAAATACATAAATAAATAAATAAGTCGTCTTCTTTTTTTTTCCTCACAAATTCACTTCTCTTATATTCCGCATTGAATCACTTCAAAAGAGGCATTGTAGTTTTTAAATGTCTATTGCGTATACTGTATTTTTTGTTGTCCTTGTTGCTGTTTTTGTTTTGTTAAGTTAGGTTAGGTTTTGTGCTGTAAGAGGTAGGGGTAAGTTGTTTCACAAATAAGGATACTAATCCGATTGGGTCACTCTTAAAGTTGTAATATTGTCAAAATTCAAGAGATCTTGACCTCTATATCTCAACTTGGCACTGTCTGCCTGCAGTGATAAAAATAGTAAGTTGAAGGTCACTTGAAGTTAAAAGTGTTGTGTATTTAATTTCACAACGATTATTCAGGGCATAGGTATCAAGGGCAAATTGATTTTTGTACAAATTGAGTGTATAGATTGATACAGCCTTGCACTTTGGGTGATAAATGAATGACACCAGCGTAGATGTGAACCTTTTCAATTATTCAGTCATATCTATCCGGTTACGACATGGACCTAGGCATTAATGAATACAGGGATTAAGTGCCTATATGCTGTACAGTTATTTTGGTTCCCAGTGTCATTATGTCCTGTCGATTCAACATTTAACTCCTCAGCTCACTTCTTATTCGTGGAATCGGTGAAAAATAATGACAGCATTTTTTAAATATTTTTTTTATTTTTTTTTATTTTTATTTCTATGTATTCACGTATTTTATTTTTATACTGAATCCTGCCAATCATGTAAATATGTGATTCTGTTGATTTACTTTAATAAAACATACCAAAAAAAAGAAAAGATATCGGCATAAATGAAACATGGAATGTGCACCATTGAATAGTTCTTGCTTCCATGAAGTCGATCCCATTTATCTGAGCTCACTTCATATTCATCGAATTGAAAAAGTGACAATAGTATAGATCTCGAAAATTTATTTGTTTCCATTTGATTTTGTTTTATCGGAACTCTCTTCACATTCATGAAAAATGGAAAAAAGATAATGGCAACAGTAGATCTCGGTATTATTAAGAATTGGAACTAGGTGTCTGTGGATTTGATGGTATACTCGCTTCAAGTCGCTTCTATTCTATAATTCCCTTTATATTCATGGAATCGGAAAGCGATAATGACAAGTCAACAAGCAGTCTAGACAAGGGGAAATTATAAGTCAACCTTAGCCCCGCTATTGTCACTAATTTTACAGCTTTAATCGTTACGCGATGTCACATTGATTTAAAACGTACTGCATTATGACATGACAGTGGATCTAATAAAGTCTGGCTATAACAATAGATTCCTTTGTTATTCACAGCACTACAGTGCGAAATAGTGGAGCAGGGGGCAAAACGCCCCAAAATTATAAGAACGAGCAGTGCCCCTAAACTGATGCAACAGTACTGATGGTTGGTTTTGTTTTTATAAAGCTTGCTAGCGATGCTCGTTTGTGCGTAATATTCGATTAGTCACATCAGATGCGTTGTAACAGTCTTATTCATTTATTTATTTATTTATTTATTTATTTATTTATTTATTTATTTATTTATTTATGTATTTATGTATTTATGTATTTATGTATTTATGTATTTATTTATTTATTCATTCATTTATTTATTTATTCAGTATTTTTTAAACAGGGTATTCCAGTCAGTGGTTTAACCCCCGGGGGTTTAACACTGTTATACTTGGAGCCCTGTATATAGTATATACATGTACATACTCTCTTTAAAAAATAAAAAAATAAAAAGAGTGAACACGTTCACTCTGTTAGGGGTGAATTTCAGAAGAGAGTGAATCTAGAGTAAATTAAGAGTAAATTAAATGTAAAAATTTTGATATTCACACTTTATTCACTCTTTTAGGGGTGACCTCAGTGATCACTCAAAATTCTTGAGTGATCACTGAGGTTACCCCTCCAAGAGTGAATATGACAATTTTTACTCTTAATTCACTCTTAATTCACTCTAAATGCACTCTCTTCTGAAATTCATATCTAACAGAGTGAACGCGTTCATTCTTTTTTTTTAAAGAGAGTATATTTGCTAAAATAAAGAGGTATCAATAATAATGATTATTCTATTCATGATAAGTTATACAAGATACATAACGTGTGGACAAGGGGCTATATGACTTGATAGGTGCCATATCAATTGCGAAACAAAAACTCACGCGTCACTCATGCACTTGCATTAGAATCGTCCGAGTGGATATGCTGAAATGCTAATATGCGATTAACATCATATCACTAGTTCGCGCGTTGGAACTACAGTAGTTTCTTTTCCGACCCTTTCTCTTGACCGGCCGCTGTCACCCGTATCTAAACCCTAGCCGACATACTTTAGCCTTTTAATGGGGGCATACTTATAAAAGCTAATCCGTCAACTTCAATTATGACGTAAGCAGGTGTACATTCCATGGCTAAATTATATCAAGAGAGTGAGTCTGCTGTATAGACTCTCAACTTCAAGGAAATGTGTGAGTGCGACCTGCTTTACATGGTAACCAAGAAGGAGGATGTGATCAAACATATCACATACATCTTAGAAAAAATGCATGGTCAAAAGTGAAGGCCTGATGTTATCTCTTTTTAAACGGGGCTTTGTACGTTCAGACACTTAGATACTGGCAACATATTTGCACTGAATTTATCAATTACTTTTTGATTCAGAATATTAGAATTATTCTGTTAAAATTCAGAAGTGACAGAGAGGAAAGTTGGAGTTCCAAGTAACTTTTACATTTCAAATCCGCATTTCCTATTGGCTCTCGACTTTGCATCTGTTTCCAAGTAAACGGTCTATAAAGGAAATGTACGATGTGAGGATTGAAATGACATTCAGCCTAAACTAGGTTGTATTACACTCCACAGCATCGCTACAATGTATCAGTTTATCACAAGGGTGGATTCATGGATTTTGCAAAGGGCACAATTCCTTTGAAATATTTCAACAACTAAAACAGTTTTTCACAAAAAATGATAAAGGGCGCCTTTCTTGAGTTGTATGTGCTTTAGGTGCAGATGTGCACTTGGGGTTTTAAAAGGGGATGGGCTCGTGCAAGTTACCATGATTTCACCAATAAAAAGTACCTTTCCGTTCAGGATCTCCGTTTCAAGAAAATTCAATATCATTCATACATTTTCTTGCTATTGATGTGTTTGTCCATGTCGTTATACTAGACACACCGTTTTCTCTCCTCTCTGCATTTCCTTTCTGATTTATGATTAAGTATGTTAAAGTATCAGTAAACATCGACCCAGAGCATACGAGTATGTTACCACGGTAACACCATTCTTTATCCCACTAATGGAAGCATATGGGATGCTGCAGCTTTACTAAAACGAAATGGGTTTTTCATCAATGGCATGGTAGACAAGAAAGCTTGGCTGAACATGAGAGACGACAGATGTCTTGAGCTCATGTCAAACCTGGGGGGGGGGTGTAACATAAAGAGATACAATCAATCTTACAATCAATTGTATCTCTTTAGTATATGGTTTGCCATAGACTTACGATTGATATCGATCGTAAGATTGATTGTATGTTTTATGTTACATCTCCCAAATATAAGGATAATTATGTATAAATACCTTTTAAAAACATGCACGGTGGGTTTATATTCTAAGAAATATATTCTGCAGCAATCTAAGCCAGATAAAGTAAATTACCTTATCATATTCTCTCTGAAATGGAAGATTAAAAAGATAATAGTAAAGCTTCATGTGGGGAAAAAAAACATTACCCTACTACATACTAATGTATTTTATTACACACGTACATTTTGAATTGTATAACGTATATCAGAACAGTAACTTGTTTAAAAATCATTGGATTTTTTGAAATATGAACCTAACAATTAGTCACAGCATGACAGTAATTTTAAGCAGGTGAAAAAGAAACGGGCACCCTGAACGTCATCAAACGTCATAGGAACTATAAGTAAGAAGGAGCGTGATTACCTAATAAAAGACATACGATGGTACGGTGCACATGCTCAACAATTTGCACTTGCAGACAAGCAGATAGAGGTAGAAGTTCAAAATGTGAAATGTAGTACTTTAATCTGGGACATACATCAGCAGGAATGTCGAAAATCCGCCGCATTTCCCCATTTTTTTCAATATTTCCTTCTTCACACCAAATGCATCCTTACCTGGTATATAGCGAGGAGCTTCCGAAGTCAAACTGCTCGTTTCCTCAGGAGAGTAAAGAGATCGGTTCACGTTGCTGCAGCTGTAGGGGAAAGTCCAAGTGATGCGAGAGCGGGAAATGTGCGTTGGATGGCTCATCCGAGAATGATGTTAAAAGGGAGACTGATGACGTCGGGACGGGATAGTAAGACAAGCGGAAGATAAGAAGATGCAGGGCAGATATAACATCGGGGAGCAAGTGAGCAGTCCCACATTAAGCGATCCAACCTTCAAGCTTCAGACTTCGCTCAATGCAAGTCTTACGATTAAAGGAGTACAAACTCAGCTCGTCCTCTCCATGTAGTGAGTGCTTGCTTATACATGCAAGACTTGCTTTGAATAGGGGTGTTTAAGTGAAACAACGCATACATGCACCAAAGCTTCCTCGGAGCACTACCTCCGAGAGTAAGATACAAAGTCAATAGAGATAAAAAGTAAACTAGTAGTGGTTCAACGTTGAACAAACACCGTTTGTTGGTCGAGGAAAGAGTCGATGTCGAGAGTGTAGACGGGTCGTGCGTATTATTTCCCCCTGCTGTTTTGATTAAAAACACGCAACTAAAGACGCTTTGTGGATTCCTTTGACATGGAACGAGTTGTCACAAACCACTGTTGCTGCTCCTGCTCAGTATGAAAGTGGACTTCCTTCTATGGTGTTAACAAAACTTTCCATGATTTTATTTGGCAAGATTTTGTGATTCTTTAAAGTCATAGGGGGGCAAGGGACATCTCTGTCTCGTGAGCTGACATACAATAGTTTCCACCACAATATTCTTCCATTCTCATTGATGCATTGGCGTAAATGGAGGGGATGGAGGGATACACCCCCACACTTTTTCGAGGGGAGATGGCCTGTACAAATATCCCCCCCCCCACACTTTTTAAGGAAGAAATTATATTTCACTTAATCAGGTTGTAAAATTTTTGGTAATCTGTCGTAAACAACCATCATATTTTAGAATATCTATTTGAAAATGCAATTATAAAAACCAGAAAAATTGTTATTTTTGGCTCGCTCGCTTTGCTCGCTCATCATATTTTAGAATTTCTATTTGATAAAAAGGGATTAAAAACCAGAAAAGTGGTTAATTTTGGCTCGCTCGCTTCGCTCGCTCGCAAAATAAAATTGATATGTGTGTAAGGGGGTCTCTGCAGGTGGGTGAGGGTGTGTGTTGAACTTAAGTGTGAGTTCGACAGGGAAAAAAAGTCAATCATCCCCCCCCCCACTCCTCAAAGTGGATTTACGCCGGTGCATCGATGGAAAATTATTGTTGGGCGACACTACCCCTCCCCTATCTCTATCGCACCTTCCCCACCCCCTCTCTCCCTCCATCCCCCCCCCTCTCTCTCTCTCTATCTCTCTCTCTCTCTGTCCTTTCCGGAGTTCCATTATTCATAAAACAGATGACATTTTCGATTACCTACTTTGATTTATTTCTGAAGCCCCTCCCCTTCATTTTCGCCCCATCTCTCCCCATCTCCCCCTCTCTCTCTACCTCTCTCTCTCTCTCTCTCTCTCTCTCTCTCTACCTCTCCCTCTTTCTTTCTTTTCTCTCTAGTTATTATCTTTGATTTCAATAGGGTAGCTTGCCAACTGCCTGCATTCCTCTCCTCGTCAATGTGCTCACCCCCCCCCCCCCTCTCCACGCCCGATTAACTCTCAGACCTATGGCTATTTCAGTATTTATCATTTTATTTTCGTTGGTGGTATTTCTTTCAATGAATTCGTTTTAGCCCATATCCTCTAACGTATTCTATAGCATAGCTGCATCACATCAATGATAAAGTGAAACACAAGCCTATAATTTATTTTCCCCAGGCATGATCTGATCGAGGCAAAACCAGTAAACCGAAAAAGATGCCTTGTCAAGATAATTTATGTGATATTTCACCCTTAAACGTCAAAAAAAAAATCAACTCCAGGGCACAATATTTATTTAGTTCGTTTACAGTGTACACACAGTAACAATAGTAAGGAATTAACATCAATGCAAATGGGTGGACAGGCTTGAGTGGAGAATGATTACTTCATTTATAAATCCAAACTTGCATATTGAATTCCAAAAGGGCTGCACTTACTGAAGGTGAAATTTAAAAAAAAAACGAATAATACCTTTGGAATGCTCATAGAGCGGCGTTGCAAAGAAACCGAATTAATCAGGCAAAAGTAACCCTCCTCCAACACCGCTTAAGTCGCTCCTTGAACTGTATATTTTTTTTTTCAAGTAGGCGGCTTATTTCCTAGCCTAGATCTTCTCTTATCTTAAAGCTTGTTTCCAAATTCCAACTCAAATCACACTGAAAATTGTTATGTGCGAAATTGTAAAGCAAAATTAATAGGCTACTGCGAATGAAACATGACTTGTTTTGGTATTGTGTTTCATGCAATTTTGTATTGTGTTTTAAAGTGTACTATTGTCATTGTGGGGATAATTAACCTCAACATAATTTACACAGGCTGATTTTGTTACACAAGATCAATGGCCATGA
Source organism: Echinometra lucunter (assembly GCA_029962745.1). Taxonomy (NCBI): domain Eukaryota; kingdom Metazoa; phylum Echinodermata; class Echinoidea; order Camarodonta; family Echinometridae; genus Echinometra; species Echinometra lucunter. Next base: position 27,590,122 of record CM057153.1, read on the forward strand.
AGGGGCACATCCCCCCCCCCCCCTCCTCCCGAAAAAAATAATATTTTTCTACTAATCTCCATATACCCGGGTCCCTAACATCCCCCTCCCACCCGTAAAAGGGCCTCTTGATATATTTTTTATCTCTTTTCTTTTCTTTTTTTTTCTTTTGCAGGATGTCAGATATTATTTTTATTTCAACACCCCCCCCCCCAATCTATATGGAAAATATAATGTACTCCTTTAGAACCACCATTTAATCCTCAAAAAGGTGAAGGACATTGCTAGACATTGTAAGCTGACACCGTTCATAGATGGCACACTGATTTGGAGGACGATAGAAAAACCAGTGTGAAGTTCAAGTGTTGCTTCGGGCTAAGTTTACAAACGGCACAAGAAGTTCCTTTGTACTCAAGAAATTCTCCCCCTCTTCCTTCCTTCCTTTCTTTCTTTCCTTCTTTCTTTCTTTCTTTCTTTCTTTCTTTCCTTCTTTCTTTCTTTCTTTCTTTCTTTCTTTTTTCTTTTTTCTTTCTTTTTTCTTTTTTCTTTTTTTTTCGTTCATTATTTCCTTTTTCTTTCTCAAATTAATATCAGAGGCGCGCAGTTACTGGTTTAAACTAAAATGGTTGAAAATCTTGACTGCTGTGTGTATACCATGGATCAGGGTGATTGCAGTCTCATGAAAGTTCTCCCTTACTATTGGACATTCGTTGTGGTAGATGATATGTTGTTTATATTTGTTATTCACACGAATAGAATTCTCTTTAAGAATCATCACCAATTTTCTCTTTTCTCAGATCTAGTTCTAATCGCCAATTGTTTTCATTCATAACTATTTTTACCATTATTTATTGCTTTCTTGTATTCTCGATCTTTAAAAGAGTAATAAATATAAATCATTATATTTTCTGCCCTTATGCATGTCTGAGAGGAATACACCTGTATGTTTCTGTGTTACGAGATAAAGCAAAGGGGTCACACAGAAAGACGATTTGCTATTTACGGTTATTTAATGGTGTTATTAGATCAAATTTGCTCTTCATTATCCCCAAGTGAATCATTGATAATTACATTAAGCGTTACCAATTCTCCATTTAAGTACACAAGGACATCGCGTAACAGTCTTTAGCAGAGACTGCCTGAATTTCAGGATAAATTCGCAGACAGGGGCGGCGGAGCCGGGTGGGGCACTGCCACACTTTTCTAAGCACCCCCAAATTGCCCAGTTTTACCCATGAAAAATGCCTCTTTTCAAACCTGTTTAGTGCCCCCTTTTTCTTCTTACAACAGCTCATTTTCTTTTTTCTAACAAGTGCCCATTCATCTTCTAGTATAAGTGCCCCTTTTCGCTTCAGATAAGTCACCCTTTTTTAAATTTTACACCTGCCCCCTTTTTACACTAGATTAGTGACCCTTTCCCTCTCTTTTGATAGCGCTTTTTTCTTTCTATAATAAATTCAAATGTGATAAGTGCCCCATTTGAATGCCCATATTCCGTTCTAATAGTGTTAGGGTTAATTCTCCCTTTTCCACTTGGGCAAGTGCCCATTTGAAATCTGCAGATACATGCCCCCATTGCTCCCCCCCCCCCCCCGCCCACTTTGAAAGACGCTCCGCCACCCATGTTAGCAGACAAGCAGAAAAGAGAAAAGGCTTTGCAAATAAATGTGTTCAATTTTCTTGATAGCTCAATTTGCTGCATGAGTTGCAACTCCCCTCCCTTGCTCTTCCCCATCAAATTCGATTAGCGACGCCCCTTAACTTCGTGTACACGAACAGCACTGATACTGCCAAAAAGATCGAGCAATTAAGGTTTCTATCCCGGCTAGAGGAACATCAACCTGTGAGATAAAATCCATTAAATATAACTGATGAGCATAAAGATTTCTTTGACCCTGAACAAAAGTATCAACTAAAGTGTAATTTCTTCGTATTACACGCTCCAGATGCAGCTAAATCACGCCACAAAGGCGATTATTAGATGCAAGTGAGTCGCGTACTTTAGCCTTAACAAAATACTCTTTGTCATTGCGGTTAAGCTAGATTTCATTTCATTTCCATCAGAATGTAGTCACAAAATTACAATCATTCAACCTTTAAATGGAATTCGCGAGTGTCGTCCTCGTCAGTCATACAGCTTGCGATAATCCTACTGAAATTTTACAAAATGTGAATGACAAGTTGTCGTACATGCGAATAGGTTACATGATTAAAATATTTTCGTAATAGGGCAATTCTACATGGGTTTAAAAGCAGTTTAACAATTTTAAAACTGGAAAAATGATTCACCCTAAATATTATTCATAACTTTGCAAGAAAAATACAATATTTTAATCACAAATAGCAAAAGAATCTCTCAGATATTAATTTTGCTAGAAATTTATGCGTCGACTCAGTTCCTGTATTACCATGATTACGTTGCCGTCGATTATTTTCACTCACTTGAATATTTCACTTTTGTGAAGCACATGATGATGCTTTTGAAGTGCATTTTTCAGGGCTTCATATTTACACAATATTACATACACTGAGTATGCAGGGCCACGCAGCTCAGATTTTTAATTTAAGCCCGGGCTTTATAAGCCTGACCATGACACAGTATAATTATGTATTTTTCGATGAAATTATACAAAATTAGTGCATATCATGACCCTTCAGGATAAATATCTGTAAAATCATTCAGAAGTGACAGCAGTCAATGGCATGCAAGTATAGCGAAGAAAATGAAAATCTATTGCACCAAAGAGGAAATGCCAAAACCTACACTATAGAAAGGTGGATCAGGGCTTTGAAATATTAATAAGTCATTATTTCACCACAGTAAGCACAGTATTTTCATACCACATAATTAATCTTTATTTACATTGA